>OX393577.1:16556399-16885360 GCA_947652605.1 Elmis aenea
CACATAAAACAGGTGTATCAAGACCCCCCAACAACTGCTGAAGATATGCAGAACAGAATTCGTGTTGCTATTGATGGTATAACCCTCGAAATGTTATAAAGGGTGCTAGAGTCTTTCAGACAAAACGTCTACGGCTGTGCGTAGAACAAGGACATAATCTTGAACCATTTATACAATAAATTTCGAAAAAATGGGGTAAATTTTTAGCCTAAAATTAAAGTTGCACCTCTTTTTATTCTTCTGTTTAAAAATTCCTTGAAAAATTTCGACTTACTCCATGGCCGACTTTAAAATATTTCGATTGCCTTAGTAATAATAATAAAAATCGAGATAGCTCGAAAAATATTAACTTTAGGTATAGGACATGCTTAATAATTTCGAAAGACAATTAAATTCTCTACAAGAAAATATAATAATATACAGGGTGTTGCATTTAAGAAAAATGACTTATCGATGTTTAAAGTTTCACAAGTTTGACCAAGCGTAAAAAACACCCTGTATAATATTTTTAAAATGTAGTTAGCGCAAAGTGTTAATTAATCTATTGTCAATTTAATTTTTAAACGAAATTTTACCGCTTTTTTAAATAACTTTAATGTTAAAAAAAATTGAAAGTGCTGTATCGTTCAAAAATTTCATAAAAATTTAAATTTTACGAAAACGGTTGACTTAAGACCTATATAACCATATACATTTTTTAAAGTAAATTTTAAGAGGAATCCAAAAAATGTAAAAATATACAGGGTGTTCCATTTAAAAAAATTACATTTTTATATGTGCCGCTCAAACGAAACACCCTGTATATTTGAAAATAATTTTAGGTTATGTAGAAAATAGGTTCGCACAATATTTGTATTAAATATTTTTTGATATTTTCATTAATAAAGGAGCTATCGAAGAATCTCAGGGTCGTGGTGCACCCTGTATAGAATGTTTTATTTATAAATCTCAAGGTGGTATAATTTTTGTACACCCTGTATGCACTAAAACAATTTTATATCTATTTTTAAATAGCTTTGGTGATGTCATAACAAATCCCGTTTAGTTTAAAATTGTATCGTAATTAAAGGCGAAAATATTTAATTAAAATAGGCATTTTGTATACACGGTAAAATATGGTGGAGGTGCCAGGCAGTGTTTTAAATAAATGCAAAAATAATAGCCTCGACATGCCTTAAACATAATTACTTGAAAAAGAATCGTTGATTGTAAAAATAAAATAATATATAGTGTGTTTTATTGAAAAACCTTAGATTATATTAATTTTTATACACCCTGTATGCGCTTAAACAATTTTAAAACTGGTGAAGACGTAAAATTTTATTTTTTGATTTAATACAAAAATGTAAACTTTTTCTAAAGAGAATTTATTCTTGAACTTACTTACTTCTTACTTACTTACAGATGCGAAAAATTGAAAACAAAATGCAGAAACATGGCGGAGATAGATAAGCGGAAACGAGCTTTTCAATAAAACTGAAGAAAAATTATTTATAAACCTAAGCAAAAAAGGGACATGCAAAGAAAACTTTACAGAAAAGTCGATTTTGCACTAGACACAGCTGAGATGAGAGAAGGCAGGAAGCCATAAGAGCCTGAGCAAACGCTGGTCGAAGAAAACAAGAGAAAAAACAAGTAAAACCTAAAATGATGAGGTACAAGAAGCTGCTATGAACAGAGGGACAACGTGGAGTTGAGTAAATATTAGGCAAAAGCCAGGAACCTATTGCCAAGGATACTTATAAACATAATGCATACCCATAAACATGAAGAAGAGCGTAGCACCTAACGGTAGAGGGGTATTTTTAAGAGGACGAAGACGATTCATATTTGTTGCTTTTATATTTTTGAGAGACGATGTTAGATTTTCTAACAAGTTTTACAATTGTAGAAAAATGTCTAATAAAACTTCAACATCAGCGATGCAAAAACGAAAGTGAAATTAAACCTACGAATATTTATTCTTATCTCGGTCGTTACATTTTTAATTATTCCAAATTCGCGATAAAGGTTGAATAAAATGAATGTAGCTGACTTAAACGTTACCGAACCATGCGATCGAGTGCGACGCCTAAAAAAAAAAACAAAGCGTGCAGCCAATTACCGCGAGACCAATAATTACGGGTTAGAATTAGCTCAGCGGTTGGTCGGTCACGATATAATTTAAATCAAAAACAATCTGTTTGCGTTTCGACTAGGGTTAATGCTCATATTATCAGAAAATATTAGTGAACTAATTCTTCAAAATAAACGCCAAAATCCGTTACACGAGTTGTTTCTTATGTTGAAATTATACGACAACACGACGAATGCAAAACAGGCAACAAAACTATACGAAATGATGTATAGTTATTATTCCATTGCTTTCGTTATTTACTTTTTCAACAGGATGTTTGGACAACTGAAGATCTATGGCCGTTATTAAGCAAAATATGAGATTGTGTGGTTTATACGTTACACGTTTGATATACGATTACAAAAAAGTTGCAGATTTCTACACCTGTCGCGTTTTACACATTTGTGTACATGGTATAGAAAGATCGACGCTTTCAATAAAAGAAATTATGCTTACACTTGCATTAACTTATGTTAATTTTTTTAGTGCTGTATTACAGCAGGATACAAAAATTTTATAGAGAGTTTGTGTTAATTGGAAAACCGATTATTAAGGCCAACCGTTTAATTGGGCCAAATTAAAAATACCGAAGCAAAACAAACTATTAAGACAAAATTTGAGTATGTTATTTGTACCAACTCGCCGTTTAATGGGGATAAAGCTTTGCTCAATTGAGGCAGCTATTTGATGGGTTGCAGTTATCCTGTTTCGATGTGTCCCAATTAAGCGAAATCCACTGAATTTTATAAATGTTGGAACTGATCAAAGCACTTTACAAATAGCTGCCTCAGTACTTTAAATTTAACTTAAAAAGACGATTAAATAATTAAGAAATTCTAGATCCGCAATATGCGATTTTGGTTTATTTCAAAAATAAAGTCATAGTTTTGCTAAACACTGTCAATTTTTTACCAACAGCACTTTCGTAAAACTTAATAACCGTCTGTTAGCACACCCAATATTAAAATTTCACACTTAAAGTACCTCCACAAAATCATTAAAACAATTACGACTCGCAGGATACTACAAAAAACAAACTTTATTTTGGTTTGCCTTTTTTTCAGTCTTTATTACACAGTGATCCTGCAACGTTGCTGTGGTTTACTAACTGGAAAATTGGGAAAACTTAATCAGGGTAGGCAATATCTTGGAACAATTGCGTAAAACGTGAGGTTTTAGCAAATTGACAAAGATCACCACCATAAGCCCTTTCTAACCGATAATTAAATTCCATAAAATTAAGATCAGAGTTCGTAGGGACAAATCAGTTAGTACACAGACAAAGTTCTTCAAATTTTAGTTTATAACTTTCAAGAAAAGTTAGCAAATATTCATCTGATATATTAAGTAATTTAATACAAAATTAACCCTCTATACTATGTTGTATAATAACAAAATGCATTTAATAATGTTTTAAATGCAATCACATTATTAATCCTTGCCTAGAAGCATTAGAGAATTGGAGGTAGACGTTGTGGAGCATTAGAAAAGTTAATTTTGTGAAATATAGAGTTCAGTTTAACAAAGTTACTGGCGTGGATTGGCCAGAAAATCAGTTTACTGAATGAAATTACCTGCAATAATTTTTTAACGCCTATTAGGAGCTAAATTAATTATATTTTTTATACATAAAGATAAAGGGTATTAAAATAATTTTAATCACTTATCAACGCAGAAGCTGTCACCTGCAGATTATTACACGGGCATTAAAAGCTTAGCAGGTCTCGGTTTATTTTAATAAACTGTATGTGACATATTTAATTTAATGGATCGTATTTAAGCAACCATTACAAAAGTAAATTAGACCTGACGCTCAACGGACGTTTTTTCGAAGAGCTACAATTTATCAGTTAAAAGATAAAGCAAATCATACACGTTATTAATAGCGTTTGAAATATGTACAGTAACAACTCGCTTATCCGGAATATAATAACTGCGTTAAGAAATTAAGATCGGATAAGAATTGGGCTTGGAAAATTATATGTTTTTCAAAAAGCTACAATTTGTCATTTTTCTAAAAAGTACGCCCTTTTAACAGTTGTAGCCTTTAAATAATGCAGAGTCACAACTCGCTTATCCGGACAATTAAATACGATGAGAAATTTAGATGAGACAAAAGTTCGGTTTGGAAAATAAAACATTGATCCAAAAAGTCATTAATTCGATATTTAGAAAAAAAACTACAAGATTTTATCATCGGTATTAAAAATACACTGAAAAATAAAAGATTAAGGCATTTAAATATGTATATTACTAAGAATGTTTATTTAATCTTTAGTTGTCCGTCAGTTATGATGGAACGATGTAAAAAAATTAATTACAAACAAGCGCAAAAAAGTAGGTAATATATGCAGGTAATTAGAGTAGAGTTTATTTAAACTACGCCACAACACAATAAAATGAAATTATAAAACAATAAAATTAATTGCACATACAATGAAATTTATCTCTTGATATACGCGACATTTTGACGTTAATATATTTAAAACTATTTGGATTATTTATATGTAAAATATGGGGACAAAAGAGTTTTAATTACAATATACGTTCATTACCCGCGATATGTACCATAAAGACACATTTTATTGTCAGTAGCGGCAACAAAAAATTAACTGTGTTAATGATTTATATTTCAATGGCGTTATAATAATAAAAGGTTCAAGGGTAAAATCGAATACGCAAAAACTTTAAGCCGTTCTGCAGGCTTCTAAAATGTAGCAAATAATTCAAGGAATTGCTAGTCGCAAATAATGTAATATATTTAAAAAAATTACCTATACATTAAATCATACAATTTGTTTTGATGTGACAAAATTTTAAATTCTTAAAGTCGAAAATAAATAAACTAAAAGGTGTTGATTTTTGATAAAAACTGGAGAATTTGTTTGAACTGGTAGAGAGACCGGAGATGAAAGTAAAAATTTTTTGTTTTTATTTAATATCTCATAAAGTATAACAAGTATTTTACATCCAAATTGTTTTAATGATGGATTGAGCACTTGTGTTCCTTCCAAGATATTTATTTCATATGTTTCGCAAAGCATATGTAAGAACTTTTTTTTCTGTAGTAAGACAGCTGTTACTTCCAACCTCAACGTTGAGGCTAAAAGTTACAATGACCGGGGTAATAATTTACACAGCTCATAAGTCGTACATAGTACATAGCTCATATTAGTATTTATCAACAAAATTAATATTTGATTCCAAAATACACATAAGCAATATTCAAAAATGTAAAACAAAAAAATACAACAAACTGGAAAATTAATCCGACAACTTTTGTATGTTTTCATTTACGAAGAAAACCACCAATTATGTGCTAAGAGTGAACATTTGCAAGTGAAAACGTTGATTGGAGTTGATTGTAACACTGTTACTTTTGACCCCAAGTGTACACAAAACAATAAACCACGATTCTAACGTAAAATTGTATTGCATCCACCAATAGCCAACAAAATTTAGAACATAATAATCTAGGTACTTTTTTGTTGCTCTTTTAGAGATCGCTTAAAAGTCACTTGACCAGTGACACAACGCAGTAACTTTTAGGCGGAAAATAGTGACTCTGGCTGGCAAAAACTTAACCTCTATAACAAATCAAAACTAGCAATGTAGATAGGGAGGTGGATGTAAATGAACATTGCTCAAGCGTTTAGGGCGACATGTAACAAAAATTAAAGACACTGTAGGCACTGTTACAACCTACCCCTGTTACTTTCATCCCCGGTCTCCCCTAAATATATTCCTGGAAAAACTGTATGAAGATGACAAACTTGCTACGAAAGATTATTTTGAAAGACAGGAAAAAGAAATAAATAATAGAATAGAAAGAACCTTAAAATTATACTTCGCAATGAATAAGGTTTTTATAAATAAAAAATAAATACCCAAAAAAACAAAACTAAATATCTTCAACACCGACAACATCTACAGACCAATTTTATCGTTTGGCTGTGAATCTTGGACACTAAATAAGAAACAGAAAATCAAAATCCAAGCAATAGAAATGAAATACCTAAGAAGGGTTAAAGAAGTCACCAAAAGGGATAAACTGAAAAACACAAAAATAAAAGAAGACCTAGAAATACAATTGACACTTGAATATATAGAAAAAAGATAACCAAGCTGGTGGGGACACTTACAAAAAATGCCAAACACAAGACAAGTTAAACAAGTATGGGAAGCAAAAATATAGAAAAGGAAGAAACGGGGAAGACCAAGACAAACATGGGACGGCACCTCAGCAGATATACAGAACAAAGGAAAAACGTGGAACCAAGGAAATTTTTTTGCAAGAAATAAGAAAGAATGGGCGAAGTTCCTTTATGAAAAACGTCTTATTTAGAATATATACTATTATACTATTGTAGCGACATGAATGTATTTAGGCAATGAAATAATGTATCACCCTATACCATTAAAATGGTATTAATACTTTATCATACTTCTTAGTAAAGAGAATTTCTTGTAGAAATGCTGGACAAGTTTTAGAACTATTATTTATTCTTCAGCAGCAATATTACTTCTGAAAAAAAAAGTGTATTGAAACTGGTATAGCATTTCTATCAGAGATTCTCAATAAATAAGGATTATTGACTTCAAGTTAACTTATATACAAGGTGTCCCAGCCAAGACGAATTATTCGATAGCTCTGTTATTAGTAATAATATTTAAAACATTTCAATATAAAAGTTGTTTGTAATCATTTACTACATAACCTAAAATTATTTTCAACTATACAGTGTTTTGTTTTTGCGCTCTGATACCAAACTTAGTTTTTTTTATATAGAACACCCTGTATATTTTGTAATTTTTAGATGTAAAATTAAATTCTCTTTCAAAAATATTATAAGTTATTTATGTCTAAAATGAACCGTTTTGGAGTTATTGACGTTTTTTTGAAAATTTTGACAGATGCAGACCTTTATAAAAATATTTATAGTTATTAACATAACAACACCAGATCAATTTACTCTGGTAATTCATTAAACAATAGTGTCATAGTGATTGTTGACTAGTTACATTTTAAAAATAATATATAGGGTGTTCATTTTACTCCGTCCATTTCGTTAAACTTTAAACGCATGTAAGTAATTTTTTTTAAATGGAACGCCCTATATATTTTTACATTTTCTTGTAGAAAATTTCATTATCTTTCAAAGTTATTAAGCATGTTTTATGTCTAAATATAATATTTTTGGAGTTATATCGTTTCTTATGATTATTTGCGAGTATTTTACCTAAAATATCGGTAGTAGCCTTTGAAAATTCGAAACAATTTGTATGAACTGTCAACCAGAACAATTAATCGGCACAATTTAAACTATTATGCCACTAAAAATCCATATTCTTTTAAAAGTTGTAGATACACAGCATAAATGGCATCAAATAACACCAGAATGCTGTGTATCTACAGTTCTTAAAAAAATATGGATTTTTAGTGGCATAATAGTGAAAATTGTGCCGATTAAGTGTTTTGGTTGACAGTTCATACAAATTGTTTTGATTTTTCAAAGGCTACTACCGATATTTTAGGTAAAATACTCGAAAATAATCATAAGAAACGATATAACTTCAAAAATATTATATTTAGACATAAAACATGCTTAATAACTTTGAAAGATAATTAAATTTTCTACAAGAAAATGTAAAAATATATAGGGCGTTCCATTTAAAAAAAATTACTTACATGCGTTTAAAGTTTAGCGAAATGGACCGAGTAAAACGAACACCCTGTATATTATTTTAAAAGTTTAACCAATCAACAATCACTATGACACTATTGTCTAATAAATTACTAGAGTAAATTGCTCTGGTGTTGTTATGTTAATAAATATAAATATTTTTATAAAGGTCTGCATCTGTCAAAATTTTCAAAAAAAACGTTAATAACTCAAAAACGGTTTATTTTAGACATAAACAACCTATAATATTTTTGAAAGAGAATTTAATTTTACATCCAAAAATTACAAAATATACAAGGTGTTCCATATAAAAAAAACTATGTTTGGTATCAGAGCGCAAAAACAAAACACTATGTATAGTTGATAATAATTTTAGGTTATGTAGTAAATGATTACAAACAACTTTTATATTGAATTTTTTTAAATATTATTACTAATAACAGAGCTATCGAATAATTCGTCTTGGCTGGGACACCCTGTATACCTAAATGAATTTTTACTTGTTTCAAGCATTTTACAAGGAAAAATTTTACTATATTTTATCCACGCAAGAGTATGATGTGCTTGCAAATTTTCAGTGATTCTGGTTAGAGCTATCCGTAGTTCTCTTATCTCAATTTTTAGAACCACATATTCGCGGCTTGACGGCTGCAGCAATATAAGTGTAAATGGTCGGAACCAATCCTTCCTATCGCTAGCACTTCATGTACGAACTTATACATATATGTATATGCTATTCCAATTCCCTTTTTCAAAAAGAGCGAACGTGGGAATCCGTCAGCGTTCGATACTGTTCAGTGTAATCAAAACTTGCAAAAAAAAATATATCGCGTTGAAATTAAGATTGTGTGGACTTGTTGCATACATTTTTCCAATATGGGTTAGTTTAAGTTTAGGTAAAAATATTGAATACGTTTTGTTAACAATAAAAAAATCTTTTAGACTATAAAATTAGCCACGCTTTTTCAAAATCTTAAGATGAGCTTAACGCTTTGCTTCAAGAGCAAACTGTCAACAAGTTGGACGTTAATTTTGTTCAAAGTAATCAATGTAACTTAGGTGATTCCCCGAACACAGTTTAAATGTGACTGTCCCATTATCACCTATGTTAATAGGTGTTACGGCATAAAAAGCTTTAAATTGATCATTATACAAGAAAGTACACATCTTCTTTATTACATCACATGCTTGATGGTAATACTTAATAGATAGCCAACACCCTATTGCGCTTCTCAAATATGGCAGGTTGCCCAAGTAAATGGCAACCAATGACGCTAAAATGACGAGGCGCATTTATTAACCGAGATAAACTTGCGAATAAACGTTTTTAAATCTTTCATAGAACTTTATTTATCACTTTAGTAAAGACAGTGTAGAATATTTACCCCCCTCAAGATATACCTTTAACCCTATCCAACATAAGAGATATATCATATAAGCCACCCTAACAAACAGTACTATCAATACAGTGTGCAGTCCGTTTTGAAATCATTGCTTGTTTAGTAGGTGGATATTATAAGACTATCTTAAACTCAACTGTTAGTCTATTACGTGCGACAAATGGATCTATTAGATTAGCAATACGCCACACCCTCCATAGATGGCGCTGGAGGGACGTGCTGATTACATTTCTGTTCCAGTTTATGACCTGACCGCAAGGGGTTGTATAACTTGTTCCATCATTGTGATTGAGATAGCGTTGGACATTTCATTACTGATTTATCTCTTCTCTATATAGAATGGCAAACGAGCTTTTTTTGAAAAAGCAGTAATAACCTTTCAAATTAGTTTACAGCTCATGAAAAAATCAACAAATTTAGTATAATAAAAACAGTTGATTACTGCACCGTCTTTTATTATAATAAATCTCTTAATGAAACAAATGAACTAACGCTATACAACATTAACTCATACAGAATCGTTATTACCATCTTTTCGCATGAAATCGCATTTAAAAAGCTAACGAAACCTAATATAAATTAGATTAATGCATGAAAACGTCGAATTTTGAAGGACATTTTCGGTGGTTTATTTTTTAAAATTAATTTTTGATTTTTAACGTAAGATTTTTTAGAAAGCTCGCAGGAAAATTGAAGAAAATTAGTTTTTAAGTGCGTAACGGGAGATTCGTCTGGGAGTTAAGTTGAACTGAAAGCGCCAACTTAATATTATAAAAAGAGGGTTAAGGGTTTTTGGTTTTCGTCCTTATAACTCGATCGCAAAGAGGGCGAAGATAAAATACGGTTATTAAAAAAATCTTTCTGTAGGTAAGCGTTTTAACTTAGAATTAATTGGTGCATACTTTTTTATTTCTTTATTAAGTACTGGGAAGTTATAAAACAGACAAGTGGCGTTATAAAAAAAAATAATTCAAACGTTCGTTATTACTTTACACAAATATTTCTATAAAGCTGAATTTTTTTATGATAAAATAAAATAAATACAGGTAATGAAAAACAATAATAAACGCATTTAAATAGTTTTAAACCGCAAAAGTCATTTGTTTTTACAACTATAGCCAGTTTTAAGTTAAAAATCAACTACTAGTTTTCATTACAAAATACAAAAGGTTTTATTTTAAAAAAAAATTAAATTAAGTACCTATACAGACTTATTTCGAATACATCGTTATTTTTTTGAAAATAACTGCAACAAATCAAAACATTAGTAAATGACGAAAACAGCTGTGTGAAACGGCGAGTTACAGTATAATAGGGCTGAAGTGGCACATTCTAAAGCTGCGATATGCAGCAATCCAACACCTTAGATAAGGAATACAACTGTAAAACACGTCGTTAAAACATCAGTCTGCATGTAATCTTATAATAGTTAATTTCACTTATTAGTACTAACAATTGGATTAAAAATAAGAGTTTTTTAAAAATAAATTTGTCAAATAAAAATATTTAACCCTGCAGCGGTGGCGCCAGGTCTCTCAGCTTGTGCGTCACAAGATTTTGTGTAGAAAGGGGAGGGGTGGAAGTACACTTTACCGCCTTTCAGTACCTTCCTGAAATTCACTATATTAGCGATTAGTGCAAAAAGAACAGTGCAAATTGTTTTTTTTTCAAACGTTTTGAAGCCTTTTGGGTCTGTCAGACCCGGCGCCACCACTAAGCGAACGTTCATATCACGTTCAATATTCTACGAATAGGCCTGTTTTTATCGCTTTTGGTAAGTAATAAGTGTACCATTTTCAGTGAATTGAATTATAAATTAATGTTAATCACAGAAATATGAGTTACGAAGATGAACAGGCGCGATTATTGCGTTTATTAGATGAAGTAGACATTGACGCTGACGAACAATTTGACGACGAAGAATCCGAAGGAGAAGAAGATAATGTTGAGGCACGTTTGACTGATACAGACATAGAGCAAGAAGGAGAAAGCGAGACCGAGAATTTACCACTATTAGCAAAAAAAACACGAATTTCCAGCTTCATCGGAAATTACTTTTGAAAAATGTGTAAAAAAAAATTATGTTTGAAGAATGCAGAATTTCGCTGCCCTGTGTGTGTGACACTGCCAGAAACTTGTTTATAATGTCTCATAATGTGTTATATAAAGAAAAAAATAATTTTTTTTGGTGTTTATATCATTCATCAAATAAATGTTTAACTTTAGTTTACATATGTAATATTTCTTCCATTGTAAGGACACATTGGTATTTTTTGAATTTCTTATAACAAAATTATGTGACAGCTTTAAAAAAAAATCTATTTATAAAAAATATACCTGGGCAACAGGAACACCCACAAAAAACACAAATTTTATATGGTTGGTAATTAATTACATTGTTTTTAATAGCGGGTCTGTCAGACCCAGCGCCACCACTCGTGAAATGCAAAAGGGCGCCACCACTCGTGAAATGCAAAAGGGCGCCACCACTCCAGGGTTAACTGGCGTTAAAACGAATCAAAATTTGGTTGTATATTAATTGTAATGACGTTTTGAACTCCTTTTCTTTAAAATACAACAAATAGCAATTGAAAAGTGATTCATACTTCATTCATACTTGATCATTCACCTGAAAGATCAACAGTTAGTTATGAAAACAAACAATATAATTTTTACAAACATTTTGAAACAGAAATTTGTTGTATATTAATGGTTGTTATTATAATCTAAAAAGTTAACAAAAACAATAAATTTTAATTAATAATTCAGTGTGTTTTCTTAATAAAACCATTCTTACATAAATATTCGTGGGCTTTCGAATGCAGCCACAAAACAAGAAAGAAAGTGGAAAATTAAAACCGAATTTTAAAGTTTTATACCTTAAACATTAAAAAAAATTTTGAGTCCCATAAGGTAATCAATCAATTATGTTAATATGAAAAAGAACGAATTTCAAGAAAGGTTTTTTATCCTTAACAAAGTACACATTTGCATAGTATCATCTTTTTTTGTAAATGTTTAAACTCTTTTTTGTAAAAATATGGTCGCTGTGTAGATATATATGACTCCGGTGGACTTTGGAAATTAGCTACAAATTTTTATTTTTAACTGCCAAGGACTGCTCTAGGAACCCGAAAAATAATAACCAGATAAAGCAATATCCGGTGATAAAACTGGATCTGGAAAAAGTTGCCATCCAAGCTGCCCATTTAATTTTTTGGTTGATTGTTGTTGCATGTGGTCAGCATTATCATGCTGAAGAGTAATATTTAGCATAATATTCAGCATGTAGCCCCCTTGCATTTGGTTACAAAGAATTTTAGCACTACCAATTTTCCCAGGTTTTAATAACTCAAAAAGTATTTTGTCAGAACAGTACCACCAACACAACACAACAGACCATTTTGATTTTGAAGTTGGTGTGGTGGACTCCAGTCTGTCTGATAATTCGTGAATGCTTAGTCTGGCCAGCGTTTTCAACGCTTATTAACAAATTCGACTACTTCCACTTCGCAAACTTACAGAAAAGTCAAAATTCTCTGGACCAATGTTGACACTTGTTTACTTTAGACGCATAACAAAAAAATCGTAAAATTTTGTTGTTGCATGTTCCGCTAGCGCGGTAGACTGCTATAGGGGGATTGGCCCCCTCCTCAGCCGTTAGAGGTACAAGGATCGTGGGTAAGAATGTGGATTGTCAAGGATGGGCAAGGATAGGTGGAAGTACTGCCACAGCATTTGCCTTAACTGTAGAGAAAACCACTTCAAACTTCTACAGTGAGTCGGCCCTGGAATTCGAACCCATGACTTCCCAATTGCAAGTTAGGTTGTTCACACAACCAGCCATCGAGCTCGGTATTGTTGCATTAAATACTAAACGGAAATTAAACAGCATACCACAGCGCGTGTTGTTTGGAAGGTACTAGCTTTATCATTGCACAGAAAAATAATAGTGTAGTTCTTAAAATTATGTATTTACCTTATGACAACCAGTAACAAAACATGCCTTTACAGTTTACACTTATACAATCGAAGTAGAACAACCAACGGACAAGTACATTTTTGAAAATCATTTATTATTTATAAGTACCATAAATATAAAATTAACGTTGGGTAATTTTTATTAAGTAATTGTTGAACGACAACAAGAAAATACGATCAACATTTATTCCTCGGCTTATGTATTCACTAAACAAAAGCGCCGGATGAATTTATCTCGCGAAATTGGATTCGGTCTCGTCTATTTCGTCGGCTAATCATTTCTAAAATTACGTGAAGCCTTTGTTGTTATTTCACGTAAACGTATAAACAGATAAAAGGTAATAATAAAAAGCGATCTCATCAAGCAACATGAAACGGAAAGCTCTTATAGCGTCACATTGTATAGATTTTTTATCGTGGTGCGTTTGTTCTACGTGACGTAGCCATGTCAAGATGTCCCGGAGCGTGGAATCATTAATCTTGCAACATCCTACAGGAGCAACGCTGATCCTGTAATCTGTGTCTCTCAGGATTTATCTCTCTTTGTCTGAATGTTCTGTCTGTCGCCCGTCTATCGCAGTTTAGGCACTATGAAACTTGTTGTGGAAAAATGCAAAGTGGTTGCCGTTACGTGCAAACAATAACAATTTTTTGAAACAGACACACACACATGTGCCAGAAATAGAAAATATTTCATTTTTCATAATTATCCTTAAAAATTTTAATAAAATTTTACATTTTTATATAAGCAGGTAGTAAAAATACGGTATCAATTTTAACATCAAAATGTCACGGAACTCGAGACGATGTAGGTTTACTTACAAATCGCATTATTTTTACAAAAAAAAAATAGATACTATTTGCCTTCGACTGTTTGTCAAACAAGTTTTTCTTTAAGGAAAAAGATATGAAATTAAAAAGATGCTGTGGTTTATAAAACAGCTTTTCTTAGAAACAGGGGATCTACAACATCCACCTTACAACATTTAATAAATAACTTTCAGAACTTTCTTATGCACATATAATATTGTACAAAGCCGTAAAAGTTGAGCTTCTTTGTGAGATATTAGATACATGGCAGCCTTTACAAAACAGAAAACGGCGCAATTAGTTTCGAACTAAAATGCAGTTCCTATAATTTTGTACTAACTTGATATGTTCCATCACTAAAACAACTAGCAAGTATGTAACTTAATATAACGAGAATATTACACTGTTAAAGACGCCTTTGTTATATCAAAAGAGGAATAAATTTAATCGATAGAGTTGGAGGTGAAAAGTGAACGAGATTCGACAGAATTGCTATAGTTTTTAGTTTCATTGCCTTGGAGATTGCTTTTAAAAATGGAAGAAAAATGACACAAGACAAAAGAGATAAATCAAAAAATAGGAAAAACAATTATCTTTAATTGTTGTCTACAAAACAAGTCTTTAAAAATTACTTAAAAAATGACTTAAGTTTTGCACAAACAATTGCTCTTTGTTGTCACTTCTCTCACTAATTTTGCGGTCCGCCCAAACAGATGGAAGCCAAAGAGTATAACCTCAAAATATCAACTATAAAGACGAAAGATATAACTGACTTCCTTCTTTAAAAAAGACTTTTTTGCTTACAAAAATGTTACCACTATCTTCTGAAATAAAATGCAGATCCACAGACAAAAACAATCATCTTTAGACCATCAAGAATGGTTGAGTGGATATTTTTTGGTGGAATTTAGCTCTTGTAAAGCTTTCTCAATTTAAACATTTGATTTCTGTCTCTTTCAACGCGTTATGCACCATTTCATCATGAAAAAAAAATACTCAAAACGTACAATATCAAAAATTCCGTCATTAGGGGTTTATCCCAACCAAATCTACAACCAAGTAGATAGGATGAATAATAACTTTAATTAAAGTGTTGAAATTCACGAAAAGGGCCAGAACTGTGAATATATGTGTTAGTTCCCTAACAGCCACGAAAACGTGTCTGTGGCGTTCGCGGTTTCTTTATACCAACTCAACAAAACTAAGCGGTTGCGTTCGGCGCCGTAACATTACGGTGCACAGTGGTTCCTTCCTATGACAAAAATCAAAAAATTTATGTTCGTCTTTTTGTTTTTTTCTTTCCCTACCGAACAAAACTAAAGCCAAACATTACCATACTTATAATTAAATTTATCTCACAAGTACATTTCATTACCTTTTTTATCGTCGAATGTTAATGCATGGAACTCATTGACCGCCTTATCAATAGCGCTCGAAAAAGATCAGTGTTTGTGAATTATTTTCAAAAAAACGGCTGATTTTGTTTAGTTTCTTTGTAATGCAGGTTGAAGGCCGAGGTGTGTATAGTAATTTAATGTATTTAATAAATAATTATGTTATGTATTTTAGTAGTTATTGGTGTCCTAAGAGATTGCATTTATTTGTCATTTTGTATTGCACCATTATTTTTAAATTAAAGTTTTAGTTGGTGTGCCCTCACGTGCCCTTGAATATTTAAAAAAAATATGATACCTTAAACCTTAAAGTATTAGTTTTCATTGCCGTCTTGCTCATATTTTTCCCCCTTTTCGAGTTATTCTACTTTCTGTTTCGTTAAAGGCTCATCTTATTATTATGAAAAAAAATCAAATTTGTCTAAAGTTATTAATTATATAATTTAATTTAGAGATGCATGTTTAATAATATTCAAAAATTTATTTAAAATTACTAACTTCATAATATTGACAATAATCTACATAATAAATAATGGTTAAATAATGTTTTCTATTTTTCAGTCAATGTAAGTTTTTTGGTTTCTCGCCGTATCATTAGTTGACTTTTTTATCTAACTATTATTTATTATTTAGATGTTACTGTCAATATTATAAAGTTAGTAATTGTAAATAATTTTTTTATTATTATTTGTAGATACTAACATGACATTTTTTTTGTTTATATACAGGGTGTCCCCGTTATCACCGCGAATATTTTAAGTGGTGATAGAGGACCTTTTTCTAAGAAAAAATTTCAAGTAAATTTTTTTCCTAAAATCAAATGCTAAGCTGATATCAACACTTACTTGATTTTTTTACACTTCTGCATTTATAAGACTCTGTAGTCGAAAATATCAATTTTATCGTAAAATATCTTTATAGAACATGAAATTCTCTACAAAATTAGTTTTATTTATTTTTTGTCTACAGGCAATGGTTTGAGAGTTATAAAGCAGTTTGTACAAAAAAAATGTAAAAAATTTACAAAATTTAATTGTTTCTTAGACTTTGCAACCGCTGTATCTTTAAAACGAAAGGTTGTACAAAAAAACCGACGGCCCATTCCGGATAGCAAATTTTATGGGCTAAAACTTTGGTACAGCGAAATTTTTTGAAAATCAAACCGATTTTCCGGAAAAGCTGAAAATAAGGAAAAGAGTGCAAAAACTAAATTTCCTACAAATATTGTTTTGTATTTAAAAATGCTTTTAAAGAGAGTGCGATTACGTGATTGAATGATGGAGGTCATTTTGAACACTTACTGAAGTAATTTTGTGGTTACATGTTAATTTTATTGCGTCCAGATGGATTCAATTGTTTTGCATTTCATCGTTTTTTTTTTACCTTTTTCACCATTATAAACATTTCTATGATACATTAATTTAGTTTTATTGAACAACATATTTACCGAAGTTGTAGTCCGTTAAATGCCTTATCCGCAATAGGCATCCGTTTTGCTCTACGACGTTTCGTTAAAAAGATGCGGCGTTTTTAAAAATATACATAACTCGTTAGCTCCTTAAAAAAAAAATAAGGGGTGGTTTTCTGAAGAATTTCAAACTTCATAAAAAGCTTTGAAACTGATGAGATACGTAATTTTATGAATGTTGCCGATGCTATGGCATTTTTAAATACAAAATATCATAATTACCGGGAGTTTTTGTTTTTCGAAAACGATAAAATGCAAAACAATGCAAATCCATCTGGACGCAATAAAATTAACATGTAACGACAAAATTACTTCAACAAGTGTTCAAAATGACCTCCATCACTCAATTAAGTAATCGCACTCTCTTTAACAGCATTTTTAAATACAAAACAATATTATTTGTAGGAAATTTTGTTTTTGCACTCTATTCCTTATTTTCAGCCTTTCCGGAAAATCGGTTTATTTTTTAAAAAATTTCACTTGACCAAAGTTGTAGCCCATAAAATTTGCTATCCGGAATGACCCGTCCGTTTTTTTGTACAACCTTTCGTTTTAAAGATACAGCGGTTGCAAAGTCTAAGAAACAATTAAATTTTGTACATATTTTAAATTTTTTTGTACAAACTGCTTTATAACTCTCAAACCATTGCCTGTAGACAAAAAATAAATATAACTAATTTTGTATTGTGTGTTCTATTAAAAAGCTTTAAGGTGTTTTTCGGTAAAACTGATATTTTCGGCTACAGAGTCTTATAAATGCAGAAGTGTAAAAAAATCAAGTAAGTGTTGATATCAGCTTAGCATTTGATTTTAGGAAAAAATTTTACTTGAAAATTTTTCTTAGAAAAAGGTCCTCTATCACCACTTAAAATATTCGCGGTGTTAACGGGGACACCCTGTATATGCTGCAAAGTAGATTTTTAAAAAAATACACTTTAAATATACATTTGACCTAAAACCCTGTTAATTTAAACCATCAGAATTAGGTCCTTCATTTATTTTTATTTTTGACGCACGTTAGCATGGACGCGGGACCACTGTGCGGTGGGGTAAATTAAGCCTGAAATCCAACCATCGATTTATGAGCTCCCTGTACACGTACAGTTCACAGGTGTTATTGTGTCTGGCAACATAGCAAGAAATGGCGCTGATTCTCTTTGGAGTTACTCGATCAGACGACAACCAGAACATCAAAGACGTGACTGCCTTGACCTTGTGA
Source organism: Elmis aenea (assembly GCA_947652605.1). Classification (NCBI taxonomy): domain Eukaryota; kingdom Metazoa; phylum Arthropoda; class Insecta; order Coleoptera; family Elmidae; genus Elmis; species Elmis aenea. Next base: position 16,574,472 of record OX393577.1, read on the forward strand.
ATGTGTCGGGGCTCGAAAATGTCACCACGGATAAAAGCAATTTTCAGCTTACGAAAAGCTGGTGGCATAAAAAATAAGCGAAACACAAGATATTATAGTCGCGATACAAAGTTGGAGGAACACTGACATAACGTGCTGTAATATATAATAAATATTACATAAAATTATAATTTAAATTCGTTATTGTAATCCAATTTTGTAAACTTCGTTTATACGTTGCATGTTACACCATGCAATCATAAGTATAACTGTGTCAGCCAGCAAATAGAGCTGAAGTCATCAAGTACGACCTTATGTTTCCTTGTTATACGTCATAGTCTTTTAACTGACTCGCGGTCAAATATTGATAAAAATAGTCTTCCCAAATTATAGGTAGACAGTAGAGAGTCAAGAGTCAACAGTCAGCCGTAGACTCCGAGTCGGTCGTAGTCGTAGAGCAACCGGCCGAGATGGCCGTAATTACTCTGGGTCCAGTAAGTCACCGTTTTATAAGATTTTTGTTTGTCAATGTGTTCATCCAATTCTTATAATAAATTGATCAATTTCCCAATTATTAATTAGCTTCATTATGATTTCCGAGCTACCACCCAAGCGCACATTGTCTTTACGGTTTGTGCCTTAAAGCCTTTGTGACAATACAGGGTGCGCCAAATAGGTGGCATTTCTTTGGGATCTCCTAGATATTAACCTTTTCGGTGCTCTGGACGAGTACACTCGCCAAATTTTTACGCGGCCCAAGGTGCTCGAGACGTTACCGCATTTGAAAGTTAGGCGCACTGCAGGCACAGAAAAACTAAAAGCATTTCGCACCGAAAAAGTTAAAGTAGATACAAAGTCAAGTTAGACAAAAAATGCAACGAAGAAATAAAAAAGGGGCGTTGCCTTTCAAAACCAAAGTTAGCAAAACCTATAAATCTAATCCCCCAAACCGTTCCATAACTCTTTCATGAAGTAAAAAAAAACTACTTTTAATAAAAAACATAAATGCCTATATTATCATGATTATTTTGAAGAAAGATGGATTAGATTTTATTTTTTAAGCTTTCGCGGCCGTTGTCCATATTGCAGTCGTCGTTTACAGGTTTAAAACCGCGTCTATTTTGGTTTCATGTTGACGTTTCGACTATATTCGACTGTTTATTGTAAGATATAATTTTCTAATAGAGAAAAAGTGACAATTTCTCATATAATTAATGTTTAAATAAAATAATTTTTATTATATTACTAAAAAAAGAAAGTACCCAGTGACGTAGCAAGGGGGACGATGGGGGCGATAAGCCCCGGGTGGCACTTTTTTTGGAGGGGGCAGTTTTAGTCTACCTAAATAGAATAAAAATTAAAATCTCGGGGTCATAAAGGATCAGTAGATATAATAATCAGTACCAGCACTAGCGCTATTAAATTCATTAAAAAAAAAGAATTATTATCGAAGTTAGAGGATAAAACAGGCTAGTCGACCTGGCTACACTGAAAACCCGCCCCCTTGTAACGATAGGTAGAATTATTTTAAGGAGGCTTTTAAGTACCGATAGAATGGGGCTACTTGGGACAGTTTCAACATTTAAAAGCGTGTACCATGTTCATTTTTTAATTAAAAACTTTGAATTTTTTTATGTAATTGGGTGAGGTGCCAATGAACAATATTCTATATACAAAATAAATATATATGTATATATACAAGATACCAACAAAAAAAACTTTCTGTCCCAAGTAATACTTAAGACCGGGCAACTTGGGACATATATGAATTTCAGTAGTTTGACTCAAGTTTAGCCTATAAAGTCCTACTTGGGACAGTTATATTATATTTTTTATATTAAATTGATCTTTCACAATTATCCAGCATGAAAAAAAATATCAAAAATAAAGAAAATAAAACCTTAATTCGCAAGTTACAAAAATTTTAAACTAAACGATATTTTGATTGGAAAAATTTTAAAAATTGTACTACCTCTATTCAAAAATGATTGTCTCATTTGTAAAAAAGTAGTTTAAAGCAGGATTCAATATATTAATTGAATTAAAAACTAATGAGACAATCATTTTTGAACAAAAATTTTCACCAAAACGGACAATCATTAATTTATGAACATAGGTAGTATTAAATAAAAAAATGAGATAAGTTATTCAAGACTTAATATTAAACGTATATTTTCAGAACAAAAGTACAAGAGAAGTTTTAAACAGTTCTTAATACGGCCATTTTATATTAATTAAAAAAATGGATGTAACAACTTACCGTCTTGTAGTAATTTCAAAAACTGATTCGTTTTTTTAAGCTTATATGATACTTTTAAAACTCTACTAAGCAACTTTGATTATCTCAAAAGTTGACAGTTGTAAACAAAATTTTTAGGTGAGAATATCATTTTGTCCCAAGTTACCCTACTGTCCCAAGTTGCCCTATTCTACGGTACGTGATAAAAATATTGGTCGTACGCGACTGGTGTATGATAATTAGTGCAATTTGACAGGTATATAAAATCCTTTATTATTTATATTATATTTGGGGTCGTGTGTAGGTAAAGGTGCCTTTAAGGAAATTCATAGTAGTGTACGCTTGTTGTTCATGAGCACGTTTGAGCCATTCGAACAAGCAACAAATATATCAATTTATAGCATAAACTGGCGTTTTTCCGGTTTATTAGAAATAAATTTTAGGCTGAATATTGTGTTACTTTTTTAGAATTCTTGAGAATTTTATGTTTATATTTATTTATATTATTACTTTTTTGTAATTTTGTTAAATATATTATGTATGTGTTCCTTAACCTACAAGGAAACATTAGTGAAAGTTTTTACACTTATTAAAAATAATTTTGTGAGGGTGGGAGGCGACCTGATTAAAAATATAAAAATCAGAAAAGGTTCTGCTGTAAAACTGTAATTTTGATGATGGTAAGGTACTCTGCATTGTTTAACTTTGCAAACACGTTTGAACATCTAAAATTTAAAAAAAAAACCGTCTACAACGCATTTTCTTTCCCTTACCCACTTTTTTGTGCCGATCTCTGCTTGCTTTAAAAAAAAAATGTTAGCAACCCTTATTTATAGGGGCGGAAAATTCAGGGACCACCCCGAGCGGCACCTCTAGCTACGCCACTGAAAGTACCCCATTTTGACCCACCTATGGGGCAAAATTAATGTATTTCTTTCAACTTGTATATTTCTGAATTATTATTACTAAATTGTTATCCAAAAATGGTTTCCATTTCATTTTATCTTCTACCGTTTACGAGATCCGAAAGGAGCCCCACCCTGTATATTGATACATGTGTTTTTTTCTTGAGGAAAAGTATAATTAATATTGCCATATTTTAGGGTGATATTAAGGTGTCGATCAATATAGTAATAATACGCGTTGTGGATACGCTGTATCGTAACTCATTCTCAGTACGTGATGATGCGAGCGAAATATGCTATAAACTCACACCTTTTTTATCACCAGCAGTGAACGTAGCAGGGTTTGAATTTATCAGAGCTTATTACCATATGCGGCCTACAAGCTTTAAAGGATTACACCCAGAATGTGCATTTATTTAGGTGTCTTCATTTATCTACTGCAAACACACATTGCGTCACAAATAATCACCTCGCTTTATAGTCCATTCGAACCGGCGTTAAGTTTACTTTACGTTTTTATTTCTTTGGGAAGTTGGACGGATTAGGTTAAGTCGTAATTGAGTCAATGGAGAGTTTTCTGTTTGTAAGAAACTTAAATAGAATCCGTCACAGGGATTATCTTCAAAAGAATAATAAAACATATTTAAAACGGCAATACCGGGATTCAGTTTGACTGTCGCAGCCCTATAACTTTTTAGTTATTGAAAATAACCCCAACAAACCTTATAATTTTGGAAACGGCAACAAATTATTTATTTAGTGACGTGCATTCGTTATCTCTACGATGACGTATGTCGAATCCGCGATAGCCTACTCTTTTGTTTTTATAAATTACATAGTAGATATACATTTTTTGTTGATTCAGATAGAGAATTTAATTCTGAATCCGACCATTTATTAAAAAAGTATGCAAACATAAGAAAATTTTCGAAAAAAATCAGTTCAAAGTTTATTTTCTCCACACTCTCAGTGAATTAAAATTATTTATAACTTTTCTTGGTTAGCATAAAATTCCATTTTCACCTAACAAGTTCATAAATTATTCCAATAACTGCTGGGACAGCCAACTTACCATCTGATGAACTATCAGATACTGCGCAGAGCTGATAGTTCATCGGATCAACCTAAATTTAAAAATAAAGAAACGAATCTCAAAATTAGGATTGATTTTCTACAAGAAACGGTTCCTTTAAAAAATAATAAGTGTATGTTTAATTAGACTTATATATTTACATTTAAAATCAATGAGTTTATAATTCAAACATTAATTCATGTTTAGATTACATACATATTTAGCCTTTATCGGTCTAGGCAATTCTTGGCCTCTATAGTTTTCATACATTGTCTGAATTGGCCTTTTAGCCTAGTCATTCACCACTGCATGGATTGCAATTACATCGTCCTAGTGACCTATAGTGAATGCATGTGTGATATATAGCGGATAAGCTATTAACGCCATAAGGACATATATTACAAGCAGCACAGCACGGCGCCTCCACCATATGTTCGATCACACTAATCGCTAAGAAATGAAGCTATTACAAGGCTTATACACACAAAATAAAGTTATTTAGTGCATTAAATATTTATAAATGTATTTAGGACACAAGACGAAACTATGTCAGATATATAAGGGGTCTTCATTCAATAGGAATAGTAGGTCCATTTGAAATTTAGCTCTGTTGAATCTGCTCTAGCTACTATTTGCGTATAGACAAATGTAAACAGTGATTTTAGTTAACTAAACTTAGCCACATCAGATATACAACGAAGGACGTCTTTGCTTTGATTGTCTTCCCAAGGATAATACTGTGACAATGGCATAATCCAAGATACTCAAGGAGAAAATGTTAATAAATAAATTCTCGTGATAAAATGCAAAAACATTTTAGGAGTTGATTGGTTTTTATACAGCTTTGCAAGAAAAGTTAATACTTTGTAACAGTATGCCACTGTAAAATAGAATAAAAATGTAAAAACTAGTTTTTTGTTTATGTAGAAAACGCCTACATGCTTTAAAGATGAACCGTGCAAGTTATCCCATGATTCTAAAACATATGTATAAGCTCCGTTAAAAGCTAAAAGGGTTGTAGAAGTTGGTCCAAATTCGATGGGATTACATGGGTATTTCGCTTAATAATATTAGAGATAGAGAAATGGTTAAAGTACCAAAAATGTGCAGTTTTTTGGAACCAACTCGAAACCGTTTTCAAAAATATTCTATTATTTCGGTTTTTGAGATATTGGAAAAAAAGTATTTTTTTGTCATATTAATACATATGTCAGATCTCCATTATTGTTGTAAATATCGAAAAAAAAATTATAAAGATTATTTTTAAATATTTTAAAGTTGACTTTGATGCTACTAAAAAATCTTTTTCACGCTCGTCGATAAAAAGTTATGACACACTTGCCTTTTTCTTAATACAAGCTATAGTTGGCTGTGATCTATTTAAATTCCCATTTTAATTATATTAGGGTTGATGTATTTATTATTTTATGTGGTCCCTACGATTATTTAAAAGGGATTGAGTTTTGTCGTTTATGGTTAGTTAGGTTTGCAATACATTTTTACTTTGGAGCGATTATTATAAGTATTCATATTTGTTTACATAGCTGCTGCATAAGAAATTTATTCCCTGCATATTTTTATTTATAAAAAGCACAAAGTAGTATTTTTTACCGAAGATAATAATTATGACATACTGAATTCTCATTGAATGAAAATAAGCCACCCTGTATACATGAGGACGTTTAAGTGATTCGCTAGGGTTACTTCACGATTCCTTTCATAAACGGTTAATGTCGTCTGTAATATAGGAGTAGTTTTTATGGGGCACGCCGTAATAAGCTGTAACTGCAAACATTGTACAATCTAGGACGTCGCGTATATTAATAACAAAATCAGACAAGCAGGCAAAATGAGAACAAAAAGTTATAATGTCCAGAGCCCGCAACAAAACTGTGCACAATGACAAGCACGTAACAACGTTTGTCCGGGCGTTAACTAACTCACTGCCCTGTTAAGATTCCGGCAGCGCTCACAGCCTGTGGGGTAATATAGATGTTATGATGAGCTCCCCTGCAGCGAGGACGGCAAAGCTCAGTGCCGCGGCGAGTATTCACCGAAGTAAAGCTTTTCATATAAGATGCCTGGCCAGCTCGGCTCCATGTAACTAACACATACGAGTGTAGTTGAATAAAACCTCACACCCAGCGCTCCGGTCACTGTTACCTCCTAACCAATGTCGTTGGTTTGCATATCCCAGTTATTACAATAAACCTTTCCACAGCTCGACCCTCCGATATCGTATCCAGGAAATAATGGCACAATTTGTAATAATGGAAAAATTCAATTATTTTTGGAAGCGCAGTAAAAAAGTTTTATGTACCTATGTACATACAGGCAAATCGATTAATTTCTACATACGGAAATTTACCTTGTTTGAAAAGATAGTCAATTAATTAAACTGGGACAAAGCAGTTTAATTTAATGACAAAATCAACTATTGAAAAAATCGGTGAGTCCTCTTTGTAAGAAAATTCTTAACTTGCAAAGGAAAAATTTGGTTCTATTTTTATTATATTGAAGTGTCATGTTGATATGTCATAAAATTTGTTTTTGGTTTGAATGATAACTATCTTTTGTTGACACAAAAAAGGCGGAGATATTGTTGTGATTCTGCTTTGTTAATCAATGCCATGTACTAGATCTACTAATTTCGAACTGGGTAAACAATTGACACCATAAACCATTACGTAGTTACAACATTTCCACGTGCTGCACTCTGTGTAAATAAACTAAAACAGGCTTTAAGGAAACTAAAATAAATTCATAAAATGAAACAACAAAAACACACCTAACAACTTTACTATTTTGGGCAAATTTAAACTAAAAAATAATGGTATACAGTGTGGTCCACTTTTTTGTAACAGGACTTTAACGGTCAATACAAAAACTTATTTTAAAGCGAATATTCTATACCAACATTGGTCCATTTTAAAGATAAAGTGTTGAAATTTTCGAAAAAATATCGATAATTTTTAACCGTTTCTCAACCAGTAGATATATTTAAACCAAATTTGGTATACAGCACCATCTTACAGGTAAACACTTTCGGTTCGAAAGTGGTTACTCAGCCACTGGTTGCTTGTGGGGCTTGACATTCTCACCGAATGTGGCAGCCTGTAGGGTGGTGCTGTATACCAAATTTGGTTTAAATACAGGGTGAGGCATCACTTATTTTGTTATTGGAAAGAATGATCAAAAAAAGTTGTTTGATTCAGTATTTCCCAAAATATTGTCTAGTAAAATTTTTGTTTTCTTTTGTTTTTTAGGAGTTATCGCATCATATTTGTTTTTTTAAAATGGCACTATGCATATTTTTTTATACGGTTCTCTTTTCAACGCACTAAAACTTTTATACCCTTACATCATAACAAAACTTTTAAGAAAATCGCAAAAGAACAATTTGGTTTTAAAAGCTTACGGTATTACATAATTAATTTACATTAGTAGACTTTGAAAGTGATACAAAATGGTAAAAGATTAAAAAAAAAGGCAATTAAGTTACAACGGTAAACACAAAACTACTGTAATACATTTTTTACCGTTTTGTATCAGTTTCAAAGCCTGCTAATGTTAATTAATTAATACCATACACTTTAACAAAAAAAAATGCATGTCGTTCGTTCTAGTTTCATAAATTCTAGACATTCAAATCAGTTTTATTTACACGATTTTTAATTAAAAGAAAGCAATCTGCTAGCTTACTATTAAGCTAATATGTTTTAAAATATGCATAACCAGCAATTTATCTTAAAAAAAAAAGGATTTAATCATTACGTACCTATTGAGAAGTAACTGTAGAAATTACCCTCTAAATCTACCTTTAGATTTAGTAAAGAAATTATTTCTATACACCTTCATTAAGACGAGAATGTAAAAAAATTAAGATGTCATATAAATAAGAGAAGACACACATGATATTTAAAGCAGAAGTCAGCTTAAGCTTTATTTGTTCGCTAATAAAGCAATTGTATGTAAATGAACCGAAAAACTAGCTTTTTCATGAGATATTTAGCTTTCCCTATGCTGGAAGACATTACATTCCTAAACAAATCATTCAAAAATAAATCAGATTAAACTGAAACAAACACCAAGATATAAAAACAAAAATTTAAACATAAATAAACACAGCTAAATGGTGAACTATTATATGATACACTAAATGTGAAAACAACATCTAAAAAATGTTCCTCTATTTGTGCAAGAATAGCCAAAAGCATGATATGGGACACAATAGCTTAAAAGGGCAGAGAGCTAGGGATGCAGTGGCCATAAGTGAAATGAATGACGACCGCTGAACCGCTGGATATTAAAGCTAACCTCCAGCCACATGGCAAATAAAGTACACTTAATGCTCCCAAGAGTCTACCCAGGCCTCTTCATTCCAATCTGAACTATCCGAAGTTCACAAATTATTATATTGGCGAAACTTGGTTAGATCCACACTATCTAGTGTTTGAATGTAATAAGAACGTCTAGAATCAATTTCGCAAAGATTTTATTTATGTTTCAACCTCTTTACTGTGCTTATATCATACCTGACGACCTGTTTTAGTATGCAATTTAAAGAGCAAATTTTTTCCCCTTTAAGTGCACAATTGGTACCAATTGGAAAGTATTTATAAAAATATCTTAGGGAGTACGATTTTGGTAACTCCACCCAACAGAAATACAAAATCTATTGACTTTGACAAACTTTAAAACATAAATTAATGTAAGCAAGCAAGATATTAAAACACAGCCCCGATTTTATGAAGCACTTCACATCGCATGTTATAGTTAACCTAGGGATCTAGCTACTACTGATTGTAAAACGCTTTATGCAACCGAGCAATAATGTTTCAGTCAATCGTCTAGAAACTTTAATTTTTAAAACAAATATTACTAATCAACCAAAACTTTAAACTTAAAATACCACGAAATAAAAATCCGACAAAACTAGCAAACAGTTTCACCGTAACACTAAATAAATTCGAGGAAAGGGCAAACCCAATCGATAAAGCAGGGATCAAGGACCATTTTATGTGGCTGCAATAAAATACAACAAATCTTCCGATAAAAACTGACGCTCTGATTAAAAGTTCCTCAAAAATTTACGTTCCAACTTCCTAAAAATATAGTGCATTGATTATTTTTTAAATTAAATCCGCCGTTCCTTTATAATAAAAAGAAAAGATTTCCTTCGCAGGACGTCTGTTTTGCAAATGGTAATTCGAGATGTTGTTTTTGTTCGTGTTAGTTGTCCTTGGGCCCGAAAGCCTGACAATATTTATTCTGCTGTCGATTCGTCTCAACAATCGAAGAAGAATATTTTACTCGGCTAACTTGCAAAAATGGTTGTGCTTGGAACGGTATAAATGAAATTAATTTCAAAGTATTGTCGACGCAGTTTATTATTTCATGTTGTTACAAATTTTATTCAGAAAATAAGTAGGTACAAAAGTCTGTAACGATTTCCTGTTTATTATTTTTATTACTCCAAAAATAGGTGGTTAAGATTTCAGTATCGGAGGAAGAATCACTCAGAGAAATATACGTTCTATCAGATATATTTATAATGAGATATTGAAGAGATAAAAATGAAATAAAAGAATGGATTCTGGGAGGTAGCAGAGTGAAACAAGATTAAAGGGAATAGAGCGTATCCCTTAGGGGCGAAATGAAACGAGTGCAGACATGGATCCAAGGCGTTCACGTCAGATGCCATAGCTTTTCATGGTGCGGTCTACAACGGAGTGAGTAAGTACTGGAGAAAATACCAAAGTCGAGAGTGAAAGCACACGAGCAGGTCCACAATAACCGGGACAAGAAACCTACACCGTTCGCTTGTTAAAAGACGAACGAAGTGAGTGAAAAGTACGTCTGAGCTTTCGCTGTCGCGAGGTAAAGGATCAACACCGTTAAAGTTGGAATTGGGTAAATCTAGCTCTCACTAAGTTTTACGCATAATGCCGTTTCAAAGTTTTCTTTGAGAAGACAAGAATTGGCAAAACGAGCTATCCGTATATAACTTCGCGTTTGGATGGCGCGATAAACTGTAAAAATACTGTACAGTGTGTCACAAAGTCGGTTTAGTAGAAGACAAACTGCCACGTAAAAGGAAAACTTGGTGAAAATTACGTTTTACCAACAAGTACAGCATGAATAGCCGGATATATTGATATATTCGAAACTGTACAACATAAGTGATAATTACTCTAGGGTTATTACAAGAAACATTTTAATCTAATTTGTTTAAATTTATTAGCTGACTTCAAATCCTGTTATTTCACATTGAAAACAACGATATATATTTTTTTTGTAAAACAAACATTTTATAACTGTGGAGCTATTTCTGAGTACACGTTATCAACAGGATTATTATCGAAGACTTATGTTTCCTTATTTAAAAAAGAAAAGCATTTCGCCGATGCAAGCAGCAATAAATGAGCATTTTAAAGGCAAATGGAAAAATTATATTTAACATGTTCATGAAAAATATATTTAAAAAAAAATAATATAAAACTTGAATCTTTCAGTCTCTTTCTACCCTATTCCGCGAATATAAAAAACTTTCCTCATATATTCCATGATATAAGTTTTTTTTAAACTGCAAACATTTTGAGACTACGAGAGACTTTTTAATAATTGTCAATCCTGCAAAAATAATAGTAAAAGAAGCCACTAAATCAACGAAAACTCAACGTTCCAGAAAGTGCAATGCAAAAAACTAAAATTAGCATGAAACGGTTTCAATTAGATTTGAATTTACATTATGAAACCGGCGTAACGTTACTTCGTGTAGCATCTAAAGTAATTTTCAGTATTTACAGTTTTTCCGAGCTTGTTTGTTTAAATGCAAGTTGCAGAGCGATGAAAATTTGTATGTGGTAAATATTAAAGTTCGTATGCTCTGTGCTGCTTTTCTTTGGATTTAAATATAGAAATATTGAGAAAATTTACAGAACACCATTAAAATTTGCAAAATTGTTTTTTATTATTTGAGGTAAGTGATTAAAATTTTGTTTTAAAGTTTTACCGAAATTATGTAATAGGTATTGGGCCAGTAATTACTGTCAACGTCTGCCATATTTAATTAAAAAGCTTTAAAATGCGTTATACCTTTACTATTACTAATACCTAAGTTCTGTAAATATTTCCACGTTGATTTATAACTAACTGTTCATTGGAAATAACAGTAAAGAATCATTGACACAAAATAGTACCAATCGAACATCATTCAACACTGTTAATTCGACTCTTTGTAACAGAGAGTAACAATTTAATGTACTAAAAAAGCTTTGTTAAGTTTCGGTCTAGCTGCCTTTTGCTTAAGGATTTTAAAGCGAACAAATGAGCTGTAGAATCAAACTTCCATCTGTTTTCAAAGAAACCAATGTGTTTTTAATACATTTAAGCAGATGTTCCGGACTTTTCCAGAAATGTTTAAAGGAATGTTATGTTGTATTCGAGTTCTGTACTGTAACAATGACACTACTACAATATTTGTACATGATCTTCATTATCTATGTACAATATTTAAAAAAAATATATTGTTTCGCTTAATAAGTAAAGAAAATGAGGACCTATAAACATATTTCGCACAAGAGATTTCTTTTTCAGGTAAATATTTCTGTAGAAAATTTACATTTACGTTTTAAACTTTGGTTACTGCTAATTTAAACGTTTTATTGAAAGAACAATAATAATACCTTATTGCAAGATATTTGGCGATATATTCTTCCTTTGGCAGTACTTATTTGGCTTTTATGTATTTTTTTAGACGTATCCAATTTTTTTACCGGTTAACAACTATAGTCCTTCATTTTCTGTATGACAAGCTTTTCTGTAATTATTGCAATATGTTTATGGTATTTTGAGCACATATCTTATTTAAATGTATTTTAAAGTTCACTGGTAACATTTATATGTATGTAAAAATGTATATTAGGGAAAACCGGGAATGAAAGTAACACAAGCAGGTTGTACAGTGTCTATAGTTTCTATAATTTTTGTTATATACATCCACCTCCCTACCTACACTGTTAGTTTTCATCTGTCATAGAGGTTAAGTCTTTGCCAGCCAGAGTCACTATTTTCCGCCTAAAAGTTACTGCGCTGTGTCACCGGTCGAGTGATTTTAGGCGATGCCTAAAAGAGGAACAAAAAAGTACCTAGATTATTATGTTCTAAATATTGGTAGCTATTGGTGGATGCAATACAATTTGACTTTGGAATCGTGGTCAATTGTGGATTCCCTCCAATTTGTTTTGTGTGCACTTGGGGTCAAAAGTAACAGTGTTACAACCAACCCCAATCAATGTTTTCACTTGCAAATGTTGACTCTTAGCACAATAGCTGGTTTTCATCGTAGACGAGAACATACACAACTTGTCGGATTCATTTTCCAACATGTTGTATCTTTTTGTTTCACATTTTTGAAGATTGATATTGATCACTTATCATTTTATATTGTACCAAAGAATATATTTTATTTTTTCATTTTGCTAATGTGTATTTTGCTATCAAATATTAATTTTGTTGATGAATACTAATATATTTACTCACTACTCTGTGTAAATTATTTTGCCGTTACAACTTACCCCGATCATTGTTACTTTTAGCCCCAACGTTGAGGTTGAAGTAACAGCTGTGTTACTACAGAAAAAAAATGTTTCTCACATGTGCTTTACGAAACATATAAAATAAATATCTTGGAAGGAAGACAAATGTCCAACCTATCATTAAATGAGTTTGGATGTAAAAAACTTGTTATACTCTATGAGAAATTAAATAAGAACAAAAAAATGTTACTTTCATCCCCGGTCTCGCCTATTTACCTTTCTTTTCGCAAAAAGAAATGCTAAAATTAATTAATTAAGTTAAGTAATTAGTGCAGTTGGCTAAATAACTATTACTTATTCGACTCGGTAAATTTCCTAGCACTTTGACATCTATAAGCATCGGAAAACCACAGAAAAATAAATGGAAGAAGATCTTCTAAATAATACTGAGACTACGAATGAATTCCCGTGCATTTTGATGAACTAGTGAAACGTTAAATTCCAACACATTTGCATAATTGATAGGTAATTGGTGGGCCGTCCCGAGAGACTTGAAATTTGGTTAATCTATCAAGCTTGATTCTTAATTAGCTTTGTTTACGAAAGTCTACAAGGGAGAAATTTCATAAATGAATGCAATATGCGTAACATCTGTTTTGAATCATTGAAAATCAGTGGCACGTTCCCGGAACCACCGAACAAATAAGGTATTCTAAATTTAAATGGCTCTCGGCATTTTAATTTTAATACAAATCTGAATTACACATTAAATTTTAGATATTCCTAAGCCATTTTCAAAGTTATAACGGAGTTATTATTTCATTTGCGATAAGACTAACAGCTAGGGGAAGAAGAGCGACAATTTCAACTAGATTAACTTTTGAATTTCATATTACTTTACTTTGAATGTACTAATTTGTATAAAATAATTTTGAACAGTTTTCTACATCTGTCACCAAAGTGAAACGTCAGCATTTATTGCGTCAGTTTCCACGACAACAGCACAATGTTATGCGGAGAGCACTTAAAATAATCTAAATAGCTTTTTAATTGAGTGTAGTGAGAGAATAAGCTCTGGTTACGGAACGGCGTGGAGAACGCGAAGGACTTCTGGGAATACGATAAAATCAGGACCAGGGGATGTAAGAAGGCAAAATGACAGCCGGTCTCAAAACTCCGGTTTGTCTAACTCTGTAATTAATTGTCGGTGACAACATTATTACCGACCTGACGCGAGTCTAACGCCTGTTTAATGCTCGCAGCTCCTATATATGACTGCACGAATCTACTTTGACATTCCAGTTGAAAGCCTGGGGGAAAATATAAGGACCCGTCTCAGGTACGCGACAAATCTCTAAAATTAATTTAGCTACTTTCACGCACCAACTTCGGTAATAATTAATTAATCCAATCGTGCAGCACTATATACAGCATAGTCCAACTAATTTTGTTCGCTTTGATTAAACGCTGACAAATGAACAAACGTCTAGACTGAGACGATAATTTCCCATGTGGCGTTCTCATAAATAAATGGGAATTACTGTAGGTTTCGAATCATTCACAATAAAAATTGTTAAAGTGCATTAAAATTCATGATTTAGGAAGACCAACATTTCGGTTAGGCCACACATCTGTGAAAAAACACCTTCAAATCGTACTGTTTCGTAGCTTAGCATTATAGTTTCTGTGGTCTCTAGCCCTTTAAGATTTCGGTGCTTACACGTTGGAACTATTTTTGTGGCAAAAAAAAACAAAAAACTAAAAGTATCTCTCATTTTAAGGTTACAGACCCGATGGGCTAATGTCTAAACTAAACGCATCAATGTAGATATACAAAGCATATTCGAATATTGTGCCCTCTCGCTAACAAATAAACCAAAAATTGGTTTTGCAAATTTTTATTAGAACCGTCATACCTCAACCTCCTTCCGTACAGTTCCACCAATATTAAAATGTTTGTCACAACAGGGTACCATCTTAAGGTAGCCATACACGTGCAGGAAATCCTCAAGGAAAAAGTCTGCAGGATTTCTTTAACTGAACCCTCGCACACACACGGCGCGGAAAATCCTCAAGTTTTTACGTCAGATCTTGACTACAATTCATGGCATCAACAGATGACGATATTTTGGCGGCTGTCGATTGCCCAATCGCAGCAAATTGAATGTCAACTCGCAAGAAAAAGCGCACAGTAAGAAGGCTGCTAAAGAGAAGAAAGTATTCCCACACAAATCTTCTTTGCGAATTGGAGCTTTTCTCAAAAGACTTTTATAATTACTCGAGGATGGACCAAGAAACTTATCTACATGTGCTTTCATTGGTCACCCCTTATATCGCAAAAAAAATACGGTGATGAGGCAAACCATTTCTCCCCACGATAGACCCACTGCGACATTGAAGTATTTGGCTACTGGAAGGAGCTGCGAAGACCTCAAGTATTCAACAATAATTTCTCCGCAGGTCCTTGATTACATCATACCGAAAACGCTTACCTCAACAGTGTCAAGTACCACAAGTTTGGCTTTTACACAGAGTCAGCAGATGCTCCTGATTTCACAGACTCCTTAAATTTTTTTATGTCTTTTTGGAAAGCACTTTTCACATTGTTAATTTTCTTAATTACACTATCTTCCGTGGTGTTCCGCTCAGTCTCCTTCAGTTTTGCGTAGCCGGCATCCTTTTTATTTCTATCATGATAGTTTTTTGAGTTGACTTGTCATAGGCAAGGTTAATTTTCGTAAATTTTAATTTAATCTGCTAAAAATTTGCGAGACATGGCGTTAACCACAACGATCATCAACGAGAACTCACAAAACCTTAAGGCCGACTGAGGGCAGCACACACGCGTTTAATTGCGTAGTTGTGGCCTGTAGGTAGAAAAATTAATGTTTTTCGATCGGGATTTTGGGGACTGTACAGTTCGCCACCGGGCTCAAGGCTTCCCAACACACGACGAGGAAATCCTCACGGTTTGGACTGCGCAATCCAAACCTCAAGGATATCCTGCACGTGTATTGCTACCTTTATGTATACCCTCTTCACAAAACAAAGCCGCCTGTAAAATTTGCCACTTTTGAACTGCTCCATTGACGTTAAGACAAGCAAAATTCACGTGGACTGTTTTCGGTTGCCCACCTTGTATATTTATATTTATAATTAATCAGGGTAAAATTTAAACGTCTCCTATGTCACAAGTTTTAAACATAGCCATCTTATGTAACGCTCACTTAACATAGATATATCGGTTGGTAGTACCTTACAACACGATTTCTAAATGAAATAAATTTTGTTGGCTATGGCGATTGAACTAAGACGTCTCATAATATTTCCGAATAACAAAGATGTACCACAGAATTTTAAATGATTGAAGTGTACTCAAAAGATTCTTAAATATTTTTCCACGTAATTATTTTAAATGAGATCGTCTTTTAAAATATTTACAATCCAACATCAAGTTTTGTTTCCTAATTGAAATCCCATTTTTGTTTTAACTAAAGGCAGTATTTAAACAAATCTTCCCTGAGTATTCATATGTACACTAATTCGATCAAAATTTCCTAGTCCAAGACAAATAAAAAGAAGAAACTATATATAGTAAACTGTATCACATAATCTTTGAGCAAGTGATAAAGGTCAATTAATAAAAAAGGGTAATAAGTTAACGAAATCTGTGAACAGTTAAACAAAAGTATTTTTTAAAGTGCCATGGAATTTTTTAACAACCAAAAAAATTAATACATAAACTTTAATCAAATCTTAAGAGTAAAAACGTAATTAGCTATGGAACAGGGTAACTACTTCTCATAATAACTAAATAATTGCTAACTACAAGTGAGGTTTTGAAACGTAACCCAAGTTGAAAATGCCTTAGCTATCTTAAACTTCCAGTTCTTTAATGAGGGTGGGCGGTAAAATTATTAATATAAAGTACTCGAAATCTAGATGAAGACGAGTTGGAAAGATTTTAAAAAGATTGCTTAACGCTTTACGCTAGTAAAACTGAAGCTAAACCGTTGAAATATTGTAGAATTCATTGCCTGATTGGTTTATTGATTTAAAATCAGAGTAAAGATAGTTGCGGGAAGCGTTTGAAACTATCGGGATCAGTATTATCAAGTTAACGTAGATTCCAAGCGCCAACTTTTGTTTTGTTTTCATTTGTTTAAACTGTCGATATCAAGGGAATAAGGGTATAATATGACTTTATGTAAGTACATGCAGTTGTTCGCTTCGCTAAAAAGCAATTAGTTTATTCAAATATCTTTAGAGTGGATTATCCTAGCTCTCATAGTTTTTACTCTCCGTATGTGTGCGCAAATTGGATAAACGGATAAAGATCAGTGGTAAAAATCAGTGGTATGGGGCTCGTACAATATTGTCAGACATTTTTTTAAATTATTAAAATATTTGAACGAATATCAGTCTAGAAAACATTCCTCCGAGCGAATGTTTCCAGTATGTCTTACAAGTGTTTACTAAAATACAACATAAAGTTGTTTGGTGTATTTTTCCGAAGATGCGTTTGAAGTTCTTTTACGTATGTTGGTCAAGTGTGGCCCGAGGTTATTTGGAAATGTGAGTGAGATTTTCAATATTTGTGCAGCAAATCTTGCACATTGTGGCAAATGTTTTGATAACTGCCGTGTTAAATAAATATCGAAAATTATATTATACGTTATACATTTCAACATGAAGAATACCGAGATATCGGAAACCATTTGAGACAGATTGGTGGTTATAATAGCAAAGAAGTGTTTTTTTACATACTTGGAATAAATATACTTCTTTATCTTATTCTTACACCACTCTACCATTAGGTTAGAATATACACTGAAAATATGTTATTGAGCACAGTTCCTGAAATAATCTGGAAAAAAAACGGATTTCTAAAAACACTTTATTTGGTAGGAAAAAGAGAATAATTTATTTCCTAGTCATCTTGGACGGTAAACAAGTGATAAAAGTTTGACGAGTTATATGTCAAATTAAAAAGCGCATCTCCTAGTTTCGTTTTTGGGTTAATTCGTTTAATTGCTTATGGTTTAAAGCCCAAATGAACCTCCGGAAACTGGAGGACCTTGATGGGATAGAAGTGCCACCACACCCTGCATACAGTCCCGACCTAGCACCATCGGAATACCACATGTTACGGTCAATGACTCATTTCCTGACTGGGCGGGACTTTTCTAATGTTCAGGAAGTTCTTTAACTCTAAGTCCCAAGAATGGTACGGGAGGGGAATTGAAAACCTGGCGAAAAATGGATTAAGACCATCCAATATAATGGACTATATTTCGATTTTTGATTTAATTTAGGGTGTTAAGAATATTAAAAACAAGTATGTTAAAAAACGAAAACACTTTTTGCTCCAAGCTAATATATATTTTTTTTATTACCAACGTTAAAAATTTTAATTTTTTGTTAACGGTAGGTTAGGCAAAGGGCTTAATGGCAAGAAATTGATAAAATTCATCAAGTTTGCTTAATTTTTGAAGACAACTTATTTAATTATTACGGGCAGTAAAAGATGAATTAAGCAACCTTAGTGTAAAGTACAGTAATAGGATTGCAGTCAATCGAAAAAGTTTAGTGCGGAGGTTCATAAGTGATCGTGAGTGTAAACGCAGACTTAAGGTCTCTTCACACACATCAGTCACGGCGCGTCTCAGTTCCGTCAACCGTCAGTCATAAAAAATATTCTTTCTTGTAATTTAAGTTGATTCATCTACACTCGTCCGGCGCAGTTACGAATATCTCGTCACAGTTCCGGCGCCTGACAGTCAAACTTGCTATTTCTTCTTACCGATATTGCCTGAAGCCTGACTGACGTGTGTGAATAGGCATCGTGGGTATGACTGAGACAAAACGGTGACGGATTGGAGACGGATCTGAGACGTGCCGTGACTGATGTGTGTGAAGAGACCTTTAAAAGGTTTAAACCACTAGAATTAGGGCGCATAGATTTAAAGTTTTAGTGATAAACCTCATTATGGCTTTTTAACCAAAAACATGATTTAATGAAGGCAGTATCCAGTGGGCTATTGCCTGCACGCTCTATCAATCCGATACACCATTTGCTTGATATCCAAAAACGGAGATGCAAATTATCCTGGACCGTTAAAAAAAAACATTATGGAAGCCATATTGTCATATTACCAGTTGACGAAATTTTTAATGAATACATTAATACCTAACCTAACCTAACCTGACACGTAAAAAAACACTTCTTTGCTAAATTGCCCTTCCATTTCCATTAATGATTACAACGATTTACCATATCCCCTAGTTCTGCATGTTGTAATATACACCCGGTATAACTATAAGCAGCGGTATCAAACTGTTTCATGTATAATTTCCTGGCAGCCAAATAAATTAATTATGTCGTGTGTAACACAATACAGTAGATGTATGTAGATGAGGCATCGACATTCTCCCGACATAATCCATACCTCTACACGGGGTGCGATATCGGATATGACGTCGCGGCAACTGTATTACAGTAACATGCATAAATGCATGAGTGCGTGCGAACAGCGGGTCGGACGCAACATCTGGTAGCAAACGCGTGAGGAAAACCTTATGGTGCCTGTACACCTGAGAGTAAAGTACTCTCGAGAGTAGCGTCGCCAAGGATACAGCCAATCGCGAGTTACTCTCAGGGGCTGTATCCTTGGCGACGCTACTCTCGAGAGTACTTTACTCTCAGGTGTACAGGCACCATTAGAACAGGTAGAGGAGGAACAGCTTGTGCATCGCTAAGTCTACGCTAGCTCATGCGGTGCCAATGAAAGAGGAGCAAACGTCTGCATTCGCAAAAGTCTTACACATACCTTCATCCGTTTCTAAAGTAATATTTTGGCAATTGGTGTGATATCCTACAATAGAATGCACATGTAAGTTTTAAGTCCATATGATGAGGAGCAATGCCAAATAATAAAAGAAACAAAATCTAAACACGAACAGGCTACCGTAAAAGTAAGAAACGTGCAAGGAATTTTATGTTAAGGCTAGCTAATTTAGAGCATGATACGAGGTTATAAAATAAGGAGAAGTGGTAATGTAAAAAATAGCGCGGCCAATCAAAAATTCAGCGAGACTGAATTCGAAGCGATGGTTACATCAAACATTTAACGTGGGGTGGTCCTGCTTTGGTATACAGTTTGTGAGGATCTCAGACCGCAATTTCAAGCTGCCTACCCGTGATCCTGCTGTTCAAGCTGTCTATCACCCGCTTGACTTGGACATGTGATTGGCAGAAGTCGCTTCATCGGATTCCTCAATATTCTATATTTATGAGACAGCCATATATACAGACATACTCACCTATGCATGCATGTCTACCATATCATGAAAATAATGTACACCCTCGAAAGTAATCCAAAGCTTGTACGTGATAAATAATTGTGTTAACAATCACAACTCTCACGACTGAACAACATTGCATTGAGTTGCTGCCGACTTCGGGGAAATAAAAGCAAGGACAAAAAGCACAAGAAAAAAAAAACTTATTTAAAAAGTGTGACGCATTAATTAACAATAAAATTCTCTTTATATAAAAAACACGCATTTAATTGTCTATTGTACACAGATCATCATGCATGGTGGTTTAAGAGCACGATTGCACCGCGCTCCCGTTTAGTAGTTTGCTTAGCAAAAAACTGTTTTTCTTGTAGTATTGGTTACCTTTATGTCATAAAAGGTTATTTATTTCTTAATATAATTTTTATATTGATTATTTGCTGATACTATTTGAGAGTTTAATACATTTTCCTACGACCACCATTGTAAACGACTATTACTGTACAGCCTGCATGCATAGTAAGTGGGGGCGATGACAACAACGCCTACGGCGGCAATGGAAGTGTTGCTGAACTTACCTCCTCTTTACCTTGTGGTCAAATCACAAGCACTAAGAGGGGGGTACCGACTAAAAATCACCTCCAAAGAGGGGAGACGTAGAGAAGGGCACTTAGCTATTCTCAACGAGATCAACACGCATCCGACATTAAATATGATCTCGGATAGAATAAACAGGACGCTAGCCATTGAGTAAACCTTTGGAATCACAATTCCAACACGGGACCAATGGAAGCGCCATGAAATAGAGCTTAATGGCCTGGTCTGGTATACGGACGGGTCAAAAACGCAAAATGGAACAGGCTGCGGAATATGGGGAGCAGCACAACTGAGACAAGGCAAATCTGTAAGCCTTGGACAGTGTGCAACCATATTTCAAGCTGAGGTGTATGCTGTGCACTTACGTGCAGAAACATTATTAGAAAGAGATTATGATAACAAAAGAATCTTCATGATGTCCGACAGCCAAGCAGCGTTAAAAGCTCTTGGTTCGTCAGAAGTAAACTCAGGACTTGTTCTGAACTGCATACAAGCACTCAACATGCTAGAAAGCAGGAATAATGTTAAACTGGTATGGTGCCCAGGGCACACTAATATACCAGGGAACGAGAAGGCGGATCGCCTAGCCAAAATTGGCAGCGAGACACCTTTCTTCGGACCAGAACCCGCAGTTGGTACATCCTATGGAACAGCCAAGCGGTGTCTTAATGACATACTAACACAAGAGCACAATGCTCATTGAAAAAAAGTTGCAGGACAAGCCCATTCCAAGGCTATCCTGTCAATGGTCTCCAAAGAGAAGACAGAAGAAATGCTCAGGATGAGCAGAGCAGACATCAGAGCAGCCACAGGGCTTGTCACAGGGCACTGTGGGTTAAACAAACACTTCTACATAATAGGGCTCTCTGAGACCGATATATGTAGAGGATGTGGTGAAGAAGAAGAAACTCCTCTGCACGTATTATGCCAGTGTAAGGGATTCACACCCTATCGGCGCAGACTTCTAGGGATGGAAAAAGCCAACCAAGAAGAGCTAAGAAAAACACCCTTAAAGAAAATCCTGGAGTTTTTCAAAAACACAGGACTTTAAGTGGCTATCACCAGAGGGTACAATAGACCAACAGGTCGCAGTACAGGAACCCGAAAGGGGACCACCTCCGCGGAAATAATAATAATAAAGTGGGTCTTTACGCACGGTAAGCAAAAAGCACACTTTTTTTTTAGAAATGATCAAAGTAGGCTTCCGTCAAACCCATCCTGCATGCATAGTTAGTGAGTCCCTACGCACGGTAAGCAAAAAGCACACTTGTCTAGATATGTCAAAATAGTCTTACGTCAAACTTGACAATAACAGCGTACGTACAAGTGTGTACTATCAGCCAAAAAACTGGAAAAATCGTATGTATTATGTGATCGTAGAAAAAGTGTGATACATAACACGAGTTGTAAAGCAATTACGCACTCGCCGCTGCGTTGCACCTCGCGCACCTTTTCCACTCGTGCGTAATATGCTTCTTACAACTCTTGATGTAATATACTATTATCTACGCTATATTCAGATAATATTTCGAAACGTATTATTAAAATTAAAAACTTAAATAATGGCGCGTAACATGTAACTACTAACATTTTTCTAGCGTAAATGACGTAAAAAGGATTTTTTAAAAGCCGATTTAGCAAAATTAAATGAAGCAAAGTTTTCAAAAATAGCAGAGATATGTTTAAACATTTTATGTAAGATCTTCTTTATACATTTATGACAAATATGATGTGAATAACAGTGCCGCTTTAAGTGACTTTACGAATTCTCCACTGTTTCATTCACTTTATTAAATTATTCTTTAGCGAGGCGAGGTATAAAAAACACAATTACTGCGACAGCTGATGGAAATCTAAAGATCAGCATGCGAGGAAAGTTATTCGGGTTAAGTTAAAGCAAAACCCTGTATTATATTAGTTTCATTAGGAAGGCCGCACAAAACAAGTATTTTTATTTTTACAGAGTAAAAAACAGTTTAAGCAATATCGCAGGCACCGATCAATTTAAAATTCAGAATACAAGCAACGTATTTTAGGTGTAAATCCGCATTTTTCATAAGAAAAACAGTAAAGGCGAATTTTTCATGCCTAAAAATCTGTGGACATTATTGGAAAACTGAGGAATAGCTAACAATATTTTGAAATTTTTATGTAGCAAATATATCTGATCAAAACTTGACTTTTAACCAAGTTAACTATTGGAAAAACTAATCAATCGACTCTCAAAATTTGGACCTTTTACAGGGCTACCATTTATTATTATAAAAGCCGCCTTTCATCAGGTGTTTAAACTAAATAATATTTTAAATATTGTAAGAAATAATTTTTCGCTCAATATAGTTGCAAAAATATATAGAAGTTCCTGACTGCTTAAAGCATATTTATAAAATGTAGTTTTAATTTAGAATGTGACTATGAATAATTGGCTATTTATACATACAATAAACTTATTTCTAAGGCCCAACCTTTTATTTATATATATTTTTTACATTAGGTTAAAGGTTAGGTAAGAGTTTTTTTTTTAAGAAAAACTATTTCTTAGTTTCATTGGTTTATCTCAATTATTTAAAAAAAAGAAGGATGTATAAATAGTCAATTATTTATACATACTGTATGTATAAATAGCCTCATCCTTTAATTTAACATATACTTCTTTAATGTAATTGCGAAGTTTATCAATGGCTTTTGTAGTAGTTTTAGTGATTAAAAAAGCAAATAAGGAGAAAACCCTTATGGAAAAGGTGCACAGATTTGATGATTGACTTATTTCGATAATGGCATCAAAATCAACGCAATTCTATGAAATAGGCAGTGTATTTCTTGTGGCCACTTAAGCAATAGCACTTGCTGAGTTGCTGAAATCTTGTTCAACTAGTTTAGTACCATAATATGTTAACGAATTTGATTGTTTGATGTACAAAACAACTTTGCTAACGTCATCTTAACTTAGTTAAGTCATTGATGATGTTCTCAAACAAAGAACGACAAAGCAATTGAGGAATTAACAATAATTGCTGCGTATGGGAAATGTAAGGGAGCAATAGTGTAAAAACCAACCAAATTTAATTTCAGATAACTGTAAATCTTTATTTAGAAATGTTATTCATAACAAAGACCTAGTTTCATCTGCGTAATAATGAAGTACTAATGTTTAACTTTACAGGTGATTTAAACTCTTAAGTAAAAAAAAAGTCGCTAAAGGAACGTTTTAAGAGAAAATAAAACTTAGAAGCAGTTTTCTTAGTTGCCTCAAAACTATTACTTAAAATTATGTAACCAAGATGCATTTTTAAAGTCTCCAATAATTCCTAACTAAGTCACTTTTTTGAACCTGTTGATATATCTATTATTACTCCAAACTACTTTGGAAATACACCCCTGAAGTTTCACAGAATCCCTTGAGAACGCCGTGTATGTACATTGTACAGGGTGTCCCAGATTACATTTCCAGGATGGGGATCTCGCTTATTATGAGAGATACAGGTTTGTTCAAATTGGATGAATTATTCCTTAGTATGAGAGGAGCCACAATCCATTTAGATTTTTTTTAATACCTACCTACCATATTTGAGATATTACCCCTAATTTCATTTTTACTTATGGGCCGCGAAGTTGGCTATGGAATAGTTAAATAACAGTTAAATGTGTTTTTCTCTCTCGTTTATATGAGATATTACTTGCTATATCTATTTTTGTAAATAAGTGACAAAATGAAGAAAAATCGCATTGTACCCATCACCTATCAAGCTATCTATGGAAATAAAAACAAAAAACAACTAATTAAATGTCAAACGACAGTTACTATTTGTCTGGGGTGTCATTTATTAGAATTTCATATTATTGTGGTGTAATTCGATAGTCTTTGTAGTGATTGTTATAATGATGGCTACATTTAAAAATAGCGAAAAATTTGACATATTGAGATGCTATATTCCTTACCATAAAAACTCTGTAGAAGCTGAGCGAATATACTTAGAGCTATATCCCGAGAGAAGGCAACCAAGGGTGCGTAATTACAGAAATAGGGAAATAAATTTAAAAGACGATGGTTTTTTCGAGAAACCAACCAAAAATTCAAAACAAATCAATAATTAATTAGAACTATCTATTTTAAACAGTTTCTATTGAAAAGAATGTAGCATTTCACCATATACAACTTTTAATTAGTTGTAAATGTGCCCATAATTATATATCAAATTTGCTAAAAAGACTATCGAATTACACAACTATACTATAAAATTCTAATAAAAATGATACCGCAGACAAATATTAACTGTCATTTGACATTTAATTAGTTGTTTTTTGTTTTTATTTTCATAGATAGCTTGATAAGTAATGGGTAAAATACGATTTTTCTTCATTTTGTGACTTATTTATAAAAATAGATATAGCAAGTAATATCTCATTTAAACGAGAAAAAAAGCACATTTAACATTCTCCATTAAAAATTACCTTAAGAAAATACAAATAAAATTGTTCTAGCGATTAAGACAAAAAAAGTTATGAGAGAAAAAAGAAATTAGACATTTTCATATTTTTTGTTATAACATCTGAAGTACGAGGAATTTTGTACTTTTAAAAATTGATTGTGGCTCCTCTCATACAAAGGAATAATTCATCTAATTTAAACAAACCTGTATCTCTCATAATAAGCGAGATCCCCATGCTGGAAATGTAATCTGGGACACCCTGTATAATAGGTATTTAGTAAAAAAAAATAATTTCTGATGCACAATTTACTTCAAGTATAGATGATTTATATGATTTATGTTGCAGTGCAAGTTTAGTTTCGTTAGCAGAGTTTTTTTTGTCCAACGAAACAAAATTTCTCACTTCTTTTGTGCAGAACAATCAGTTCGCTCTTTTTTAAGCTTCATTCATGTGTCACATAATAAAAAATTATTATATGGTCTGATACAGTACAGTTTTAAAATTGTATTTTTTAAGAGATTAGCTCCGTGTAATAAATAACTTATTAAAAACAAAATGGCAATTGTAAGTATAGTGTTAATTAAGTAAGGACAGTTTTATAGGAAGAACTAGCTGCATTATACATCTACAAACGTTTACGTGTAAGATTTAGTTGAGTGCAAAGTTTCATATAAAAATAAGAATGCTATATCAGATTGTGCTATAAAATTTTTCATTACACTAAAAGTGCCGGTCCCAAGAAAAACGATCGACCATTATGAACGTGTCATCCGCGAAAAGTTTTTACTGAAGCTAACAATTCCGAAAGCTTCGAAGCAATCAATAAACCTTTTATATCGCTAAAACTTTTAGAGGCCATTGAAGTTCTACACAATAGTATATACTCTGTGTCTGAAAAATTCAGTTGCATCCACGAAATTACAAAGTTGGCGTATTAAAAACAATAGCAGGATCCTAAGATAACACAATATGTTGGGTACAAATGCGATCAAACCTTAAATCTTCGAACTGTCGAAGCCGCGTCACGAAAGAATGGTCAAAAGCGAATCCGTTTTAGTATCATCCCTTAAAAGTTCGGGCCGTGCAAGCAAAGCCTTACACCAAAGAAAATAAAGAAGAAAAGCGCCACGGCAGGAAACTTTCCGAAGACTCAATTTGGATTAAAGTGTTATACGAGAACTATTAAATACCGGAGAAACGAAAGAGTGGAAATTTCGGCTTTTTAAGACAAAGCCCTTGTCCACGCTACATCACTTGTCATACAAAAAGCTTGAGGCTTCCTTAATTACAACTTTTAATTTCGTTTTAAGCTTCAGTTTTAAATTAAAATTATAGTCTGTAAAGCATATTTATTTTCTATGTATGACAATGAGATAAATAGACTGTAGAGGGCGCAAATTTGTATGAACTGTCTATGGTTTTTCTAGTGTCACCCTTCTTATTTAGTGTGACTGGTTTGACTTTAAAGTTTCATGAGGTTACGTCAAGTAGTTTGCATGTAACAGTACGTCGAAGTAAACGAATTATGAGTTTTGTAAACAAACCGAAGTTAGTGCAGAGATAAAGTATATCCCCATAGGGGATTTATCTTTAACTGAAATTAAAGCAAAGTTAAATTTTAATTTAGGTGAGTCTTCCTTCTCCAACGTGCATTTTAAGACAGAAAAATCTTTTACGGATACAAACCACCGAAATAAAATTCCTGAGAGCTGTTAAGGGTTGCACAAGGATGGACGAAATATCGCACTAGGATATAAGAGAAAAACTAGAAATAAAGGCACAAGAAGTCAAGTTATGAAAGTACATAAATAAATGGAAACAACACATGGAAAGGATGAACGACACACGCCTTTCAAAACAAACACTCTCCTATAGACTATGTGGAAGACGTGATGTTGGCAGGCCAAGAAAGTGATGGAGTGTGGACCCAAAACAGGCCCAATGGTAAGGTGACCAACCGTCCTCCCTTGAAAAGTGTCCTCCTTTTTGTCCTTTTCGATATTTGAAGACTAAAATCTGTAAATCTCCAAAAGAAAATACTAGGAATAGGCTGTAATACTCATATTTTGTCAAATGCAATCAACACGGTGTCATGTGCCATGCCAATTGATGTAGAAGTAATAATAACTACAATGTATTTGTATTTTAGTCGTTTTACCGTTCGCGAGGCTACTTTAAAACAATTTTGTGAAGAAGCGAATGTTGAATACAAAAAACTTTTAGGATACTCAAAACTCAAAAGTTAGATGGCTTGCCCTAACACCTGCTACAGAGCGTGTTCTACAATTATTCGAGCCTCTTCGCTTATATTTTTTGAGTTTAGACAAATGTCCTAACATCCTGAAGTTGTTTTTCAATGATGAAATATCTGAGATATTAATGTATTTTGTACATAATCAAGCATCTATTTTTCACAAAACGATTCAAAAGATTGAAGGTGAACACATTTCAGCTACAGAAGTTAGCCTTATTTTGAATGACTTTATCCTTCAATATAAATCTCGATTTGAAGAAAAATTTCTTCCTTTAATTATAAAAAGAAAATTATCAGACAGAGGAATCAAATCCGGGCATAACGAAAAAGTTTATCAAAGAAGTGCAGAATTTTTACCAAACATGTTTTCAATATATCGAAGAATTTTTTGGCTTCATCGCCAGCATGTTGGACAGATATTGAATCTTGTGTTGAGTTTTTATCTCTAGAATTGCCAGATATTAAAATAGACGACAATTGTCTCTTTGAAGAAATTAGAAGACTGAATGTATATTTAAATTCTGAAAAATTAATACAATGGGAAAATCAACACGTTGAAATTGATTAAAGATGGGTAGAAATATTCAGCCATTTAAAAAATGGACATATTCCATGTGAAAAGTTATTTATTCTTGTTCAATTTGTGTTGTGCTGCCCTGGAACTAATGCAGCAGTTGAACGAGTTTTTTCAATTGCTAATGATTTTTGGACAAGTGAGAAATCGAGATTGAATGTTGATACTCTAGCTGCAGCACTTGCCGTAAAATTCAATATGAAGGACATTTCTTGTTCAGATATTTCCAAAATATTGTTAGAAGATAATACACTGACAAAAAATATTCATTCAATGGAGAAGTTCTCCTTTAAATAGTTTAGTTATAGGCATGTAAGCATAAAATTTCATGTTAGTGTTAGTTACAAATGTATTTATTAAGCATTTATCATATTATAATGTTTGCAATGCATAAAATGTGTCTTTTATTTATTTACTTTTTTTTTGCTCTTCAATTTGTGTCCTCCTTTTCATTGTAAGAAAGTTGGTCACCTTACCAATGACCTAAACCAGGACTCTTCAACTGGCGGCCCGCGAAAGAACTTTTGTGGCCCCAAAACACCTTACAAAAAATCAATTAACAACCCTTAAGACGATATATACAGTGTGTCCAAAAGGAAAGGAATATGCTATATATCTCAGTAAATATCCACTAGGGGAAAATGTTTTGAATAAAAGTTGTTTGGTACTTAGTTTTCCACCACGACAAAATTTAAATATTTTTTTTTCGAATAACAAAAGCGCAATAAAAAACAATTGATTTTTTTTAAATGACAAGGTAACCCTATATTGTACTCCTTTGATAGAGATTTTTTTCTCTTTTCAATGATGGGGTCACCTTAAAAATTAAGTTTATGCTAAGAGGCCGGAGAATATCGAAAATTTAAAAGATCGTATTAGAGAAATTACACCTGAAATGGTTGGGAATGTTATAAACGGGTTTAAAAACCGGGTTTATCATTGCCAAGCTATAAATGGTTCACAGTTTGAACACTTATTGTAGATTTCGTCAAAAAAATGTAGTTCTTATGATGTTTTTGTTAGAAGTAAACACTAATCAACTAAAATAATTTTTGCGTTTTTCTCAAAAAGTTGCTTAAGTAAGGGTACTAAAGTTTTGCATCATTGAGAAGAGAAAAAATTTCTCTATCAAATGAGTATAATATAGGGGTACCTCGCCATTTAAAAAAATTCATTTGTTTTTCATTGCGCTTTTGTTATTCGAATAAGAAATATTTAAATTTTGTCTTATGGTGGAAAACTAAGTACCAAAAAACTTTTATTCAAAACATTTTCCCCTAAAATGGATATTTACTGAGATATATAGCATATTCTATTCCTTTTGGACAAAATGTATATAAAATTTCGTCTCGCCTATTAGAAGTATACTCAATAGTGGCCAGCTAATACATTGGAGAGAAAAAAAAATGGCCAGCAATCATATACAAGTTGGACAGCCTTGGCATAAACCATGAGGAGGAGGCGACGAATTTTCCCCATAGATTTCAACAATTACAAAATGGGTTGCGGACTTAAAATGTGGTCACACAAGTACTGGGAATGCACAAAAACGGCTACTTCTAAGGAAATTGTTAAAAGAGTACATAGTTTAGGCAATATCGAAAGAGCGAGTACATCATATTTATATTATGCTAAATTTTGGTCATGAGAAAGCTACCCGTGCAATAGGAGACACGATCGCTCACATTGATACAAAAACTCAATCGTATAATAATTATCCTGAGCCGTATTTGGCCTTGTTCAAGCGCAAAAATCTAGGTGCTATTGTCTGCATGACATATCAAATAACAAAAACATCTGACATAGTTACAGTACCTGCTTATAGGTACAACACCGATTTTCCAGCACTCTTGGTTCCAAAACCTTACCGGATAAACCATTTTGCAAGACCAACCGTAAAGCCAAAGCAAAATATGTTAGAAATCTCACAAACTTGAGAAATCACCACCAAACGGTGCAGTATAATAATAGAAATAAGCGCGCTCTACACACAACGCCATCTGTGACCGCGCAGTAAACTAGTCTGGTGGCTGCACAAGTTTTAAATTCTCTTTCGTAATTTTTTCCGGATTAAAAGAGGTGCCGAACCATCAGATGCCGGAAAATCGTAGTTGTACCTGTATTATCATGAAGAAAATAGAAAACATTTCCTATTTTTTTCAAGCAGATTTAATCCTAGTTATTATGAACTAGATGTCTCTTAAAACATGCACGATGAAAATAAAATTTAACGCTACAGCTTTTGTTACATTATACACAATACTATTTTAGCAACTTGGAACTTCTTTTAAAAAAATCCCTGTACGCCACTGTTCGTACGTTTGGGTATTTATTAACAGTTTATTATCTCACTTTGCTGCTTCAGCTATTATCTTTTATAGTTATTAAGAAAAATGCGATCAAATTACGGTTTTATGGCAAATAAAAGGATCTTAAAAGACCTATTTAAATACATATCGTTACTATCTGCAATATAAAAGGATTTTGCAACCCGGACTACCTCTGATAATTCCGTTTTTCAATTAGTAGTGGCTAATTAAAAGTTTGTATTATTGGAGTAGATCCAGAAACCTGCACAGTTTTATATTTCGCCAATTATTCAGTTTCACAACTAGTTTTTAGAATAAATAATGCAAATTGTTACTTAATATATCCCAATATATAACTGATACTTAAATTTATCTGATAAAATTAGCTTCCGGTGTAAATTTTCACGGAATAATCGAGAAGGCCCAAAGATTATTGGCACATTAACGCGTTACAAAGGCCTAAATAATTCGAATTTAATATTATATTAAAAACAATCTCCCACAACCATATTAAAGCAGGTTTAGTAATGGGAACGTCCAGATTTGAATTCAACAGGGTGGAATTAAATCCCTTCCAACTTTGATAAACAAGCTCGCAAATTTAATTTCAACTGTACTTAATAAATGATTCCATCCCTTTCCGCAGGTTGGCACCGGGATATTTAGATAAATTGTGCACCAAATTATTACCTCCTTGTAATAGCACAATAGCATTTTACGAGCTGTTTAATTAAAATCATAATTAAAGTATAACACTTCATTAAATTATTTATGTTTTTGTGTAATAATTTGTTGGGAACGAAATACGAACGGCACGCGGGGGGTTAAATGCTCAAAATGCTTGCAGAAGTAATAAAATTTGTGCCATGAGGACTAATTAAATTAAAAAAGGGAATTTTTAAAGTACTTATCACTTATCAAATTCTGACAAATTATTTTAAGAAAGTTATTGTTATTTGTTTTAAATCAGCATTAAAATACCCATTAAAAAATCATCATAATTTCAACACGGGACCAATGGGAACGTCAAGAAATAGAGCTAAAAGGCCTAGTCTGGTATACGGACGAGTCAAAAACGCAGATCGGCACATGCTGCGGAATATGGGGAGCAGCACAACTGAGACAAGGCAAATCTGTAAACCTTGGACAGTGTGCAACAACCATATTTCAATTCGAGGTTTACGCTATGCACTTATGCGCAGAAACACTATTAGAAAGAGATTTTAATAATAAAAGTATCTTCATAGTGCCAGACAGCCAAGCAGCGTTAAAAGCTCTTGGCTCGTCGGAAGTAAACTCAGAACTTGTTTTGAACTGCATACGGGCACTTAACGAGCTAGGAAGCAGGAATAATGTTAAATTGGTATGGTGCCCAGGGCACACTAATATACCAAAGAACGAGAAGGCAGATCGCCTAGCCAAAATTAGCAGCGAGACACTTTTCTTCAGACCAGAACCCGCAGTTGGTACATCCTATAGAATAGCCAAGCGGTGTCTTAATGACATATTAATATAAGGGCATAATGCTCATTTAAAAAAAAGTTGTAGGACAAGCCCATTCCAAGGCTATCCTGTCAATGGTCTGTGAAGAAAAGACAGAAGAAACGCTCAGGATGAGCAGAGCATACATCAGAGCAGCCACAGGATTCGTCACATGACACTGTTGGCTAAACAAACACTTCTACATAATAGGGCTCTCAGAGACCGATATATGCAGCGGATGTGGTGAAGAAGAAGACACTCCTCTTCACGTATTATGCCAGTGTGAAGGATTCATACCCTATCGGCGTCGAACCAAGAAGAAATAAGAAAAACTCACCTAAAAAAAATCTTGGAATTTTTCAAAAACACAGGACTTCTTTAAGGGGCTATTACCAGAGGGTACAACAGACCAATAGGCCGCAGTACAGGAACCTGAAAGGGGACCACCTCCGCGGAAATAATAATAATAAAAATAAAACTTCATTAAATCACTTATCTTTTTGTGTAATAATTTGTTGGGAACAAAATACGAACGGTACACGGGGCGTTAAATGCTTAAAATGCTTGCAGAAGTAATAAAATGTGTGCCATGACGACTAATTAAAAAAAAAACTTTCAAAAAAAGAAATTTTTAAAGTAAGTATTTAAAGTTTTTCATAACATTATACTTTTATCAAATTCTGGATATTATTTTAAGTAAATTATTGTTATTTCTTTTAAGTCAGCATTAAAATACCCATTAAAAACAAAAGATAATAAAAAATAATAATTGCGACAATTTTATATTTATGTGTTTGTTTTTATTAATATGCGAGAGTACTATCTAGCAGAAAAAAAAATGCTTTGAAGATCATAGATATATGTTTAATTTATTATAGGTTCGGTTGTCTAACAAAGAAGTTATTTTATAATGGATGAAGTCCAATCGATGTAGCTATAAAACTAAGTGGGCTAAGGATCAATTTCGTCTTTATTACGATACTAGATACGTAATTGATCCCCGGGTTTATTACTCATCAAACAATTTTAGATCAATTTTGCCCGTGAAAAACTCTCGATAAATATTTAAAAACTGCATAACAACACACGACCCGTCTAATAAGTTTTATCCCATCGCGATCATCACTTACAACCGACAATAATAAATATTTGCCGTCGTATAATATTACGATCTACAACAACACATCTAGCAGCGTCAATAATTGGTTAGACAATATAGATAATGTGTACACTCCATTCGCCGCTGGTCTATTATAAAATAGAATGGAAGTTGTTTCCTCAGATAGCTATCGACGGTCGTTGAGTTACGTTTCCCGGCAACCGCTATGAACACACCACTACAACACTTGATGGATGGATAGATTAGCTAATTGACTAAATTAATTCCCTTTGCTAAAAGGCATAAGTTACCCAATTAAAGTAAAATTACAATCGCTTAATTCCCTTACATTACTGCGATTAACTGAAGGTCTATTAGCAACAAATTGTTACGGTATCGTCACGGGATAATAGGTTTGTTAGGGATATTGTTACGGGCACTTTAAAACAAAATAGAATGCTCAAATTAGTTAAAATTATCTTAACATTGAAACAAATTTCTAACAATTAAATGAAGCTAATAAACTTAAATAATCATAATGAATTGTTCATTAAATAAAAACATCCAAAAATATAAACTTGGACATATCCTTTAGGTAAAATAAGCACAAGCAGTACTTTATAATTTAAACTAGTTAACTGCTGCATGGCTTATTCAGGATTCGGCAGAAGAGGGTTCGACAAGTTACACAATAAATTATGGATAAAAATCACTCCTTATAAAGAATACGGAAAATATTCAGGAACCGATATCTCAATTGTGTCACAAAATGTTGCAGGCTTTGCCCTCAACCGCAACTCTCGATTATTGGTATTTTATTTCTACAGCGTCATTTAAAAAGTCTGCAACAAATGGAAAAGTTTTTTTATTATTGATTTCTCAGAAAATTTTATTCTTGATAAAAGTTGGTGCATCGTCTAAAACTAATTTTAAGATAAAAAAATTCAATAAATGTCATAGGACACTAGTTGGAGCGATTTTTGAAATATTCGCAAGAGAAACATAAAAAAAATATCAAAAGAAGTTATTCAGGATCCAAAAATAAGGCTATATTTCAATTTAGACGGTCAAATTACAACTTTTATTTTTTAAGAAATTTAAAGTCTGCAACAAATGGGGAAAAAAAATTATCGATTTCTCAGAAAATTTTATTGTGGATAAAAGTTGATGCATGCTTTAAAACTAATTCTAAGATAAAAACAGTTTAATAAAAAATTATATGACACTAGATTTTAGTGGCTTTTTGATTTTTCGAACGTTAAAAGTATTAAAAAAATTAAAATTGAAATTTGACCGTCAAAATTTAAATCTGGTTCTTACAAAAAAAATGTTGTATCTCTTACAATAGGACACTCTACTCTTGCGAATACTTCAAAAATCGCTAAAATCTAGTGTCCTTTGACTTTTTATTTAACTTTTTTCATCTTAAACACAGTTTTAGACCACGCACCAACTTTTATCAAGAATAAAATTTTCTGAGAAATCGATAATAATTTTTTCCCCCCTTTGTTGCAGACTTTTTGAATGACGCTGTATATTCGATAAATGTTGGAATTATTTAAGTGATTAATTTTGAATGTAATATAAATAAGTTTATTTAAAAATCACTGCATAATCTCATTTTTAACGAAACTAGACCAATTTCAAGATTTCAGTCTCTTTATCAGTAACTTTCTTATATACTTATTTGTTTAAAAGTAGCTGTCGAAACGAACACAATAATTGGCAACGATGTACAGTAGTACAGTAAAAATACGCTGATTTAGTTGAATGTAATATTGTATGAATCATATGAAAAAACTGGCATCCTAGCTGTCGGCAAAAGCATCGAAGCGACAGCAAACATCCATTGATAAATTCCAAAGCTAGACAAAACGGTGTAGAATAAAACTTAACAAAACCAAGTCAGTACATGTTGATCCACCAACAAATGAATAGAACACACTTAGGTAACCATAAATGGTCAGATAATAACATAAGCCAACATAGCCAAATAGCTCGGCTTAAAACTTGACACTAAACTTTGTTGTAAAACTTATGTCGGAAAGAAAAGAGAGGAGTTGGGAATTACAAGCAGATATGACCAGTGTGGACGTGTGGTATACAGCTCGGATTTGTACAAAAAAAGAAACATTTAAATAATCCAAACTTTTCAACACAAAGTATTAAGGAACATCGTAGATGCACCCCGGTACATTACAAATGACGATATCTATAGGGAACTCGGAGTGGAGTTTGTGGACAGCGAAATCCAGAAATTTGCGAGAAATCACGAAGGAAGACTACCACAGCATGTGAACACCGAAGCTATCGAGTTTTTCGATAACACAAACATAGTAAGAAGACTCAAGAGAGTAAAAAAACCTTTGATTTGGATTAATGTGACATTGAAAGTGTAGAAAAAGCAGACTAAGAGCTTGTACCAGTGTACAAGAATAGAGTGCCCTTATATTAGAACAGCTACGAGACATCAATGGGTGACTCTTCAATCTTAACTTATTCAGTATACTAGGAATAGAATTAGGTTATCTATTAGTCCTATGCCGAATTTACATGTGTATCATAGCCAGGGGTTTGGAGCGAAGCTCAGAGCTGGAGCACGGAGCAGTGGAGCAATGGGTTTTTGCCCGGAGCAGGAGCGGAGTCTGGAACAAATAATGTTGATTGCTCCACTGCTCCGGTTTATTAGGATTTTTTTTTTAAAACTACTTTTACCCTTTTTATCAACGTTTGAAGATCAACAATTTGTTTTTTCAAACATTTATTTAACTTCACTTCTTTGTTAGTGTCAAATATTGTTATTTTTGACCAACTTCTACATATCCGATAAAATTAAAACTTTGTTTTTAAAAACAATTTTTTTTCATTAAAAAACTTTTTTTTTTTTTTTTTAGATAATAACAATATTTGGAGCATGGAACGGAGTTGGAGCAGGCATTTTAATGCCGGAGCGGAGCAATTAAAAACTTGGACTGCTCCAAACCCCTGATCGTAGCTAAAGCAAGTCACTAATAAAATAACAAATCTTGTCAAAATGTTGGTTTAGTGAGGGTGTACACAATCTATACGTGGTTTACTTACACCCACTTTAGTGAAATTATTTAGTGATTGTTAGAAAATGGAATATCGTCCTCAAGTAAATAGAAATGATTTCTATTTACTTTACAAAAATACCCTAATTTATTTACTTGCGCAAGTACCTACTAAATAAAACTGTTCACAAAGGCAAGGAGCTAAATTCACTTAATTGATTTAGTAACTTGCTTTAGCTACTATACCAATGTAAATTCGACATAAGAATAGATCGTAAAATGTTTGTAATTACAAAAAAAAGAATAAATTATTGTATTTGTTGAAACCAAGATAAGACCACTACAAAGCTTAAATGAGTGGCTCTTTGTCTATCGTTAAAAAAATGTTGCTAAGCGACTATAAACATCTGTCGTTAAACGATTTTTTTTAGTTATACGTCCTAAAATTTCCTTGCTTTAATAAATCTGAAGCGTGTTTAAGTTTGATTATTCAATATATTCCATTTTTTAATTTGCTAGTCATGCCTTTATAACTATTTATACGCATGCCCTAAACTAATCCTAGTTCGTATAAGAGCTAATCTTATCGTGCATTAAATTTGTTCATGAAAATATTCTCTATGGACTATTGTTACCACAAAGCAACTGCTATATTTGTTGCTAAAGGTTGTTGCATTTTAAAACCCTTCTAAAATATTTTTAAAATAGTAACATGAAATTACTCACCTTGGGTCATATTTTGATAGCAACAATTACGACACACTTTCGACACTTTTTAATGTACGAAACAGAAAACTAGAATTTTTAGAGCGAAGAATAAGAACAAAGGTGCTGTGAAAGGCTACATACATTTTCATAAACAAGACGACGACCCGACGTAGGAAGGATAAAGTTTTAGCTATCGTAGAATACAGCATCGTATAGTTTCCGCACGGGCGTAAGGACGTAGTAAAAAATCGTAACAAATGCGCATATTTTTAACTGAATAGATACATTCTGCCGCAAAAGCAAAGCAGACCGTACACACTACACAAGTATGTTTTCATAATAAGCAAAAAGCACGCCAAAGTTCAGTCATTTTCAACCTCACAGCATGATGAGAAACTTTTTACGTTGGACTCGCATTAGTTCCTCAATTTTGTTTCGCCAAACATACTTTTTTGCATAATGCGACTACGCTCAATATCCTCTACCGTGTTGTCGTTAGTATGGCCTGATAAATCCATTATTTATACATTTTAGAAACGACAAGATTACAATCCAGTCTGCAATATTCTCTGTAGAGAAATATCTAACTCAGCTATTGTAGTATATAATGCTGAGAATGTGCCTTGGAAACAATGTCTTGGTTATACAATTCTGATTTAACTACTGTTGTACATAATAATAACGGCAGTTCTGGACCTAAATCCGCACCCTTCAGCGTAATTCCCAGCGGAGACCGCATTCTAGATATCCGTAGTGGCGTATTATTTTATTTTGGGCACTGCAATGAGGTTTTCTTATTATTTTCACCATTAGATTTCAACTGCTATAATGGTTGAACGCTATTCTCATTAAAGGCTACATTTACGATACGAAATTTACATACACAACGTATAAAATGCTGTCCTTATACTATAAGAAACAGTACGAGTATAGCTAAACCATTAAAATACCATTATCGAAAGTAAATTAGTATATTTAGAAAACATTTATGCATTAAAATTAACTTTAAAGAATAAAGGTTTATAAACTTTTAACAAGGTAATTGCTAAAAAATATTAATAAGTAAAAAAAACTTACTAACAAATTGCTTGAATTACAAACGAATATTTACAGCATGCATTTAAGTTATGCCAGTCAAGCATTACTGTCGCGCCAGCCACTTGCGCAACTGTGTGTACAAAGTGTCCAAAAGATATGGAATATGCTATATGTCTCAGTAAATATCCACTTTAGGGAAACATGTTTTAAATAAAAGTTGTTTGGCGCTTATTTTTCCACCAAAACACCAATTTTTTTTTTCAAATAACAAAAGCGCAATGAAAAACAATTAATTTTTTTTAAATGGCAAGGTACTCCTATATTATACTCATTTGACAGAGAATTTTTTTCTCTTTTCAATGACGCAAAAATTTTAGTACCCTTACTTAAGCAACTTTTTGAGAAAAACGCAAAAATTATTTAAATTTATTAGTATTTATTTCTTACAAAAACATCATAAGAACTAACATTTTTTGACGAATGCTACAATAAGTGTTCAAACTGAAACATTTACAGCTTGGCAATGATAACATTCCCAACCATTTCAGGTGTAATTTCTCTAATACGATCTTTTAAATTTTCGATATTTTCCGGCCTCTTAGCATAAACTAAATATTTAAGGTGACCTCCCCCCCATAATTGAAAAGAGAAAAAAAAAAATCTGTATCAAATGATTATAATATAGGGGTACCTAGCCATTTAAAAAAAGTCAATTGTTTTATATTGCGCTTTTGTTATTCGAAAAAAAAAATTAAATTTTGTCTTATGGTGGAAAACTAAGTAACAAACAAATTTTATTCAAATTTTTTTTCTCTGCTATATATAGGATCTACCATACCTTTTGGACACACTGTATATCATTGCATAGTTTGTAAAATGTAAATGATATTACACATAAAATGAAACGTGTATAATAAAAGGGTCAATAAAATTTAACATTGCATAGGAAAAGGTTAAATAGAATACCAAAAGTCACTAAAACCATTTATAAAAGAACTTCACGCAAAAAAGTTTCATTTTCGATAACGCGATATTTAAAAAAACAAAAATTGCTGCTTCTTAACAATAAATGTAATAAGAAGAGTTTACTTCGTGCCAGCAATTATACTTTCACTGTCGCGCCAGTGCTGCCGCGTTTTATTGAGATTTTCAATTTACTGGCACGCGTTTTGAGAGCAAATATAATTTCATGTGCCGTATATTTTTTCCCCTTGTCGTATACAGAAAACTTTCAGTTTCATATGCAGTCTTTATCTTTGTTTTCATATAAAGGCTGTTGCTTGTGGAATACATTTATCCATACGTGAAATAATATATTTACTCAACTTTCCACGTTTGTTGCGTATGCTTCCAATTTGCTACTGTATAAACATTTGCCGACGGGATACAAAAGAAATTTGGTGCTATATTTAGAAACAAGTTTACCAAAATAACAACTTTTTCCGTACTTATAAAATCTGCACTTACAAAAACGAATGATAAAGTCCCTATTTCAAGCTGCAATCAGGAGCGATTAAAGATTGATAAGTTGCTCAATTTCAGTTAAATTATGTACAATTTAGTTTCAGGTTTAAGCTGATTTGACTGAATTATAAAGTACGGGTGAAAAGTTGTACAAAGTTAAATTTAATTGACTTTGATTAAGCCACAACAGTATTATTTAGTAATATAAGGCCATAAAATACTAGAATGCTGAGGAATAAATCCATATCACGCGTTAAGACTTAAGAATTAATGATTTTATAAGTAACGCATCGATTTCTGTTGATTTCTATAAAATATACAGTACAAAGGAATCATAAGTTGACTTTTTGCATACCCCGTACTAACTTTTAATTCAATGAACGGAAGAAATGATTCAACAATTTGTAAATATAAAACAGGTAAATTAGTACAAATATTTAAATATTAATCGTTTATTTTAGACGTTTCGTCTATTACTAATTTATCATCTGCGCCGCAAAACGTCAGAAAAACATATTTGCTTTCTTACAAAGCTTCCAGATCCATCCATATATCAACGTGGTTGATTATTAACTGCAAAGGAACGTTTGTGTAGTCGAAGCCTGTAATGTTCTTGCAAAACATGATTTCATGCAGCTACATATTGATTTTGTGTCCTGCTGGGCTTCATATAAAATGAATAGAGATGAATTTACACCAGCTTGGGGCATGTGTAATCTGTTGTTCTGCATCGCGTTCAGATTCGACAGTGATATAAACAATTATACGCAATAATTTGACAATTATTGCAAGAGAATTCGGGCGCATTTCCTGATCATCTCAGACATTATGCCATTATAATTTCGCTTTAGTTTGGATAGGTATGGAAAACGGCGTCTGGGTTGTCAGTTTTGTTTGTGTCGAGAAGATATTTCAAAATTGATCGATGGCACATTCTTTTGTTGTAAGGCAGTGTTTGTAAACAAGAAGCACAAAGGTCGCGGGTCTGCATGGGTGAAATGAAAACCGTAATCGTAGGAAAACGCAGTTCACAAGATTTGCCGAAATTGCAGGAATTTTTCTCACGTTTCAGTATGGCTGACAAATGTCCAGGGAGCTTAGCTCGGACAGGTCAGATTTGGCATTTCACGATGGGTCCCAGCTGGGTCAGCAAAATTTGCAGCAAAAAAAAAAAACTAATCATGAATCTATGCGCTTAGACCAGATAGGTACAGTATTAATACGATTGGACTGTTATTCTTAAAGAAAAAATATAACTGGACCCTAAAATTGTACCTATTAGTTGTTGATAAACAAAACTATTTTTTAAGAAGATTATCTTCACTTATACCAACATAAAAATTGATCTTGTTTAAGTTACAATATAAAGATACATTTTATATTTCTGCCATTATTAAGAGATTTATTGCAAACAATCTACTATGAAGTTTGATAAATAGACCGTTTTAAAGATTTTTCTATTTGCAAATGTTATTGATCAAGCGTATAAAACAACAAAGAGAATTAAAATCTCTACTTCAAATGATCGTTCAATGGAAACCAACTATAGTTGGGTCTTACTGTAACCAAGTAAAAGAAATTGTACAGGCCGAAATAGAATAAAAATGTTTTGTTATTATGCCGTGATATCAAATATTATCAGTAGTAATATAACAAGTGCATTAAAAATTATCGATAATTTTTGGCAAATATGCCCGAATGCAAGTTGAGCTGAAAAAACACGAGTAAACGAGTGATTTTTTTCTGATTCAACTTGCATGAGTGAAGATTTGTTAAAAATTATAAATTATTTGCAATGCACGAGTTATATTTTGTCAGAAAATTTCCTCACCTTGTCAAATTAAATGTATGTTATGTCAAATTTTACGAGTACTGTCAGTTGGGGGTGTGGTTTAATCTATATTAAAGTAACGCTACTGGTCGACGAAATTCGCCAAAAAATTATCAAGACTAAAATATTTAATTCCCTCTCCAAATTTATATTTTCGACTCAGATTTCTTAGAAACGACCAGTAAACGCATGAAAATCTGTTAATTGCGAAAAGGATAATCAGTGTATGATTATGTTTATTGGTCGTTTCTAGGAAATCTGCGTTTTTTTATTGCCCGAAAACGCAAATTTGATAGAAGGATTAACATTTGACAGGGGAATGTAAAATTATTACCGTGTAATAATGCTTCTATTGGTAGTATCTAGAAGATATAAGATTAGTGATTGGTTGAAAACGCAAATTTGACAGATGAACAAAATTTTCTTGTCCAAAGGTGCTCATGTATTTTAAATTAATTGTCGAATCTAGTATCGTGTATTTACGTCAAGCATCTTTGATTGTAACAATTTGTAAAGCAGTTCTGGTGGTTTTCTTTCTATAGTGATCTTATGCAGTTTTTCAATCATTTCAATTATGGTTTTCACCAGAGCACAAAATTTACACGATTAAAGCCTGTTTTCGAACTGGTGAGCTAGTAATAGGAATTTAGGAATACAGTCAGCGTTTATGTTTGGACGATTTTCGGGAGCACTTCCCAGACTTAGCAGTAATACCAAAGGATTTAGATGCATGTCTTACAAATCGTGCTGGTGTGTATCGCAAAATTGCCTCTGTGACTCACAAACAAGGTGCTGGTAGGCCAACCGTTCATACAGAAGAAATTGGGAAATGGGGTTTTTAGAAGTCGTGTAGCTTATTTGCAAAAACTGGCAAAAAAAATGGTTAAAGAATATGCAACCAACGACAGTAATGCTGCAAAACACTTTTGATAGCATGAGGAGACGCGTAAACTTGTGAATTAAACCTGTCGGAGAACATTTTCAACAGTTACTTTAATTTGGTTTTTTTTTTGTTCATAAAACCGTTAATAGCCTATTATTTTCATTTTCAAACGTGTAGTTTACTGTTATTTTATCTCTAGAATAAATAACACATTGGCATATTATTACAGATGATGTCATTATGTGACGTAGCTCGACAAACTTTGAAAAAATTATTATTAAAGGATGATTTAAGCTATGACAGCAATTTTCCATTCCAAGACCAGCGTTGACCAAGATAGTTTTAGATATTACGGTACAACCACTTTTACACTATCATTTTGACTTTCAGCGGTATTTCTATAGTAGAAGAAAATTAGTTACATTGAAAAGCGGAAACAAACAAAACTATATGATAATTTTAAATTGTGTTTTACTCTTTGTGTGTGAATGCTTTGTATTATTATTAAGTTGTGGTAAAGTTCAACGACTGAACTTAACGTCTTTGCAACTATAATAACAATTTCTTGTGCTAAATGTGCATGTTCGTAATAAAATTTCAATTTAAGCTGCAGTTTACTGCACCTTAAATAATTTGTGTCGTGAAATGGACATCAGTCTGATAAGAACCGTAAATGTCAAGTTCAGTTCTGTGGCGGTTCTGCCCTTATTTATTTTTTTTAGTAGAAGTTGAATCGCTGTTTTGTGTAACCCTTTTTGTGGTAGTTCTTGTTATAAATCTTCCGCAACAGCTTGCCTGCTGTGTTCTGTAACACATATTTTTGCATTTCATTATTTATTTAGACAAACTTTACTGGAGCTGTTTTAAAGTTTTAAACTTTAAAAATTTATTTCTAATAGTTTTGTAAAACTATCAGCGCATTTTTGATGTGTCTAAGTGGCTAATTGAATTTTTACGGCTATTCAGACATGCACCAATTTTATTTTAAAAAAAAAGCCTGCAGAAGCGATAAACAAGAAGGCCTATGAAAACCTGGCAGGCAAAAGCTTTCACAGAGGAATTGAATGCAGTAGGCTTAGAAAACTGGCCAAAGGTGGAAGAAGCTGAAGAAAGACTTACAAGCAAAATCCACATTTATAAGTATGAACACCTAACTGTAGCGAGGCGTAAGATTAGGAAGAAAATATTGCGAGTGGAACAGCAAATTAGACCATAACTTTTAGTAAACAAAATTATAAAAAATTGTTTCTTTAATCCAGTAATCCTTTTCAGAACAAATGAAGAAACAACAAAAGCTACTATCCGATAGCTCGTATCTCTTATCAAAAAAAAAGCTAATTCTCA
This sequence comes from Elmis aenea, assembly GCA_947652605.1. NCBI lineage: Eukaryota > Metazoa > Arthropoda > Insecta > Coleoptera > Elmidae > Elmis > Elmis aenea. The sequence continues at coordinate 16,617,552 of OX393577.1, forward strand.
TTAAAATATTCCGAGTTCTCGTGTGCACACATATTATTTTGAATGTGGCGGATTAAACTAAATCAGTAATTTAGTTAAATATATACAAAGGTGCCTCGTTGTACGATACCGCATAGTGCTAGACAGTCAGCATTACATGTTTTTAACGTGTGAAAGTATTCCCTGGCTCTGTATCAGAGTTCCAGTTTAATTTTACTTGCTAATAATGTATTCTGTAATGTAAAACAGTGTCTGCTGCGATGCTAACTTGAAGTGGCTCAGCTTTTCTCTACCGAAAATTTGGACCCATACCGTTCATGCAGTAATATGCTAATATTGCGATGTTCCGCTGTTTTGTCTTGGTTTATTCTCTGGTCAGCATAATTCACGCATCGTTAGAGCAACTCGGCCGTGTACTTGTCAAAAGCAGGGCGTCTATTTGCAAAGGCCTTTGTAACACTGCAACATCCCACTATTTGTCTTCATTTAAATATTCCTACGCCTATTTCATTTTCCGACGTCTCATATTAGAGACAACTAGGGCTTCGCTACCAAACAAAGCCATCAGAATAGATATTACAATAAGACGAAAGGTATATTTCATTAAATTTTAGTGCTACATATGCTGAAACCGTCGACACAGCCCAACACTGATTAGCTATTTTCATTGATAACTTTAGACTTTCATAACACCATTACAATTTTTAACATGCGAATTTTTTCAATAACAAATCTATTTCAAGCTAAACAAATAAAAGTAGAAACAAATGAACATCGATGAGCAAACAACGATACTCAAAACTTTCGATTAAGCAGCGCACGGCACAAAGAAAATAATTGTGTGTATAAAATAAAAAAGCTTTTAAAATTTAATCTTTTTTTTAGTTCTATGCAAAACAAATTTAAATTATGTAAAAGTTCAGATGTATAATGTATGAGGGAGTTTTTCGCGAATGATATTTGAATAATAGAAGGTTTTGCCTCAAAAAGGCTCGATTTTCACAAAGCCCTGAAAATTACATGCTTCTTACTGTCATTATAAAGGAAGAACAATGAATTAAAAATATAATTATTAAAGCAGGCTTATCTGTTCATGAGATAATTTTTTGTCTCAATAGAATGAAATTTAGGTATTTTTGAAAGCTCGTAATAAATTGAAACAATTGAGATCAAAATTACTCTGAAAATTTCCTTCACCTGTCAAATTTGCGTTTTCAACCAATTACTAATCTTAAATCTTCTAGAGACTACCAATAGGAGCATTATTACACGGTAATAATTTTACATTCCCCTGTCAGATGTTGATCTTCCTGTCAAATTTGCGTTTTCGACCTATAAAAACTCAGATTTCCTAGAAACGACGAATAAACATAATCATACACTGATAATTTCCTTTTCGCAATTAACAGATTTTTATGCGTTTATTGGTCGTGTCTAAGAAATCTGAGTTTGTGATTGGTCGAAAAAATAAGTTTGAAGAGGGAATTACATATTTTGGTCTTGACAAATTTTTGACGAATTTCGGCGACCAGTAGCGTTATTTGAATATAGATTAAACCACACCCCTGACGCATCACTCTGACAGTACTTGTAAAATTTAATATAACATAACATAGGTTAGGCGAAGGAAATTTTCTGACAAAATATAACTCGTGCATTGCAAATAATCTATGATTTTTGACAACTCTTCACTCATGCAAGTTGAATTTTAAAAAATCGCTCGTGCACTCGTGTTTTTTCAGCTTAACTTGCATTCGGGCATATTTACCAAAAATTATCGATAATAATTTTCAATGCGCTTGTTATATTATTACTGATAACAACTCAGGCGTAGTTCTCTCTTGTCATATGGTCGCCAGTAAGAATATTATCAGTGTGACAGTATAATTTTAAAGTTTCATTCAAAACTAACATCAAATAGTACACAAGCAGAAAAACTATCCGCCGAGTGACCCTTATGCATTTATAATAATTATGTCTTTACGCCTTTCGAAAGTGCTGCTTTTAGGTTAAGAGACTTCTACCTACAAAGTCGGGCTGTTAAAAAGCGACAAAATCGCGTGGCAACAAGAAAAAATTATTGCAAAATCAGCAAAGCCCTTGGGTCAATATGAGTTATACTAAATTTGTTGTATTTAACACAATTAGGGCGATCTTTAATTTAAAGACAAGGTGATTTCGGGATGACAAAAAGGTTTCGAGACGACTAGAAGATTTCGAGACCACTAGAAGATTTCGAGCGATGAGGCTATCTTGAAACGTAAGGGCGATTTAGAGCAATCGAGACTTTTTCGTTATTACATTTCAAGACGCCGAGGCCATCTCGAGACGATAAGGCTACTTTGAGACGAAAACGTTGTCTTGAGACTACGAGACCAAATTCAGTCGATATGGTGATCTTACGACGGCTAGATAACCTCAGATAGGGGCGCAATCTTGAGGCGACGAGGATATCTCGAGACAGTGAGACTATTTTCAGAAAATGAAGTTATCTCTATCTCAGTTACAAGGCGAACTTGATACGACGAAGATATACAGATACCAAGAGGCTATTTGGACACCATGAGGCATTCTTACGATGATAGGCTATCTAAAAACGACGAGGCGAGCTTTGGACGACAAAGTTATGTTTAACGAGAAGGCTATCTTGATAGAAAAGATTGTTGGACATAATTTACTTTATGCAAACACTATAAATACTGAGAAGGTGACCATCTATATCTATGCTAAACAAAACAACATTAAAGAAAGTTTTCTTCAAACAACTTTTGTGCCGAAACTCGTATCGAAGAAATTAATTTACATTTCGTTATCGTCTTTTTTATTCAAATTTAGCCCTCGTAAGATTATTTAGATTATGTCGTGCATATTCAAAGCATTCATGCAATACATCACCAAGTAGTATAAAATTCCTAGCAACCTATTATACCGCCCATTCGCTTCTTACAGTCCACATGCACGAAAGGACGCTTGCAACACGTAACGTCTGTCTGTTCTCGATCGCCCGGTTCATGTACACCCCTATCACGCCATACTCGAGTCAAGCACATGATATTGATTATAACACGAAAGTTGACCAATTAAGGGCATTTTATTTTGTAATTAAGTCTGATAGGGAGCTGGCTTTGCCCCCCACCCTTCAACAAAAGCGCTTATTCCTCACACGCAAGAATGTGTTCTCGGTCAATCTTTGACTAGCGTTCGCTTATCTGTCTTGTTTGTTCTTGCTATAAGAGTGAGGCGCGTGAGTTGAATCTTGCTTCGTTATTCAGGAAATTGTATTACGGTAATTAGGTATGTTAGTGGGTTTGTTTGCCAGTAACGATAGGCACTATCCAGGATTGCTTAGTGACTATCGACAACATGCCGGAAATCTCATTACAGATGCTTCTATCGCTTAAACGACCAATCCAACCGAACATTAAGATTATTTCTTTGGAGTCGAATCAAGAAGCGTTTTTTTATTATTCATAAAATGGAAGAGAGCGGAAATTTAATCTGGAACGTGCGCACGTATATAAATTTGCTGTATCGGTTATAATTAACTGAAATATATTTAACGGACGTAATTTAAATGCAAATATTCTAACGTGTGGAAGATTACATGCACAGGGTGACAACTGTTGATATTACGAGGTTGAATATAAAAACACTAAAGGGATGAATGGTACGTTCATAATAAAAGTTGACCAAAAAATATATCTAACAAAGCATTTATTCTTGTTTCAATAATTAAAAATATGGGGATTACCCATTATTGATTTGAAATCCGTCAAAACTTCACGAGAAAAATTTTATATCAGGATGCATTAATAGCACTATAAAAAAGGACCTTAACTTAGAGAAAATTAATAATATGCTCAACGTGTTTCTCCGTGTGGTCCGTAGGCTCCAGGGGGGGGGGCTTGACTTTTTCTTAAGGGGCCCCCGAGCTTTTTTATATTATTTGAAAATTCAAAATTTATTTGCCAGACTAAAATAAATATACAAGGTGTTTCTAAGTATTGCAAAAAAATTCGGGAAGTGATTGCTTACCAAAAATTAAGAGGGGTCTTTCATATAATTTTTTTTCTTTAGACGTCTCCTTTCCCCCCTAAAGTGGAGCGATAAAATTAGTTTTTTTTTTATTTCTTAAATTTGGATAAATGTATTAGAATGATATTAGGTAGATGTTTTATACTTATTAAAAGGTTTTTCGCAGTAATATTTTCAATCATCTCCCACCTTCACAGGGGGCTGAAAAATGCGACCCCTGTTGATTTTTTTATCAAAACTTTAACGTGGGTTAAAATTTTGCACATAAAAATGTTTTGTTTATTTATTTTATTTTTTACTCAAAAACTGTAGGTTTTACGAGAAAAACTAAAGAATAAAAAAAGTTTTAACTGCAAAATTTCAACCTACCATAAGGTTCTGATAAAAAATCAACAGGGGTCGCACTTTTCAGCCCCCTTTGAATGTGGGAGATGATTACTATGGAAAACCTTTTAATAAGTATAAAACGTCTACCTAATATCATTCTCCTACATTTATCCAAATTTGAGAAATAAAATAAAAACCTAATTTTAACGCTCTCCCTTAGGTGTGTGTAACTCCGAAAGGAGACGTCTAAGCAAAAAATTGTATATGAAAGACCCCCCTTAATTTTGGATAAGGAATCACCACTTGAATTTTTTCGCAACATTTAAGAAACATTGTCATAAAACAATTAATTGGGGTTCTATGTAAGCTTTTAATTTGGAAAGGAATACTCAGGGTAAACCAATTAAAAAAACCTGTGGTAAACTAATACACTTGTAAAACAAGACAGAATATTAAAAGCATAAAAATCACTAATACACCACAATGAGTAAGAACTACTAATGATATGATAATGAAAATATGTGAAACAACACCAATAAATATTTCCTTGCTTAAGAATGTTTAATAAAAGCAAAAATTAAAGCGAATACATTACAAGAACGACACAGTAGAACCACAAGCCCGCAAGGAAATTGACTTCCTATAAACCTATTTCCTATGGAAGGAAGTCGGAGCCCATAAGTGAGATAAATGAAATTTTATAAGCGAATCGGGCACTCATATTCCTAGTGAAATTCATACAACAATGTATAGTAGCGCCGAATGCAGCGGCAATAAAAATCGACTTAAAACTGTATTCGGAGCACGGAATATTGCTCTTATATATCTTGCACCCTTTCGTACGACAGCCCGGCTTTCTGTATGTCAATTCATATTTTCGTTCGAGTCTTTTCACGTTACATTCTTTGTCCCTAAATTCAAGTAGAAGTTTGACTAACAGCGAATGCTTTCCAAGAAGTTTTCTGCACGTTTATTTGGCGTCGTGTATGTGAACACGGCTAATGGATATAGTTTCATAAAAACACCGTATTCCGTTCCATTTTAGTGGATTGTTAAATAAATTTACGGGCGCATTAAAATTTTTCATGTTAATCCAGATATAGAATTGCTCTTTAAAATTACGTTCATGCAACCAAGAGCATACTTTTTACTGAACAAATATTATGGGATTACGAATTGTTTATTCAACCATTTTTGTGCAATGCATGAACAATGCAGAGTACTTGCAGTATGAACCGTATTAGTAAAATTACACTTTCATTTAATTTAACCATCTTCTTTCCTATTTCTCACAGTTTCCGTAGTTCCTTTGTTTTTCATAAAAAAATCATACACCTGATATACACGTGTATTATGTTATTAAGTTTTAGACCCCTTGCATTTAATGACGCCTCTTGTCATTCACGTGCATAAGATGCTGCAAGTGCCCTTACACATACATCCAGACATTTCAGAAAGTTCATTAAAACCACTAAACATTTTCTCATAAACTACTCCAACTTTGGTCTGCATTTGACTACAACGCCGCATAATTTAATACTACAATTCTAACAGTAGGTATTTACATCCAACATTTTTTATATGTATGTAGGTATACAGGGTGTCCCAGATTCGAGTAAATGCATGGGGATCTCGCTTATCTTAAGAGCTACGAGGTTGGTTAAATTAGGGCAAAGTTGCGAAATTAGATGCTCATTTAATAATCCAAAGAGAAATTGGAAATATCTCAAACGGTATCCGAGAAAATTAAGAAAAACTGAAAAATACGATTTTTGAAAATCGTCTATAACGCCTTTGGAGTATGAAATATTTTAAAGGTGTAAAGACACTGCCCAAGCAACTTTTCAAGCCAAATCGAATAGTGGTCACAAATTTTTTCTAGATTGATTCGTTTTTGTTTTATGACAACCAACTTTATTTTTTCTTATGGGCGCAATTTTTGCTATTTACATAATCAAATAGCATTTATTTTTCTGATTCCATTGATGTATCACACATGGTATTTTACTTTTTCTTTCACTGCCAAATTTCAAAAAATACGTTTTAAACAATAACCATTATAAATCAGGTTGGCCGGTCATTGTAGTTTATGTTGTTTTCATGACAACCGATCAACAAACTAAAAGTTTTGAAGGCCTGTTAGTCGTAAAAATAAGCTTTAATAACGAAGAAAAACGCGATATGCTGCCCATAACAAAAAACAAAGTTGGTTGTCTAAAAACAAAAACGAATCGACCTAGGAAAAATTTGTGACCACCATCCGATTCGGCTTAAAAAGTTGCTTTAAAATATTTCAAACTCCAAAGGAGTTATAAACGATTTTCAAAAATGGACTTTCCAGTTTTTCCTAATTTTCTCGGATACCGTTAGAGATATTTCCAATTTCTCTTTGGATTATCAATAAGCATCGAATTTAGCAATTTTGCCCTAATTTAACCGACCTCGTAGCTCTTAAGATAAGCGAGATCCCCATGCATTTACTCGAATTTGAGACACCCTGTACTTGTTAACAAAATGTAAAAAAAAATATTGCTTGACTGAAATCTCGTTCTTGGACTTCAGAAATATCAAGCGTATTTAGAAAAACTTAATTTAGAAAAAAATTGTTAAGGAACTTTTCTAAAAATACGATACTTTGGCAGTAAGAAACAAACCTTAAAAGTACTTTTGTGTATGAGTGACTTAGTGCATTATATTCCTGTGCAGTTTTTTTAAGGCTAATCAAGATACGAAGAAAACTAATGTTAAAATTTTTAACTAACTACCAGATTTAGCGTGAATTATCGTACAGATTCATGGCCGATTTTACAGCATCGTGCTACTTTATTTACTACCAAATCGATACCTCAAAAGACTGGTGAATTAAATAAGCTCAACGCGTAGAAACAACAGTCTATTTTGCAAACAGTGGTAAGATATAGAAAAGCAAACTTAAAAAAACACAGCGCAATGAAACACTACAGGAAACGGATACCAGCAAAAAAGACTACTCGACAAAATTTGCATTACAAAGCGTCAGAAAGAGGTAAGGAAGCGCATAAAAAAACTGGCAGAGAACCTGTTAAAGCATAAGAATATAATAAACGAGTCAAATACAAAATGGAGATGATATGGTAATGATCAGAACCTCGAAAAAAAGTAATTTTTCATGCGAATGTCATTTTCATAAACCACTTACGCGCCTCCGCAGAAATTTTCAGCTTCGATAAAGCGCTCTCTCTGGCAGTATTGATAACTAACTAAAAATTTCTGCTGAAATGGACGAAATATTTAATTAAAACTTGTTGCGACAATGAAAATGGAAAATATTAAACAAACAAAATATTCGCCATTGTCAATGCGCAAGTATTGTAATATCCGAAACGTATACACGCCGAAGCAGAAGAAATTGATTTATTTATGTAGCAGAATATCATATTTCACGTGTGTTATGTGATGTATAGGACTCCATTCGCGGGCAACTCGAGTATGTAAAATACATTCATCACAATATCATTCTATTTCTAAGAAAAATATTTGTGTTTTGAATTCAATTGTACTGGAAATATAAATGTATCTTGCGTTAGTATATTTCCATAAAATTTTATATAAATACAAAATCATAGACGATGCCAAATAGGGCAAGAGAATTTTATTCAAGATAGGCATAATTTGTAGGAACCCAAAAATTATAGCTATTATAATAAGCGAGATCCCCATGGTCGCCCTCGAATTTGAATCACCCTGTATACTTTAATACAAACAGATGTTAACCCAATTTTATAAAGTGCTTCAGGTCCCAAGTTAATGTTAAGTTAAAGGTGTGGGTTTAAGGTTTTCGGCATGTGACGTGCAGCATAAAAAAAAGGACTTCATTGGAGTGTTGGGAAAATATAAAAATTCAACGATGCACTGGACAAAGTAATATTCGTAAATACCGTAAAAACGAAAAATATATCCTGCAATGTGAGTGTATTTCGAAATTATTTATTACGAATGGCGACTCTCGCTAATGGTTCATTAGCAAAACAATTTTAAAACAAATCCAATTACTATTTAAACAGATTTTTGACGTGTGCACAAAAATATAGGTTGATGTTAGTGTATGTAGTTTATTCCCAGGGGTAACCACATGTCAGTCACGGTGTAGAAGCCCGAAGTCCGTTGAATTATGGATATATGCATGCGCTGTCGTTAGAAATTATCGTTGACGCGTGGTGTCCTACATCGGATTTGTTCAACTGGCAGATGTCAAGTGTCTACTAATTGGTGCTTAGACAGTTGTTAAATTTTTCCGGTATATTAGCAGTGCGTCCAGTTAACATTGGAATGCATATTTTATTTATTTTTATGTGAATAATATTTAAAGCTTCGTTAAAATTGTAAGTAGAGTTGGAAATTGGTTGCAGAAAAAATGTACTAAATTTTTGCACTATGGTGGAGGTGCAGGAAATACGATAATGTATTGAGGGAACCATCAACTTGTAAGAAAAATCAATGATAATTCTGAAAATGTCGTTAAAATCTTACTTAGGTGCAATTTTTTTTAATAACAAATATTCATTAAGTAAGTTTTATACTAAAAAATATTGTGTGGTGACATGTTTATTCGAAGTGATACATTCTTTGTCCAAAGTGCTCTTTTGTAGGGCGCAACAGGTCCACACCCGTCAAGTAATTCGTTTCAAAAATTATTTATATGCAATGTTTAAAGTGGGTCAACATTCAGTTTAAAACAACTTTAAAGCCATCTATAAATCACAATCGCGTCCACTACCTTTAAATTTATGTAGTACTTCATTCATGCACCTCAATTATGCGTTTATTATATTTGGATGGCAATATTTTAAACATGAATTAAACAGTTATCGCCAAATTTGAATGTATCGAATGAAAAAGTGATCAATACTAAAGTATATGACACTAGATAAACGTGCTATCGATAAGAACAATTTAAAAAATATTCATAGCAATCTGTATAAAAAAAAACGTGCGAACTTTTTTGGTTACCTGATACATATACAGTAGTACCAACCTGACGCATTTCTCACATTTAATCACTGGAAACTTCCCTTTTTTTAAAGATGATAAGTTAAACTAGACGAAAAGCCTGATTCACAGTTTTTTATGTGTGTAGCATGTTTTATTATATTAAAACAAAGTGCAACATTAAGCAAACTTTTTCACAAAGCAACTAAATTGAAGCATGAAGTATGAGAAACGAATCATACTGTATACCGCAATTTCTTGCTGGTTCTTAGCGGCATTATATAGTGTAACCCAATCACAATTCCAATTATCACGCAAATGATACAAAAATAGAATTAACTTTTCCGCAGAGCAAGAGCTTATCAGTTTTCCGCTCACGTGATAATTCCTTAATCTTTATTCAATATACAGTAGACATTAATTTAAGGCAGGCGACAATTTAAATGAAATCCCTACAGACCCCAAAATCCACGGTTCAATTACCTTAGCAATTAAAAGCAATTGGTGCTGTAGGCGAAAAAGCGGGAAGATACGGTGTACCGTACGAGGGTACAGAGCCACCGCAACACACGGTTTTATATTGTGGGGCTCGGATACGGACCAATAGTAATTCCGTATTCGCCTTTATGAGATCGTCACGTGGTTGGAAGTAGCAAAGCCGTTAAAATAGAGCCGGAAAGCAATTTACAAAATCCAGAAAATAGAACAGCGCATGAAGCCAACCAGCCTTCTACCTGGGCTTTTTTGCACAACTTTGTTTATCTTTAAAAGGACAATTTTTAACAAAGTATAAAAGCAGGCAAATTTTAATTGAATTGAATTTTTTTTATCACAATTTTTGTAAGATTATCATTTAACTATTGCAAAGCTAACTTCGCAGCCAGTGAGAAAAATGAAATTAGGGATAACATCTAAAAATTGGAAGTGATAAAAAAAATCTAAAATAACAGTTACATTCTACATTAAAAAATATCTTAAGAAGGTACCAATAAAATTGAACTAATAAATAAAACAAAAAAGTTATGATAGAAAAACGAAATTTAACATTTGCATATTTTTTGCAATAAGATCTAAAGTACAAGGAATTTTGTACTTTTAAAATTGATTGTAGCTCCTCTTATACTTAGAGATAATTCATCGAATTTAAGCAAACCTGTATCTCTTATACTCGTAATACGCGAGATCCCTATGCTAAAAAAAGTTATCTGAGACACCCTGTATGTGTTGCATAAAAATTACAAGGATGTGCTTTTTTTTGTAAATATGCTGTGTGTTTAAAGTTTGGGGCTTACACGGTTAGTTGGAAAAAGTTAACTATTTTTCTTCGCTACAACAATTCTATGGAACACTTGCTACATTGATTGGATTATACATTGTTTTGATTCTAGGAAAAAATAACAATGTTGCATTATTTACTAGAACGTTTGTTAACTTTGACATGAAAAAAGCTTATTCTGTCCTTTCGCCATACGCATAATGAAGAAAGTATTGTTTAAGATATTAGGTTTAGTACATTTTTGTAAAGTTTTGGGTTCTTATCTATTTTTTGTTGTTTCGGTAATTTATTTTGAAAACGTTAATAAATTTGATTTGATTGAAGTTTGCTTTAAAAGTACAAAGCCTAGGTAAATATTGCTTATTATTTACGAACTATTACTAGTTCATATATAAATTTTTACAAAAATGTTCAAAATGCGAAGACATAGAGGGCCATTTACACGATTTAAAATAAATATAATATTTAATTACTTGACAATATTAATTAACCAAGTTCGACAATGTACAAAAAAATCGATTGTGTTTTCTTTTCTTTGCCTATTTAAATGTTTCTTAGTCCATAGAATGCTATGAAAAATAACCATATATTTGTTATTTATTGTAACAAAATATAAACATGCTTTTTAAGAGCCAAGAACATTTTTCATTATCATAAAATTTGTCTAAAAAAACATTAGTTTGTCTGATAATCTTAAAAATGACGATCCTTAACATATTTGAAGTCATTTTTTGCTTAAAAACAATTATCGAAAACTTTACATGCTGTTATAGTTTAAAAAATAAAGAAGTTACCATCACCCTAAAAAACCATGAAAATTAAAATAGAAAAACGCTAGGACTAATTCTAAATTAAACAAACAAACATTAATCCAGAAAAAGAAGATCAGAGAACAAAATTGAATTTACATTAATTATTGTCGTTACCTAGATACCCAACATATACTTTTAGATAGGAGCACATCGTACAAAAAAACTCCAAACATTGGTCAGCCTCTTAAAAAAGTTTATATTTTGTTTAAAAAAAATGCCTTTAAAAATGGTGATGCAAAAATAAATATTTGCTTAAAAAGGCTTTATAGAAACTGCGTTCATTTTTGATGCACACGCGTAAATATGTTGACATGAATTTAAGTATGCACCAGTAATTTAGCTTTTTTAGTCTCTATTTTAAAGGTTTGTGATACGCGTTCCATTTATACAAAAAAAAAAACTAATGCGCTTGCAGCTTCATAATTCAAAATTTAAATAAATACGCAGCCACAGTGAAGGGTTTTGTTTTAGCGTGAAAAAGTTACATCAGCACAGCAAATATTTGAATAATTAACACGAGCTTTTAAATGCATATTCGAGTACATGTGTTAAGCAAGCGTGTCGCGAAGCATTTGGCCGCTTCTCGCTCGTTGGCGTTGCTTAAAGCCCCGGCTTCGGTCACAGCCAAGCTTTTGCAAACAAAACGACAGGATATCTCTGCTGAAATTTTCTAGTAAATTACCCGCGAAACATCGTGTCGTTGGCAGTGCGCGCACGCGAAGAACTGCTAGAACTAAACACTGTTTATTATAAAACACCCATTATGTCAAATATGATATCTGATTTCACGGTACATTACTGCACTAAATGTGTTTCCGGGCAGGATGTAGAATGTGGAGCTTGATAAGGATATTACTTCACATATTATGCACTTGGTATGATCCGTTTATTGCTAAATATGTTGTGTGTTTTGGCGATGTGCGAGAAAGTTAGGAGGAACCGCACATTGGATAATGAAGTTGTTGTATATCTACGTTATGAACGGCCGTATTTAGACCGTTTATTATAAAAGTGTTATAAGCCCATCGTTCTTAGTTTCAAGATATTTAAGGGTTTGAAATTAAGTTGATTGTATAAATGATATATTAATGCAGGGGCGTAATGCTCATTGGAAAAAAGTAGCGGGACAAAACCATTCTAGGCTATCCTGTCAAATGTCTCTAAGAAAAAAACAAAGAAATGCTCAGTTGAGCAGGGTAGACATCAGAGCAGCACGAGGACTGGGGTTTCTCTCCCGGGCTCCCGGTTCATTTTAACCCATTTTATATTTTTCGGGAAATACTTATTGTCCCGGGAAATGCCGGGATATTAAAAATCTGTTATTTTCGTTTATTTTGTGTTAAGATCTTAGTAATAAGATAATTTCATCAATATCATAAATATCAGAAATTATTAAAAATATCTTAACTAACATCAAATTATGAAAAACAAAAAACTTTAATCACATTTCAAAATAGTTTTTCTGCTTTAAAATAACAAATTAAGTGCACCCATAGTATGCGTCTAGAAGTTCAGTCTCCATGTTTATATCATCAAAATAAGTTTACCGTTCTATTTTTTGTACTCTGCTAATGCGTGTAGCTTAAAAATGAAATTTTGTTGATAAAAATAAATACTCTAAAACAACTCCACCTTTATCAATTGAAACTGAGAAAGCATTTTATGAGAGAAGACTCTCTGTTAATAAATTAAGAATATGACTAAGAGACCGAAGCATATATCTACTTTGTGTTTTTAAATCATATTACGAAACTTCATTGTAAAAATTGTTATTGTGTTCATACAAATGATATTGCAATAGTAAGGCAATATTTTTGAAATGTACGTTTCTCTTACCAAAATCATTTTATTATTTCCTTATAATAATCATGGAGCCAAATGTATTAGATACATATATGACTTGAAATTGTTTTTAAGCCTTTCGAGACTAACGGGACAATATATCCCAGACAAATGTTTATGAATACTGCTGGGCTAATTACTCCCAATATAGCTGTAATATAGCCAGTTCAGTCTTTTCAGTGCGTGCGAATAAAAGTACCATTGTTTTTTCCGCTAATTTCGCTATTATCTCAAATTTACTATATTTCTGGTTCACTTTCTGATAAACTTCACGACTGTCAAATGCCTAATGGGACTATATATCCCATAATCAAGAGTAAAATTTGAATTTTTTTTTTAAATATGGCTCTATTGAAATCTTGTATAATACACTTATAATAACACAAAAACCATAAGAATAAGCAAATTTCACATTCCGCTTAGAAAAAAAAAATCCGTCTTGAAAGGGTTAAGTAATAAACCTCTCCTTCCGTTTCTGGGTTATTTATTTCAAAATATTAACTTAATTTGTTACGTCCCGGAATTCCGGAATATCCCGGGAAGAAGACCTATTTTATACCGGAATCCCGGGCCAAACTAAAATGTCAAATATAAGAAACCTTACACAGAATTCATCAGAGGAAACTGTCGACTACACAAACACTTCTACGTAATAGGGCACCGATATATGCAGAGAATGTGGTTAAGAAGAAGTAACTCCTCTTTACGTTGTATGCCAGTGTAAAGGACATCCTATCGGCGCGGCGTAGACTTTTAGGGATGAAAAAACCAATCAAGAAGAGTAAAAAAAAAACACACTTTAAGAAAATCCTGAAGTTTTTCAAAAACACAGGACCCCTGTAAGGGGCTATCACTAGAGGGTGAAATAGACTAACAGGTAGCAGTAAGGGAACCCGAAAGGGGACCAGCTCCGCGAAAATAATAGTAATAGTCGATTTAGAAATACTGATAAAGTCTAATAAGTTTGCCCATTTTTCTATCAATGTAAATATAAGTAAATTTATTAAGCAAACAATTTTTTTGAGAATTCACAAACTATTTTTTTGTATTTGGATCAAAACTGGCCTTATACCATTTTTAACCACATTAAATTTTAATTACTTTCAATTTGCTTTTCGTTGAATAACGAGATAGAGTAACGAAAGACTACGATATCTAAAAAGTTGTTAGGTGCGATATCTTATTATTTTTTTAAAATTTGGAGTTCGTTGGTGGAAGGATTTTAAATCCTTCGTATAGTATGTGATATATGACCACCCTTTTCTTAAAACCTTACTCTGAAAAAATAAATAAATATTATATTGCTCCATAATTTCTGTCGTATTTTCTACACTTAAATTTTAATCAAGACAAACAAATAAGGTAGGTTAGCGTTACAGGCAAAGTGAGGTAATTTTATGCAACTAGGCCTAACAGGTGTGAATATGTCATTTGAGCAACCACAGTAGCTTTCAATTTAAAATCTGGGTATTCAATTTTTAAAATGGATAGGTAGGTATGATATTGCGCACTTAAGGCTTAAATTACAAGTTAATACGGTTTTGTAAAAAAAATTACACTGCAGGACTTATTTTAAGTTACCAAAGAGCTCGTTTATTTCATTATGATGTTTATACCGACAAACTTAAGGAAGTAATGTCTGAGCTTATTTCAAATAAGTGATAACGCGTGCATTAAATGCTCAAATCTATATTCTCCTGTCAGTACTGAATATCAATTAAAGTATAGGAGCTTTTGTTGGGGCAACTACCGTGAACTTTTCAAAATAAAAAGAAAAAGAGAAGATCAAGTTAACAAGGCAGGTAGTAGGAAACAGATGAGATGTTTGAGACTATGGGGCTCGGCGAAGGAACTAGCCGAAGCACGACAAAATTAGAAAACTTTCCCGAACTACCTTAAGTTAAACAGGTAAAAAAATTAAATTAAAAAGAGCTAAACGGGTAAGCGCTTGTGTAAAAATAATTAATCTGTGCTTTTGTTTAGCGTTAACCTTAAAACAAGTAGCATACAAAGTTGGTCTTGAGAAACTATATGATATTGTAGTTTTTATGCAGCAGACAGTCACTATTGCCTCGAATACTTTATAATTAACGAGATGGTTTACCCGGCGTTGCACGGGCGATTACAATTTTAATTACTGTTTTAACTTGAATAAGCCCAATAATTCCAAATCATACACAAATGACATAATCTGATCAATCATCTTTTCATTTTCTTATAATTCCTTAAAAAATAACTATTTATTGCTTAAATATTGAATAATAACTCAAATGTATTTTCTTTCGTCTTGTTTCAATTAAAAATGTACTAATAAAAATAATACTTCATGTACATTTATTACTAATTGTATACAAAACAATCTTTACTTGTGAATACACCCCGTATCGTGTTATGACCAGGTATTTGCCGACGTAAGATCGAATCCCGTCCAAGTAATTTTTTTTTTTTTTTAAATATGTGCTTGTACTTAAAGTTTGGCGTTAGATCTGCAAGGTCCTAAATAGTAACTGTGCAAAATTTGGTCCCGATCGGTCAACGGACCTAGGATTCTATAGCGAACAAACAAACAAACAAACACACAAACAAGCTCTTTTATATATATAGATAGATTAATACACATTGATCACTTATTGGTATGGCGTATTAATGTAGTATTTATTAATTATTGTTAAAGATGTGACTAACTCGGGTGAAAAAACGAATTAAAAGATTTAAAAAAAATATATTTTTAGGAATTTTTGAAGACTTTTTGTACTGATTAGAAAATGTTTAGAGTTTTTTTTTTAACCATTTTTTAAAAGCTACAACTTTCCCAAGTGTGATTTGTTTTTGTAAATACAAAAAATATCTCCGATTAGTTTTGATAGCTTTCAAAAAATCGTCACTTTTTTTGCAAAAATTGTGTTAAAATGTTCGTCCCATCAGTTCGTTATGCTGGTGGACTTGAAAAATTTCCATTAAGAGCGGCATTATCAAAACACCTACCTTACATTCATTAATATAAATGGCAGTCTACTAACGGCGAAAGAAAACACAGTTAACTGGTGTCTTCGTTGCAAGAATTGTATTTTCCGCGCTTTATTTAGATAAAGAAAGAGTAATTAAACTGAAATTAAGTCAGTAAATGCTACGATATTTACACTAGGCAGAAGACGTAAAATATGACCAAACAGCCATCGCGTAGGTTGGTAATTTCTTATTTACTTTAGGTTGCAGTATTTTTCCAGTTTTAATAAGTTTCATTTTATTTTTGTGTTGTGTATATATTCGTATATATGTGTAATATTATTATCATTATTGTGACATGTTCTATGCCTTTTTGGATTTTTCAGAACAAATAAAGACTACTAAGAGTAAAGCGAAATACAAAACAAATAACAAGTTTTAAAATTAAACAAACAAAACGTTATTTTCAATTATTATGGTAGTAAAAACGTGTTGTCTTTGGCAACTACAAAAAAAAATCCATTCGAAACCGGAATTGTGATATTCAGATTAAATAGATTGCTAATAATTATTTTTCATCAACATCAATAGTGTCATGAAATTTATTTATTTGTTAAAAATCGAACAGGACGAAATACAACAATGTTCTCGTTTTTTTTTAAATTGTTGGTTTAAGGACGCTTCAGCTACTTTGGCTATTAGCGTCCGTGAAGTGGAGGGGACGGGGAACAAGGATATGGTGGGTAAGGTAAGGGTAGGTGGAAGTACTGTGACAGCATTTGCCTATAGTAGGTAGGGAAAACCACCTGAAATCCCTACGATGACAGACGGCCGCGGGATTCGAACCCAAGACCTCCCGATTTTACTCGCTAGGTTGCATACCAACCAGCCACCGAGCTCGGTATTCTATTTTTTAACATAAAAAGAAAATTAACAAAAACAGGTATTAATTAATTATAAAAGATATTTAACTGAATGAGTGAGTTATGATAACAGATACAATTTGTTTACCGTAATGTTTAAAAGAATGGAGTGACAGGTGATTGTTTTTATTTATAATGTGATTTTAACAGATTATTTTACAGATTATTGTTTCTTGTATATTAATAGTTGTTCTTTTAATATAATGTTTAAAAATTGCTACATAAATAGCGTATGTTGTGATTTTTAATCTTGTTTATGTAATTGTTAGTATGAATAAAAATAAAATTAACCTAACCTAACCTTATGTAAAATAATCTGTAAAAATTACGTTATACATAAAAACAATCATATTTACAAACAAAATTTGTGATATGCTTGTATGTGGCAAAAAATTGTGGCGGCGAAGAATTGTAGCGGCGAAGAATTGTGGCGGCGAAGAACTGTGGGCGAAGACTGTTCCGGACACGGTAATTAATACTTATATGTTATTTTTCTGATTATTTTTAAATCATTAGCATAATATTTTAGTATTCCCAGTTTAGAAATCAATGATGTATATTTTTAATAGTAATGGTGCAAAGAGGCTACCCTGGGGAACTACAGATATTATTTTGACAAATGCAGAAATAAAGGCATTTTAATTTACAGCCTGTGACAATAATAATAATAATTATAATAATATTACTAATAAAAGAAGAAGCATTTTCCATTCTTGGTAGCTATTTTTTTTTTGGAAATCTCTATACTGTGCACTTGGTTTCGTATTTATTCTGGTAAGATTTCGATAAGCGTTATTTTAGAATGAAGCCGAAATAACGAAATGAAGAAAATAAACAGCAAAAGTTAACAAAGTTGATTTCGATAAAAGGTACAAAACATCAAGTTTTAGCTCGGGGCAGGTCGGGTGTACATTGCAAATTGACGGTGCATGAAATGAACAGGCTACATCCTTCTTACATGCCCTAGTGCGGTGAGCTTCAGACGTTGCGAAGTATGCGTCGTCTTTACACAGCTCAATAGCTTGAAAGCTCGCTGTGTTATTTATTTTAGAACCCTACATGATTGTAGAAAGATACAGCCTCTAGCAAAGGAGCTCTTTGAATTCTAAGGACAACAATTTTATTTTACAAATCGTGAGTTTCATTTCCCCTTGGGGTACTATACCAAATTACATTTTAACTTAATTTTAATTTTATCGTTATACTACGTTTGAATATGTACTGAGGAGAAGAATACAACAGAATTAAAGATATTACAGCAAGTATTTATGATAAAGCTTACAAAGATAATTGGTTTAATAAAAAGTAATTGACTTATTAAGGCTTTCACAAATCTATTTGCTTCCAACGGATAAAGCCTGTGGCCTTATCACATTTATACAATTAGTTTCTAAAAACTAATCACATACAACATAAAAATTATAAAATAAGTAATACAAGGAGTTTGCAGTATAAAACATCTATACATTTTGCTAATTTCTCTGAATATATCCTAATACCCACAATATATCAAGTTAGACTTACAAAATTATTTAAGGGTACAAAAAAAAGCTTTTCCGAGTACAAATTTGGTACATGAACAACTGGATAAGAAATGCGTGTTTAAGAATCTATGCTTTAAGCTGGACTTTTAAGAAAAAAGTTGTAACTGGCAATCAAATATCGAATCAACTTATAGGTACGTTTCTGCATTCCAGTAACTATAGGTAATATTCAAACGTCTCCATTAAAGTCTGGATCCATCGACAATTTGCCTTTTACAGGGTGACAATTACTCACAGCATTATGTTGGTAAATTTGGTTTTATAAGAGACACAGGAGTCGGTTAATTTATTAAAGTGGGGTAAAATTCCAAAAGAAATTAAACAGCAATGAATTAAATTGTGATTCCTCAAGGTAAAAATGTATGAAATTTGCAAGATTTTCAAACACACGATCTTTAAAACTATAATCGATATTTTAGATAAACGTATGTAGATTGTTATAAATACACTCCAAATTTTTTAATGCTGAATGAAAACCGAAATACAGACCAATTATTAGTTTATTAATGTAAATCTCCTTAAAATTATTTAAATCTTATTCAATGGCTTTTTTTCTATTCGTCATAGTTAAAAATATATTTACCCATGTAATGCAGTAAATATTTGTCACCCTGTATAATTTTTTTCTGTCCAAATATTTGTTAAGGCAATAACCAGTAAAATAGACACTCAAGTCTCCAGACTTAACACCTCTTGGTTATTTTCTTTTGGGATCGTGAATTCTGAGGTAAACAGAAGTCAAAAGTAAAAATTTAAGTATTTGCTATATTTTCGGATATGTACATAAATTATATAGCTTACTTCGTTATGGATGAGGCCTCTTTTAGGCCAACCTGTACATTCAGGAATAACTTTTTAATAATAATTAGGTATTACATAATAAAATTTAAAACTAAACTGTTACTATGTACAATTTTAGCTATCACTCCAAAAATGTATTCTGTTAAATTGTGGGAAGGTTTGGATAATGTCATTTATAAAAATTTCCGATCGAGGCAAATATAAAGCAGGCCTTGGAAGGAGACATGTGGACTATACAGCACCGCATCCATGTTAGTTACCTCACTTAAAACAACTAGAGCGATTTGAATACAGCGCACGTGCCTGGGCCGGATACCGTAGCTTTAGTTCCGAGTAGAGCTTACCGTCTCGTTTGCTCTAAGCAACTTTTGATATGCTTTAAATATTAGTTAGGAAAAACAATTGAGAATAGAGACAGAGATTGGAGTATTAACGTCAGATGTGCTTTCCGGAATGTTATCTACAGAAAGTACAATTTGCCGCATAAGGTTTTTCTAATTATGTGCTTTGGTCAGTAACGTATGGCAACAACAGAATTGTTCTGTTTTGGCTGCAGAATGCTGCGACAAAAAATAAACACAACACAAGTCAACAAGATAATAGAGATTGCTTTGCTTACTCAAACAACATTACAAATAAAGCTTTACTGGTGGATGAAAATTTGTACGAATGCAGCAGCATTGTTTGTTTCTTTTATAAAGATACAAAAGAAAGTTTACAAGGAGCATTTTAATTTTCAAATTCAAAACTAACGTTAGCCTTTGTAAAAGTGTTGTTTTCGAAAAAAGCATTAGTATGTTTAATTTATCCTAAATTATAAGGAATATTTTGTACCGTTATTACTATTACGAATACCATACTTGTCATGGAAAAAGTTAAATGGCGCTGCTTTGACATTGGTCAATTTTCATATTAACCCTTTGTCAGGCGCAATGTATCTGTGAGATATGTTGCACAACATTTTTGAAGTAATTCATTAGCCGATACGTGCCAAAACTTGATCGTCTGACTTTGTATTATTAAACGGACTTCTCAGAAACTAAAAAAGGTAGATTTTTTCAAACTTGAATAATTCCGTACGAATATGAGCTAGAACAAAAATAAAAACTGGCTAGATATTTTTACGTAGATTTTAAATAAGTTAACGAAATTTTCATAGCACTTTCGATTTCCGAGTTGTAACACAAGTTTTCATTTTTTTAAATGAAAGTCATAGTTGGCTGTGGCCTTATTAAAAAGGTTATTTTTATCTCGTTTCAATAATATATCATTTGCCACATTTATTTTGAAATTTAACCCAAAAATTAACTACAATTTTTAAAAATAGTCAAAACAATTTAGTGAACTGCGAAAAAAATAGAAACAATAATGGTTTTTTATAATTTCCTCATGTACTTTTTATTTAAATTAATAAAAATCATTTCAGTGTCTCCGTTTAGTCATAAAGCAATACACAAGAAGCCATAATTTTTTTTCAATAGGTAGATATTTGCTAAACAAATTTTGTCTATACAAAAAATTAAAGTTAGAAACTTAACTTACAATACAATATTAGTAAAAAAATAATTATGTTACTGAATTAAATGTCAAAAATGGTTACCGTTGGCTTGCGAACATACTCTGTATCTTTTGACTATGTTGTTATGCACTTTTACAAGAGGCAGGGTGGATAAAAATCATGATTTTTTTTAAAAAATCAAAAAAATCGATTTATTTGATTTAAATCAGATTTTTTTGATTTAAATCAAATGTACCATATTATCGAATTTAGTGACATATTCACATGCTATTTCTGTTTTGTGCTAATATATTTAATAACCAATATATTTAATTCATTGGTGAATTGTTGTCAAAATGAAAAATTAAATATAATGATTAAGAATTTAAAAAAAATCAGTGCTAAATGGTGATGTTTAATTAATTATGTACAGGGTGAGTCATTAGTGCGGGATCGGTCGATTGTGGATAAACGGCTTGAGATATGAAGTTGAATCAAATGCTATTTATTACAGTTTTTTCTAAACAATAAAAATATTTTCAAATATACAGGGCGAGTCACCATTCTGGAACTAATAGCAACTTTTATATTTCAAATACAACACCCAATTTTTTATTTAATATTTTTGACCGCCATAATTTTAGCTTTGCATCAATATAAAATACTACAGATTTTTAAACGGCGTTGTAAAAAAAAATAATTTTTTAAATTATTCAAGGTTGTAAGTCTTTATTTAAAAAATTCTCCTAAAGTTATTTTGAAGTACAGAGTTTTAATTTGATATGGACATGCAGAAAAAAAATCTCTGTTCGCTCGATATGAAAAAATTTGAATCACACATACAGGAGTGTTTATAAATAGGTGGCAACTTCCATGATTTTCAAAAGCTCGTAACTCGATTTTTTCAAATGCGAACCCCTGTATTTTTTTATGTCATCGAATTCGTCTTTAAAAGAGCTTCATATTTTGTTAAGTATGTCCTAGGTATACCCAACACTCATACTTTTCGAGATATTCGACATTTTTCTTCAAATCGTTATTGAAGCAATAGAGTGCCGTGGAAATTGAAAAAACTGACTGTTCACTTCGCTAATATCAAAAACTTGTCATTTATTTTTTGAATTATTGCTTTTTTCAATGAATATTACTTTACAAGAGCAAATTGATATGTTTTATTCACCATTTCGTGTATTTATTTACTAATAGTACCTAATACAATTTTGTTTTATTATAAATATTATACTCTATCTACTCATATAATCTGTGATTTAAATTGATAATTTTTTTTTAGAAATCACTTGATTTAAATCAATGATTTAAAAAAAAAATCACTTGATTTAAATCATGATTTAAATCGTGATTTAAATCAATTGATTTAAATCTGCTCAACCCTGCAAGAGAGTGTTGTGAAATGCCTTGTATGGCCATAATTATATTACTTTTCAAATCTTCAATATTATCAGGCATTTTGGTATACACCTTGTCTTTAAGCGTACCCCACAAAAAAATATCAAGTGGTGTTAAATCCAGTGATCTTGCCGGCCATCTCACAAAGCCATTATTGCCTGAGGTTTGTTTTTAAAATTTGTAACTGGCTAATAACTGCTACACTAACAATAAGAGACAACTCTTAAATGTCACATCGAAAAAAAAAACAACATCAACACGGGATAACTCCCATCTATTAGTAGGCAGTGAACATGTAAAATGATTTTTGGTTATTTAAAGAAAATCTACAAGAGAAAAATATAACAAACCATATATCATTGAAACAAGAAAAAAATTGACTTTTTAATAAGGCCACAGCCAATTATGACTTCCATTTAAAAAAATGCAAGTATGTGTTATAACTCGAAAATCGAGAGTGCTATGAAAATTTCGTTTACATATTCAATATCAACGTAAAAATATCTATAAAAGCCAATTTTTATGTTTGTTCTACCTCATATGCTTACGGATTTATACAAGTATGATAAAATCGACCTTTTTCAGTTTTTTCGAAATATTTTAAATAGTTGACGATGTAAGTAGGTCAAATTTGAAAATGGCGTCAGATTTCCCTTTAAATTCTGCACAAATTTACTAATTTAAACGTGTCTGTATCTATGATACCTATTAACGGAGTTACCTATACAACAGGTTAGAAAAATGAGCAACCTGTATATCATGATAACAATAAAGATATAATACACAATGTATCAACTCATTCATTTAACTATAGCGCCTGACGAAGGATTAATACATGGAAAATATTTATCTTTAGGGCTATTTCTTAGAGCACACGCGATAATCGAAGTATGTATCAATAATATAAGGAACAAAACAAGTCATATTTAGCGAACATTGCATCGAAGTTATTTATTAAAGAATTATAATCAAAACAGAACCTCCCGTTTAATAACTAAATAAAAACATGCAAGATTCCCCAAATATACAAATTTTTCAAGCATTTATTCTTCTGTGGTGTGGTTCGTCTTTCTAGGTCACCAGATTTACATAACAATATAAAACAGGTATAATAATGAAAACACGCCGCTATTATTGCTTTTTTTCCGTGAAATTTCTGCCAATTCATCAAACTTTTTTAATATTTTTCATAAAAAAAACGAAAACTTTTTCTTTGTTATCGTCATTGCGATCTTTAAGAAGAGATATAGCGTCGTTATTGATATACGAAAGGCATTTTGTTATTAAAACAACAAAATATACTGCTAATACAAGTTTGTGGAACTTAATTAAATTGATTTATGATCTACGATGTATTGGAAATAAACAACAGTCTGGTAAAAAAAAAAGTTAAGCTAGATGTTGTAGCTTTTACGGTATAGAAAACAGAAAAATCTGGGAAACAATGGCAAAGAGAGCGCGAATGAAATCGATTATAAAAGGAACTAGGTCAATACAATAATCGTAAATTAACGCATTCAACAACTGTGCTTTTTGGCGTCGAACTACGTGTTTAATAATTGACGAAGAAACCGGTAGAGTTCGAGAACTAATGACATAATATACTAACACGTTTTAAACAGCCTACTAAAATTTTTGGCACGGCACTTCGAAACACCGATTCAATCCCCTTTTGTTTTCGATGTTTCGTTTACCTGTAAATCAATTTTCAGCTCAAAATAAAGTTAATTTAACGCACTAACTAGAAATTTTACAGTAGGAGTTGAAACAAATAAAACATTTTATTTTTGGTTTTAAAATGGTACTTATTGAACTAAAATGTGCTACAAAAATCTAAAAATTGGTACCTAATATATACAAACTAGGGTAAATAATAAAAGAAATCTTCTTAGATTAGACATTTGTCCTCCTGTCAAGATAATTATTTCATATGTTTCTTAAAGCATATCTAAGATTTTTTTTCTGTAGTGACAGCTGTTACTTCCAACCTCAACGTTGGGTATGAAAGTAACAATGATCGGGGTAAGTTGTAACGGAAAAATAATTTACTCATAAATAATGGGTAAATATATTAGTATTCATCAATAAAATTAATATTTGATTTCAAAATACACATTAGCAAAATGAGAAAATATTTAAAAATGTGAAACAAAAAGATGCAGCAAATTGGAAAATTACTCCGACAAGTTGTATGTTCTCATCTACGAAAAAATCCACCAATTATGTGCTAAGATTGAACATTTGCAAGTGAAAACATTGATTGGAGTTGGTTGTAACACTGTCACTTTTGACCCCAAATGTACACAAAACAAACTGGAGGGAATCCACAATCAACCACGATTCCAACGTCAAATTGTATTGCATCTACCAATAGCCAACAAAATTTAGAACATAATAATCTAACAAGGGAAGGTCACGATACGTTGTCGCTAGAACTTGATTCCGGCTGTGTTACTTACATGAAGGGCATCAAAACTAAATCTTTTCCAGAGTTATACGTGCCACTGGCCATTAACTTCGAAAAAATAGGGGAAAAACTGAAAAATTGGTACAAAAAGGTAATTTTTACGATCGCGTTGGCCATGAAACCGTTAGAGATAAAATCGAAATTCTTCTATTTACCAATAGGCGCATCCTTTGCAAGTAAAATAGTGCAAAGTTTTTGAAAAAATCTTGAACGGTTCCGGAGAAAAACGTCAAAAACGAAACCCCTGTATAAGCGCTATATATTGAGTAGTTGTCGCATATCTGTATTACTATATTTATGCGACTTGCATGAAGTTTAACATAGGGAAAACCGTTTTTACAAAGGCCTCGCTTTTTGCGTTTTTCTTCGGAACCGTTTAAGATTTTTTCAAAAACTTTGCACCATTTTACTTGCAAAGGATGCGCGCATTGGTAAATAGAAGAAATTCGATTTTGTCTTTGACGGTTTCATGGCCAACGCGATCGCAAATATTACTTTTATTAATCAGCTGTTCAGTTTTTCCCCTATTTTTCCGAAAATAATGGCCAGTGGCACGTATAACTCTGGAAAACATTTAGTTTTGATGCCCTTGATGTAATAAACAGCCGGAATCAAATTCTAGCGACAACGTATCGTGACCTTCCTTTGTAAGTATTTTTTTGTTCGCCTAAAAGTCAGTCGACCGGTGACACAACGCATTAGGTGGATGTAAATGAATATTACTAAAGCGCTTACGGCGACGTATAACAAAAATTAAAGAAACTATAGGCACTGTTACAACCTACCCGTGTTTCTTTCATCCCCGGTCTCCCCTACTTAAAAACATTAATTTTTTTCTAAATATTTCTTGGCTTTCTAAACAAAAACACAATACTCAAATAAACAACTTTTTCGGTGTATTACGTTATAAATTTTCTATTAAATTTGTACTTATAATTTACGTATATATTTTAGACACAAAGGCATCATACCTCCTTATTTAAATCTTGTTTGGGTAACGATTTTTGTCCACTAAATGTAACATGCATCAACTTATGAAATTGCAAAAAGACCTATGCGAATTATATTAGATACTTTGTGCAACAGACACTAAAATAGTTTCAATGTGGGGTGCTTTGCAGAGGCTTAGTATAAAGCAGAGAGTAGCATTAAACACGATTATTTTTATGTTTACGGCTACAAACAATTTACTTCCGGAATATCTGTTGAAAAGTACTACTTTGAATTCTGAAATTCATCATCCGAAATTGTAACGAATTGAAATTGTTAAGGAAAAGAAACTATATACAAAAAAACTTTATTTGGTAAGGAATTAAGAATAAAGAATAAACTATCAAGTTGGATTAATGCGGAAACAAATTTGGTAAGACTTAGCCAAGCAGTTAGCTGTTTTTTTAAGCGCAAATTTTGACTTTTAATATTTGTTTTATGTAGGTTAGGCACAAAGGGCTTGTGTACAAATTAAATAAATTGCTACTACAACCCTATGCTAAATTACTAAAATCATACATTTCCAATCGATTATTTGGAATAAAACAAGAATGTGAGTACTCAGAGATGAAGAAAATCAGAGCTGGAGCGCCGCAGGGAAGCGCTCTTGGACCGATCCTCTATTTGATCTATACAGCTATTCTGACAAAGTTAAAAACTGCGACTATTGCCACGTTCGCATGTGACACGGCAATCCTAGCAGTTGATAAAGACATAGAAGCCACGACAAATAAACTTTAGCAAGCCAGATATTCAATTGGACCAGGAATGGAAGACCAAATTAAACGAAGTAAAATCAACCCACATACATTTTTCAAACAAAAACATAAGGAATCCTTTGCGCATCACTATAATTGGTAATATTCAGCAGGACGGCCTTAACAGTCCACGATGTCCGAATTGAATGTCTCCCAAATCGAGCTTATTCCCCCGACCTAGCACCTTTAAATGTTTACATTTTTAAAGCTCTCAGCAAGCATATTTCGAAACGAGGATGAAGTCAAGAAAGCTGTTCATTTTTCGTTATTACTTCAACCACTACATCCAAGATTTAAAAAAAAAACAGTTCAACTATTATATCTTGAGTGCTAAAGGTTATTTAAAGGTGAACACATCGTACCATTTAAGCTTAAGCTACTCTAAGAGCTTTTAACCTACAATATGCCACTAGAAGTCCCGGCAAACTAAACATACTGTATATTTTCCATTTCTGAGTTCAAACATAGTTGAGAACTCCGTGTGCAGTGTTTGCCTTTCGGTGGCGCTTTCTAATGGTTAAACGTTATCCGTTAAGTATCGTGTGAACCGGATTATTGCAAATCTCTTGTATGCACTTGCACATATGTGTGTATCCATACCGGTTTGTACGTTACGGGTTAATCCCAAATTGCGGACATTTCCCGATAAACCCGAGCATATCTCGATTGGCACAGGCAACTTAGATCCTGATATATTTTCGTTGAATGCATGGTTATTGCGCGGTCGGATATGAGACCGATTTCATTTTGGTTACATTTTATTTTGAACGGCATTGGTTAGATAAGATGTATTAATATACCGGGTGTCCGAGTTTGGTATTCGCACCCCTATCAGTACTAAACAATTTAATTTAGGATAATGGAAACTGGTACGCTTATATCATAAATAATTTAACATGTTTTGGCACTAATTTGTTTTTCTTTTATGCCGCCATCTTAGTTTTTTTCAAATAGCTCTATGGATCATGCGGGGCATCATTTTAAAGAGAATAAATATATATAAAAGTCCAGCCTGACTCTGTCTATCTGTGACTCTATCTGTGACTCTGTAACACATGAATATAGTAACGCAGTAAACTACTACGGGTTCATTTGTGTCTAATGAACCGTAAATTTTCACTCACGGGTAACATAACAGTGTCTAACTTGCAGCTCACGGTATTATAAAAAGTAATACTTAGTTTAAATTTAAGATATACAATATTCCCGTCCTAGGACAGGCTAACTGCTAGTGTCATTTATAATACCTCAGTGCAAAAATGCTAAATTAAATATTACAGTTTTTTTTTTAATTTTCCGAGTTATTTATTTTTTAAAAAATATGGCAAGTGATATCTCATTAACTCTTTAACTGGCAAATTAATTTATCATAGTTGTCACCAAAAAGGGGCGTATCTCTTAAACCGGTAGGGATATGTGAGATCTGCTTGTTGCAAAAACTTCGTTAATATCTTGTTACAATTTCGTCTCGATATAGGTAGTAGTGACATATTTATGAAAATAAAAAAAGTTCTCGCATGTAACATTTTGCGCTCCAAAAGTTTTCCAAAATTTCAACTTATTTGCGAAAGTTATTAATTTTTGTAAGGAATAATTTTTTACACAGTGCAGTTCGGCTATGCTATACCAAGAGAATAATGTAATTAAAAAACAAGCGCCGACGGTACGATAATAAATAAGAAAATTATTTAGTCTTACGCATAAAAAAAAAAGTTTGCTTCTTTATTTTGGCAACACTGTCCTGCTGAAATTCGGATTCGGAGAATGATTCTACTATGGGAACCCACAGTTTAAAATCAATATTGTTAGGTTGCATAAAAAACCCAGATGTTGTGGTGACCAGTTGGGCACATAAAACACTTTACAAACTGAGATCGTCCTTACCAGTTAACGGGTTAAATAGATAAAAAAAAGCATATTTAACTATTTCAAAGCCAACTTGACGGCAAAAAAAAGATTAAATTAAGCGTAATTCTTAAAAAAGGAAATCTAATGTCGTAGTTATATTCTAAATAAAAAGTACCTTAAGGTGAACAAATAACAATGGTTTAGATTAAGGTTGTGGCTATTTGCACCTACAGTAGGTACGAATAATTGGCTATTTGCACCTACAGTGGGTACGAATAATTGGCTATTTGCACCTACAGTAGGTACGAATAATTGTCTATTTGCACATACAGTAGTTACGATTAATTGGCTATTTGCACCTACAGTAGGTACGAATAATTGGCTATTTGCAGCTTTGCACCTACTTTATAGGTATATCCCAGATGTAATTAAGGCATGGTACACCTCCTTTTCTTCTTTAGTTTTAATTGTATATAAATAAACTTTTATACATATGATATGTGTAAATAACCGGAATATTTGAACATTATGTACACTATTATTTCACTCTTGGTTTCGCCGGAAATTGCCCTAACTTTGTTATTTCAAATGGAACACCCTATATATATTTACATTTTTAGAAAGAGGAGGCAATTATAATTTCAACTGCACTGGTTTGGTTACTTTTTTATTTTTATTTAGTCATAAGTCCCTCTACCGTGTAGGACTTTGGTTAATTTAAATAACCTTAAATAATTTTTGAACAATAATTTATTTTTTATTAAGTGAGCCGTAACCTGCATACATTGAATTTTATTTTGTCAACAAGTGTCCGACAAATATTTTTGTAAATTTTAATTGCCATTTAGGTTACTTTAATCGGTTTTGAAGATAGAAAATCGTTTTTTTGACAAATGCAGAGTATTTCCTGACGAATTTAACAATACCAATAACTTATATTTGTGTTGGATTGCTGCTTCACAGACTTAAAATATTATAAAAACTTGTTAAGATATCCTATTAATCGCAGTACACTGTGCCTAAGCGCAACAAAACAAATTATAGTTGTAACTAACATAGTTATTTAATAAAAAACTATATTTATACTACGATTAATAAAATATCTAAATAAGTTTTTATAATATTTTAAGTCTTTGAGACAGGCAGCCTTTCAACACAAATATATGTTATTGGTCAAAAAATAGTCTGCAACCTTCAAAACCGATTAAAGTAACCTAAATGTTAATTAAAATGTACGATAAACCTTTTTCGGACACTTGTTGACATAATAAAATTCAATTTATGCAGGTAACTGCAAATAAATATTTGTCCAAAAATTATTTGAGGTTATTGAAATTAAACAAAATGATGCAGTTGTATTCAAAGTCTTTCCAAAAATATAAAATATACAGGGCAATTTCCGACGAAACCGGAATTCAAATAATTGTGTAGATGTGTTCATATAACCCAGTATTTACACATATCATCTGTATAAAAGTTTATTTATGAAAAATTAAAACTAAAGTAAAAAAGGCGGTGTACCAGAACTCCGTTACAAGCGGTATATGCCTATACAGTAGGTGCAAATAGCCAATTATTCGTATCTACGTACAGTAGGTGCAAATAGCCAATTATTCGTACCTACTGTAAGTGCAAATAGCCAATTATTCGTACCTACTGTAAGTGCAAATAGCCAATTATTCGTACCTACTGTAAGTGCAAATAGCCAATTATTCGTACCTACTGTAAGTGCAAATAGCCAATTATTCGTACCTACTGTAGGTGCAAATAGCCACAACCTTAGATTAAAGCAAAAAGTTGAGAAACAAAAATTTAACATTTTTAATTTTTTTGCGATAACCTCTGAAATACGAGGAATTTTGTACTGTTAAAAATAGATTGAAGCTCCTCTCATACTTAAGAATAATTCGTTTAATTTAAGCAACCCTGTGTACTCATTAAAAAAAAATGTTTTTGGTAATTTTGTAGTAAAAATTGCCAGGCAGTTCCTTAAGTAAAGTTTGGTATAGCATCTATATTCAATAATTTTTGAAGTTTTTAAACAAAACAAATTTAAACAAGCTGCTTTCTCCAAATGAATTTTGGTTTATATTTCTTTGGATCGTGTCGGCAGCTGACAACCCCAAAACCAATTGACTTTCACGCTACGTATTCGTTTAATTCGATTGAACTTAGAATCATCTAGTTAAAGATTTTCCAAAATAGTGCTGGCTTGGTTAAAATGATGTTGTGTTACGATTGGTATGCAGAGGCTTGAGTGTGGATCCGTCCAATTTCCGACTAGGTTTCCTATTCCGGCATTTAGTGCGACATCTAGCAACTCCCGTGATTTCCCGCGAGCGGTTGTCCCAACTTACTTCCGTTTGTGCCTAGATAGCTCTGCAATAATTTCTAAACTTTACCAGCAGCTATGCACCCTTGAAAAATTGCTTAATTTCATTTCGCTGCACACAGATCCACTAAATGTAGGATGATTTATCAGTCTGCGCATTTTTAAACCGAGTTTTTTTTCCAAGATTCGCTATGTTGTGCCAAAATGAATTTTGTAAAGATGGTATGTAATTAAAAAATTAATTAGTTCACTAAGGGATAGCCGAGATTTACTTTTTAATATAAACAACGAAATTACATAGTTGCCATCAGTCCTGTGGTTTAAGCACTAAATAACGGCAATTTCCGATGAGTATTGTACTTTTTCCCAGATTTTTTTTTGAAAGTAATTTCAGTGTAAAAACATTAACTTTCAGTAGTTAAACTGGTTTAGTATTTTAATAATATATTCGCCGATTTAATTTTCATCGATAGCCCTATACCGGGTCACCCAGTGTGGTGTTCTCACCTCTATAAGTATAAGTTTCACAATGGGCTTATTCGGGACAATCAAGTAAAATCAGAGGATAGCAGGAAGGGGAACAATACAAACTAGAAGCATATATAGATGGCAGTAAAACCGAAAATAGGGTAGATTCTGGGATAGTTATATATAAAAACAAGGAGATATATTGCCAATTTAAGTATAAAATAAATGACAAATGTTCGAACAACTATAGGTGAAGCAAATGGCAATTGTAAAAGCGCTGGAGAAGATTGAAGAGATGGGAGCTTCACTAGTCAGTAGTGGATGATAGAAACATGGCTGTGTACTTGGGTAGTAAAATAACCTTAGATTCGATTAGAAACGTAAATTAAAAAAAGAAGAACAGCTAGAAGAATGAAACAATAAGATTGGAGAATTCATATTAGGTGGGTTCAAGTACACATTGGATTAAGCGAAAACGAGATAACGGATAGATTGGCCAAGGAAGTAGCAGAGAAAGATTGTGAAATATGCTATAATGGAGTGCCCAAAAGTGCTATTATTGCATATTATATAATGGCAAACGGAAAAGAATAACACAGTGAAAGGTGCCATAACAAAAAGCTTTTTTCCATCAGTGTGTTATAGGTTAAGAATTCAAATCGAAGAATTTTGCGGTCATGGTAAGTGCACATGGAACAATAACAAGTTATCTACACAGGTTTAAAATATTACGTTCAATGTGCCCATGTTACAAAGCAAACAGTGGAACATCTCATATTTCGATGTGAAAGACTTATGTATATACCAAAGGAGAGAACTTAGAAATAATATAATTATAGACAGCGGTAACTGGCCGGTATCCAATAAAGAGTAGGTATAAAACCATCTAAAGCATTCTGTTAAATATCTTAATAGTTTCAAAGAAGAAGAAATGAAAAATCTGGAATCACTGGAAGGTATCTTTTTATTTTTTTATGTTATATTTCCAACGTTTCGATTATATGTTCATAAGCATCCTCAGGGCTAAAAATTTACAAACAAAATATTACAAATCAACAATTTTACAATAATAATATTTGGTTTGTAAAGGGGTTTGGTAAATGTTTAGCCCTGAGGATGCTTATGAATATATAAGGGAAACGTTGGAAATATGTATAAGGTGAAAAAATAAAGCTACCGTCCAGTAATTCCAGATTTTTCATTTCGTCTCTATTGAAACTAATACAAAACAGACGTTCAATTTATTATTATCTTAATAGTATTAAATTAGAGAAGTTTTAAAATTTTATTGTATAAGTAGGTTAAGTGACGCTTTGAATTTAGTTACAAAAGCATGTAAAATTATTACTTAATGGCGCATTCTTAAAATAAATGTATAAATTACCAAGAAAATACTATAAGTACTAAGCCACTTAAATTGAGATAATTAAACTTGGTAGACTTATATTATAAACATTTAAAAAAAATTGGCAACACTGCGACACATTCATTCGTTTTTCTGCTGTTCCGCCATCTTTAATTTTTTAATTAATTCATCTAATTCAAGCTAACCTGTATGTCTCATAATAAGCGAGAACCCCATGCTGAAAATGTTATCTGGGACACCCTGTATGTACGTTAAATTGTTATTTCCAATAACATTGTTTATCGCAACAATAGCAAACAGTTATACAAAAAAAGTTGAAGTAAAATTGAGAATTTATTTCGTTTTTTCAAAGTTTTAAACAAGGAACAACCCATTGATGCCTAAAGGTACCTACCTACTATTTATTTTAGTAAAGTTTTGTTTTTGGATCATAAACAACAACAGAAAGTTGAGAGTTCATGACTTATTAGAATATGTTACTAATTATTCGAGATATGTATCAATAGGGACGAAGGAATCGAACTGATACCGCTAATTAAATCTAATTCATCTACTTTAAATGCGAGCCGTGTATTCGAGCACCTTTCAAATTCAACTTTATGATATATGGCGGTGGCGTCGCTGTAATTATATAGCACAGCCTTAGACCAACCGCCGCTAGCGGTACAATGAATATTCATTACATTTCAAAACAGTGCATATAGGGAGAAATATATTCGTTAGTGGGAGAAATATATGAATAAGAACATGGCGATGGGGTTGGCAAAAACACGATAGGTGTTTTTACGGATGGTCTAATGAATGCTTTATTCGAAATTACATTGCGTACAAACATTTGCGATTCAATTAATAGAAAACAGATTAATGTACAATACTTACAAATTAAAAGCTCTTAGGGTAAAACACTCAATCGGATTATTTCGTTTTTGGGGTCATTTTAACACTCCCACATTCATTATACGGATCTGATATCAAGGTTTGGAGACCAAAAATTAATACAACCAACCCAGATTTAAGAAACTCAAAACAGCAAAATATATATACTATACAGCCGCCCAAGATTCAATATGTTTTTACCCAGTTCTATTCTCTATTCCCTAGTTTTTTAACGTTTATCTTTTTAAACTACTACACCCGTATTTGTGAACAAACCCATTTGTAAAATTTACGCGAACATAGAACCCCGAATATAGAAACCCGATTGTGCTTTATCACAGAAGATACTCAAAAAATGATGTGCCTAGGATTTTCCTACAGTTTAAAAGCAGAAAACTAAGTAAAAAATACTTATAGGCAAACTTACACCGATTAAAAAAAAAACATGCTTTTACTGAAGTTAAAAAAAATTGTAAATAAAGTACCTACCAATTATTGTCAACTAATAATTTCAACAAGGAAATTTTCTTAAATATTATCGAAAATTAAGAGGGGTCTTTCATATAACATTTTTCCCTTAGACGTATCTTTTCGGAGTCACATTCCCATGCGGTAAAATTAGGTTTCTATTTTATTTCTCAAAGGAAAAATGTAGGAGAATGATGTTTGGTAGATGTTTTATACTTTATTAAAAGGTATGCTATAGTAATATTTTAAATCATCTCCCACAGTCACAGGGGGCTGAAAAGTGCGACCCCTGTTGGTTTTAGCATTGTCGCCGCGTAAACGTCAAAATGAATTACACCCGTCAATTCTACCCAATATAAATATAAACAAATCATGGCAACTACCAAAATGAACCGTTTTATATTGGAATATTTGATGGTTCATGTTTACTGATTTTATTTTTTATTTAAAAACGGTAAGATTTACGAGAAAATCTAAAGAATAAATAAAGTTTCCAAATTCATCAAGCTTTAAAAAAAAAAAAACAATTTTACCGCTTCCCTTGAGGGGGGCGTAACTCCGAAAGGAGATGTCTAAGGAAAAAATTTATAGGAAAGACCCCCCTTAATTTTCGATAAGTAATCACCTTCCGAATTTTTTCGCAATATTTAAGGCAATTATTGTAATATTCATTTTTACTTCTTTTAAAACTATCCAATCATCCTCCACAACAAAAGTAAAAATATTATTACTTATTCTGTGCTGCATACAATAAAAACGATGCTGTTAAAATAATTTGATATCGAAAATTAGCATGAAATAAAAAGTTTTAACACTGAACTTGATAAACCCTTTTTGTGAATACAGATGAGGTTTTTTTATTTTAAAAAACTTTCGAAACACAATAGCCGCCTTTGACACCGACGTAAAATACATTTTATTTATTTTAAAACAACAAAAGCTTATAAACCTTGAACAAAGGTTTTTTTTACAACTTGAAGTACAAGGCTGAAAATAACACAAATATTTAGTGCGCATCCTAATAAAACTTAATTTAAAGTTATTAAAGTGGTAGATACATTTCACAAGCAGGTGGTGAACAACTAAAAACGATAAAATAATGAAAATACACTCTAAAATGTGCGAATATTGTGCAATTAAACCAAAGTTAAAACTCTTAAAAGAAATAAAAAGTTAGCTTAACCAATTGCTTTAGCATTATTATCTGTATTGGATTTGTTAAAGTTGCTAAAGGAAAATTAGCTTGCCACAATTAATTAACTCTTAATCCCAATATACATTAATAAATTTGCATTGAAAATATGTATTGATCAAAACTTAACTACCTACAGGAATGCTGCTTATTTTAGGAAATATAGTTCAGGTTTAAATTTGGCAAAATTGCAGAAACATAAGCTAATTAATACTAGGGATTGTAATACCGGTAAACTGGTTTACCGGTAAATCGCAAAAAATGCTCTTCAAATTTTACCGGTAATTTTCCAGTTTTTTACCGGTAATTCCGGTAATTTTACAATATCTTTCTAATCATGATAATAATCTAAATCAAATAATCGAAAAAAAAATTGACGTACTTTCAAAGAAAAAAAAAGGGGAAATCATACAAATGGCATATGATTGTTTACTCACTACACATTACATTTTTGTTTAGATTATATTTTGTATTTTTGACATTTAACATCTTTTCAGACAGCATTAAACATGACTTTTTTTGATCATATTCTTCAGTAATGCAAATGTTATAAATCCAATGGTCACTTTTTTTAATCAAAAAAAGTCTTAAATTAAAATTAAATATGAGGAATTTAAGAAATAGGAAAGTTATACATCAAAAAAAACAAAATCGAATTGAGTTATCATAGGTTTGGTTGACCTTTAATTGTGGAATAAAAACTAGCGACTAAAAAATTTTTACGCAATATCAAATTTTTTATCAAAACAAAAATAGATCTAAATGAATAAATTTTTCGTTTTTTTGTAAACTATTTAAGATATCATTAATCTGCTTAAAAATCATTAATTAGTACAAATCTTGCTAATTTCATTTGCCCATTTGGATTTCTAACATCATTTAGCTTTGGTAACAGATCAGAAATAACAAACATTAAAAATTTTCAAATGTGAATTAAGCAAAACACATTGACATTCCGCCAAACAGAAATCAATGACGGAAGATAAATTATTCAGATATCAAGTTTAAAGTGTTTACAGGAAAGCTAAAAACTTAAAACCATTTTATCGCTGGTAATTAAAATTTTATCTCAAAAGGCTAGGCGCTGAAGCGCTAAATTAAAAGCTAGAAGTAAAATAGTATTTCGGTTACTGCATACCATTAAAATTTAGACAAATAAAAAAGTATTCTCCTGTATTATTAATTGTTTGTTAGAGTAAACTTTTTCCAAAAAATCTTTCCTCCAAGCATAGACCGCCACGCTTGCAATATAAATGGGATTGTGCATTAGTAATGCGGAAATTATATTTCCAATCCACAGGAAATATTGACTGAAGAAGAAGTAAGGAGATTATTCTTTCGATCCAAGGTGTACCTCGCCGATCTGA
This sequence comes from Elmis aenea, assembly GCA_947652605.1. Taxonomy (NCBI): domain Eukaryota; kingdom Metazoa; phylum Arthropoda; class Insecta; order Coleoptera; family Elmidae; genus Elmis; species Elmis aenea. The sequence goes on from OX393577.1 coordinate 16,654,042, forward strand.
CATGTGACAAGAAATCCCTTTCAGTATAATTTACTTTGCGCCACCTTGAGGTTGGAGTTTACCGGCGAATCGGCTGGCATTTTCAATACCCAACTTGTATGCGAATACGGAACCGGGCTGAAAGTTTTTATTTAGATTTAATATCGCCCAGAGAAAAACAATGGCGCAGTAAAAATCGGAAGAAAGCCGCGGATCATCCGGATGTTCTACTCAAAAATACGACTTCAAATATTTTTGTTTCTTACTGTACCTTAAATAAAATGGGTCAAACCTGTTGTGTATGATTGCCGTCGTTAACTGGTTCCAAAAAACCACCCCATTATTAACCCTTCGTAAGTTTTATAATATTACCCACTGCATCCACCCTAATCACAAAAATTACAAACATGATCAAATGTATTTTATGTATGACAGATGCACGATACTTCTTTTACATAATGTCTTTAATTTTTACAACGCAAAAACATTGTGCCAAATATTTATTTTTTGTTGATAATTACCTGTATACGAAAAATAAAAACGTATAATGTTGGTACAAACAGGCAATTAAAATAAATTAAATGTAGAAACACAAATACCATCTCGTAGGAAAAATTTGAGCTGATGATGGTTCTCGAAACGTTGCATACAAAAATGTTCGTATTACATTTATCTTTAACACAGTTAACAATGTCACCACACACAATAATCATTATTTAAATCGTAAAAAAGCATACACAATGTATAAAATGCGTCAACAGACGTTAATTAAATAAATTAAAAGCGATAATCTAGATAGTTTCAATTTCGCAGGTGATTTATTAGAGAAAAATTGTAGGTTTGCGAAGTAAATTTGTATTATCAAACTAATAATTTATGAGAAATTATATAAGAATTATATAATGTGGTGCAGCATTTGTACGAGGGTTCAGCACGCTAGTTTGCCATTATCACTTATCTAAGTTTCAATTTCTAACAGCGATGCAGACACAAACAAAAGAATAAAAACTATTTAAACGTTTGAAATTTTAACGGCTTCAACTTGTTTAATATAAAGAGGTTTAATTCTAATTTACTAATACATTTTACAGATAATGACTTGTAGAAATAGTATTTAATACTGGGACAAAACCCAAGTAAAATTATATTCATTAATGAACAGAAATTAACTTAAATAGTCAATACGTATAATGTAAAAGTACGACTGATGTAACGAAAAAGATTTTGAAAACCGTTAAAAATGCGACGCTTTTGTCACACATGAGAAGGGATGGACTACTTTAAAAAGTGATGTAGTTTATTAAAAAAAAAACATGGAATATTGAACTATATATGATAGAACCTTTGAACCATCGACGACTAGAATAGCATGGACTTTCCAGTAATATGACTGTTTGGCAGTACATTCATTCCCCATGAATCAGTTCACAACCTTTTCCATAATGTGCACATGCGTATGAGACCGTTATTTAAAGCCAAACTTTACCAATATTTGTTAAAATTGAAAAAGTTTGCTGAACAATTAGCAAGTAGCAATGATGAAATAAAAATAAATCAACAAAAGCACTTTTTTAACTACACTCTTTTGGTTTCCATTTTTTAATTTCGAAATATGCTCTTTATTTCATTTGTTTTTTAATGTAATATACAGTATATATATATGTTTAACCGTTAGATAAAAAGATGGTTAAATTAACAAAGAGGTGTAATTTTCCGTTAGCAAGAATCTAAATTACAAATATGCACAATTTGTTCATTTCCTGAAAGAAAAAAAATGAATCACATCGTTTCCTTTAAAACTTTGTAATTATAATAAGTAGAAATTTAAAATTTGATATTAATAGCCTACACAAGGGCCTTAATAGTGTGACGTTATTTTAATCAGTCCAGTCTACTTTTAAAATGCAATAATGAACTTTTTTACGTATTATGAACGCCAACATTGGATTTTTAGGCTAAAGTCTGTTTTATACTATACTATTTTTTCGTTTAAGAAAATCGTATACGATTTTTAATACAAAAATTTCGTTCAAGAAGTTAGCATGGAAAATATGAACCATTTACATTGTACTATTTTTTGGTACGAAAACTCCAATATATTTTAGTTACTTTTTAGTAACTTTTATCATATTTTGTTGGCACCTTGAGGAACCATGTCAAATGTTCAATTTGATTACAACAGAAAGCGAATCATTTTCAAATTTAACGTATATAACGCTTGTCTCATTCTACATATGTATTCCTACAAAATAAATTGTGAGGGATTAACGGTAATAAGTAGTATTTAACATCGTTTGATTGTTTCAGTTAACCTAACCCACAAATGACATGCGGTCAGATACAGTTACAGTAGAATACGCATGCGCCCATACTAAAATTGGACGCATTTAGGGCACGTAGTAATTTCGTACGAATTTTTCGTTCAAGATTTTTAATTTCTGATTGACACCGTACTAGAAAATCGTATACGATTTTTTTAAATGAAAAAATAGTATAGTATAAAACAGACTTAATAGATGTCGAATTTTAAGATAAAAACAATCGCCACCTTTTTTTAAACCATAAGATATACAGCGTGTTCTGATTTGAATTGTATCATCGGAGTGGATAGTAAGGTTATTAATGAAGTTACAAAAATAATTGTAGGACTTTTATTGACTCAAGTTTATCAAAGGAGCCCAACAGTGAAAGCAAAAATTCAGAAAATGTTATGTTCATATCTAAATACCGTGATATTAAAAATTACTTTGGTCAAAGGTGCTCATGGATTTTATAATAACTATCGACGCTACTAGCGTGCATTTATGTGGATAATTTTTTGATATTCAACATTTGTAAAGCAGTTCTTGTGAAGTTTTATTTCTATTGTAATCTTAACCCTTTGCCTGTCCTGTGATGCACACAAAAAAATGGTCCTTCGTACGCTCTGTGTATCATATGGAAAACACATATCTTTGCACTTGCTAGATGCTTTACACTTATCCTGACACTACATTATACGTATAAAATAATTCCACAGAGCCGTAGAACATGATACATGTAAAATATTTAAGTAAATGAACGAACGGCACAAATTTTATGTAAAATTTGTGGACAGGAGAATGGTTAAGCAGTTTTTGAATCATTTTAATTATGGTTTTCACCACAGATCACAAAGTTTACATAATTAAAGCCTATTTTCGAACGGGTGTGCTAATCAATGGAATTTCGGAATACAGTCAGCGTTTGTTTGGACGATTTTCGGGGCCACTTCTCAGACTAAGCAGTAATATCAAAGAATTTATATCCATGTCTTACTAATTGTGTTGGTTGTGTTTCAAGATTTACTTTAATTAGACTTTTCTGTTTACAAAAACGTGAATAATTTTTATTTTAATTATTAAACTTGTAGTTTATTATTATCTTACCTCTAGAATTAATAATACATTTGCACATTATTGCAGATTATGTCAATATGAGACGCAACTTGACACACTTTGACGAAATTATTACAAAAGGATTATCTAAACTAAGCTATTACAACAGTTTTCCATTTCATGACTACCTTTGACTAAAATAATTTTTGATATCACGGTACAAGGATTATTTAGTTAAAACAAATAATTATTCATAGAACATGCTTTCATCAAATACCTAAGCTTCCTTTACAATCACGTAATCACAATAAAATAACTGGAAAATTACAAATAAAAGGAAAAATATCTCTTCGCCTTTTTCCTGCAATTCTTTACTCGACAAAACCACCGTTTTTATTAACTCAAGAAACCGGAAAATGACAGAATCTGACGTAATTTCCTACCATTTACGTAAATGACAAGAACTAGACGACAGCTCAAATATAACGAATATAAATTAATCTCATAGATGTCACATGCAGGAGTTGGAAAAAAGTTTAAGGGTCAAAAAGTTAAGGATCTAAAAAATGTAATCCGGCAAGAGTAACATAACTACCATTAATCACGGGCTTATCTTGTGTTTGTGACGTCACGGGGTCCGACTATTCGACACAGCTTTGTTCGCGCGTCGCCTGCTAACGGCAATCGAATGGCGTCCCATAGAGCGGAGGTGACATCTTTCAGCTAATAGTGTAATTGGGTGCAAAAACGGGCATTTATTGCCATTTTACTCGGAAAATCCTACGGTAATTCAGCTCTTTATAGCGCTTGGACTTATTCCAAAGTAGTACAAGGAGGTTACTGTCATGTCACGCTTTTTTATTTCGCCGACATTAAATGCTTTCCTCACGTACATCAAGGTAACGAAGTACATCAAACACGTACGATAATATTTACATGCAACAATCACCACAATAAGCATGGAACAAACATGTAAGGCGACTTCCAAATTTGAATGTGCGTGTTAATGTTATATAAAGACGCTTATTCAACATAATTTAAACATTGTTAACGTCTGAAATTATCAGAAGGCACACTCACGAAACGAATGACTCGGCCAAAATAAAACATGTAGCTGACTAGAAAATATATCAAGCAGAAACTTTCTTTTTTAATTAAAAAGGATACAAAAGTATTATTTTATTTCACTTATTTTTTATACTCTACTCGGTTTACAAGATGTGCAAACTGCTAAAAAATAGTATACTACATAAAAAGAGTTGTAAGTAGCATATTACGCACGAGTGGAAAAGTTGCGTATTACGCACGAGTGCGTAATTGCTTTACAACTCGTGTTATGTAGCTAACTTTTTCTACGATCACGTAATACCTACGATTTTAACGGCTTTTTGGCTAATGTGATTACGCTGTCTTGTCAATTTTGACGTAAGCCTACTTTGACATTTCTAGACAAGTGTGCATCTTGCTTACCGTGCGTTATAACTCACTTACTATGCATGCATTCAGGAAGCGTTTGACGTGAGTCTACTTTGATCATTTCTTAAAATAAAAAAAAACTGTGCTTTTTACTTACCGTGCGTAAGGACTCACTTACTGTGCATGCAGGCTGTACGGTAAGATTTATTGTTCAGATCATCTGAACATTTTTCTTATTTCATTAATATTTTAATTTAATTTCAAATACTTTTAATATTTCAATTTTAATTCAATTACTTAATTTAATATCTCACATTTCATTTCCTGCAGCGACCACACGTGCCGACAAACATCTTACTTTGCAATTTGCTACATGTGCGAATCGACTACCTGTCGATTTCACAATTAGTAAATTGCAAAGTAAGGTAATACACAATCTTAAAGTCCGATAGGAATATTTTTTATGTAATTTTTAATGTTTATTCAGCATGTATTTTTTGTATATATACCGTTAATTAATTTTAATAAACTAGTACAGATTAATAGTCTTACTCATTCAACATCTACCTAAGCCACAATTATAGGGGTGTGAGGCTGCACTCCAACACACACAACACACACACACATCCGCACTTTATACAAAATACACTACAAATTTACACCAGATCACACCATCTGGCCGTAAACATTGATTCGCACATGTAGCAAACATTTACATTACTCGTCGTAGAAAAAATATTAAAATTCAATTTATGCAGGTCATGGAACCCTTAATAAAATAAATGTTCGTTCAAAAATTATTTGAGGTTATAAAAATTAACCAAAATTGTGCATTTTTATCCAAAATTGCTTCCTACTTCCATAAACATACAGGGTGTTTTATTTGAAACAACACACTATTTCCAGGGAAACAGGAAGTGAAATAAAAATTTACGTATTTTTTTTTTAAACTTATTATGTGTTAAATTTTATTTGAATAAATACAAAACTAAAGAAGATGAAAGGATTGTACCACAACTCAGTTACTCCTGGTATATTTGGAAATATAATGCACGAGACTTAATTTGTGTAGCGTAGTATTTTAACGAGCGCATGCATTTTTGTGAATTTTAAGACATCCGAATTTTTCCCAAGGATAGTTTAAGATTCTTTTTAAAGTACACAGTAGTAGCGAACGATCGCATTTGCATCGGAACGTGGTGGCCCCCAGGTGCGTGTTAAGTCGCTATCGATTGGCGAGCGTCCGCCAGGCCGCGGTCACGCTAGTCTACTACAATACCCCTGGAGAAGTCCTATTGCATACCTGTATCGTGCTACGACTCACCTCTGCTTATTATAGAAACACAATTTTTAACGAATTTAACCGCTACCGATATTTTTTGGGCTCTTTTAAAGCGCTAATTTATACAATGAACGCGCGTCATACGTTGTTTAATTAACTTTTGTTTTTATTCCTTTGATCTGCCGTCGACTGCTACAAATCGCATTGCCTTTAATATCGAGATGAGCGCGGCGTATAATAATGCTGTAATTTACTTTGTATCGAATGCAGAAATTGTTTTTAACGTTAAAATTTTTATTAACGTTATTCGTTTGCTTGTTAAAACTTACCACACAAATTTTCCATTGAACATCAAAAACTAAACGCGGAATTTTGAAGATAATTTTTACGAAAACTTTTTTACAATCTATAATCTATCGGTTTTTATAAACTTACGAAATTAATCGTCACAATAACATTTAGTCACTTCGTTGTAAACAATTAGATTTATTCAGAGTTTGCAAATTTCGTTGCATACAGCATTGCAGAGTTAACCTCGAGACAGAACGGCTAGGTTTACTTAGCAGGAGTTGTGAAGCGCTTTATGCAACTAGACCTACTAAGTCAGTTCTAAAATTTGAGGTTAGCACGTTTTTGTACAGGGTGGTCCAAATTCGATGGGATGGCATGGGTATCTCGGTTAAAAGTCAAGATAGAGAAACGGTTAAATTACCAAAAATGTGCAGTTTTTTGAGACAAACTCAGAACAAATTAAAAAACATTGGTAACTTGAACCACGTGAGTTTTATAAGGTTTTACACCTTTTTTTTTTGATTTCACAGCCTACTATGATTTTCTTTAAAAAAAAAAGAAAACTAAAAAACCTTGGTAACTTGCGTATTATTGAAAATAAATACCTCAACCCTGATATACGAGTGTTTGGAATGAGAAAAAAATAAGAAATTTAAATAAGTCATAGCCAAATATAGCTTCCTTTCAAAAAAAAGGTAAGTTTGTGTCATAACTTTTTAACGGCGAGCGAACAAATTTTGTTTTTAGCATAATCAAATTAAGCATAAAAATATCTAAAAATAATCTTTATAAATATTTTCGATATTTACAACAATAACGGAGATATGACACATTATTAATATGACAAAAAAACACTTTTTATTCAATAATTAGAAAACCGGAAATGATAGAATATTTTTGAAAGCAGTTCTAAGTTTGTCTCAAAAAAACTGCACATTTTTGGTGATTAACCGTTTCTCTATCTTAAATATTAACAGAGATACCCATGCAATCCCATTGAATTTGGACCACCCTGTACAGACTGTATTCACACGATGCATAATTTTAATGAACGTGCTTGTGTTCAGAATAACGTACGTCATTTTCCACTGGGTTTTACTCTTAAAACTTTTGCAGTTTGATTGTTTGATACCTGAAATTTCACAGAAACTGCAAATTGTTTTTTAATAATTTTATACTCAGGCGAGAAGTTGGATGTTCTATTACAGAAATGAAAACGTAAGATGTTTTAGTTTCGAGACCGTTTCTTATCAAATATGTATCATACTAGTATACCCTATAGAAAGTAGATGATGTTATAAAATAGTTACGCTATAGTTGAAAATCGCTTTAGCAGTATTTTTAAAACTCCAGGGTATGAAATTATTATGAGGCTAGAAATTGCTGTGTTCTTGTATTTTTTGGATTATACTTGGAAAATTTATGTAATTTAAGAATTATTGTGGTACACCGATCATTCGTTCTTGTTCTACCATTTCAGTGAAAGCCAATGAAGGAATCGTGCAGTATAAAACAACAATCGAAATGTAAACTTGCTCGTCAATAACTTTTCTAGTTTTAGCCTCACGGTAGCGAATTGCATCTAATTTTTGCAGATCTGAAAAAAGACTACGACTCTCTTCCCTTAAACAAACTATTGGAGACACTAGAAAACCAAAATATGCTTTAGATGTAAATGTCATTAAAAGACATAACGAAAACACAAGGAGTTGTATGAAGATAAAAAATTCTTACTCAATTAAATTTATTATTAACAAGATGGTTTACCCGGCGTTGCACAGGCGATTACAATTTTAATTACTGTTTTAACTTGAATAAGCCCAATAATTCCAAATCATACACAAATGACATACTCTGATCAATCATCTTTTCATTTTCTTATAATTCCTTAAAAAATAACTATTTATTGCTTAAAAATTGAATAATAACTCAAATTTATTTTCTTTCGTCTTGTTTCAATTAAAAATGTACTAATAAAAATAATACTTCATGTACATTTATTACTAATTGAATACAAAACAATCTTTACTTGTGAAATACACCCCGTATCGTGTTATGACCAGGTATTTGCCGACGTATGATCGAATCCCGTCCAAGTAATTTTTTTTTTTTTAAATTGGTATTATGTGCTTGTACTTAAAGTTTGGCGTTAGATCTGCAAGGTCCTAAATAGTAACTGTGCAAAATTTGGTCCCGATCGGTCAACGGACCTAGGATTCTATAGCGAACAAACAAACAAACACACAAACACACAAACAAGCTCTTTTATATATATAGATAAGAGTGTACGTCAGGGATTCCCACTGTCTCCATTATTATTTAAACTATATTTAAATACATCTCTTCACCTATGGTCAAGAAAATGCAACGCTGTGGATATTTACAGTTGGCGAAAAACACATACACTTACTTCTATTCCCCGACGATCAAGTAATTTTGGCAAAAGACAAACACAGATTATAAGTTGATTTATTGTCAAGCACATGTATTTATATTACAATTAAATAATTGACACATTGGTCCAATATTTCGCAAATTTTTTATTCGGAACTTAATAAATTTTCAGAGGTACCATATGCGCCAAAACAAAAGACACTTAAAACCAAAGCCTTTTAAACATAAAAATTACAAAAATTTTAACAACCTTAAGTAAAAATAAGTCAATTTTCTGCATTACTGAGGTATGAAACTTGTAATAAGCTTCTTACAACTCTTGTTATGTAATATACTATTATTGACATTAAGGTTACTTTAAAAGGCTTTGAAGGTGGCAGAATCGGTTTTATAAAAAAAGTACCACTACCGGTACATTAAAAAAAAAATACTTTCTGCCAAAAAACCTTCAAAGCCGATTAAAGTTACCTAAATGTCAATAAAAGTTTACAAAAACGTTTTTCGGACACTTGCAGACGCAATAAAATTCAATTTATACAGGCCATGGCACACTTAATAAAATAAATGTCTGTTCAAAGATTATTTGAGTTTAAAAAAATTTACCAAAATAGTGCAGTTGTATTCAAAATTGCTTCCACTTTCCAAAGATGTAAAAATATACACGGTGTTCCTTTTAAAAGAGAAAAGTTTGAGGCATTTCCGGCGAAACCGAAAATGAAACAATAGTGTACATATATGTACAAATAATCGGGTTTTTCACGATATAATATGTCTAAATTTTCATTTATCTAAAATCAAAACTAAAGAAGAATAAGGGGGTGTACCAAAACTCAGTTACACTCGGTATGTAATATAGTTATACTTAGTGAAAATTCATTTGCGGTTTACAGTTAAAGTTCGCTTGTATCTTAAGTCATCCGCAAACTACAAAAATATCTCTTTTAAAACCATTCTTAATGCTTTTTACCTATCAGCACATGTATATCTTCACAAAACAACTAAAATAATAAAGTTACAGTTTCCAACATAATCAAATTATTCGTACATATTTTTTTGTAAGTGTTGATCTCTTGAAACCAATTAACACCGAAATTTTTCAAAAATTACGCCCAGGAGTATTCAATTTTCCAGTTTTGGAGAATATAACAGTCGAAAAGAAATGTTAAAGCATTCAACAAATTAGCACGTTGGAACCATTTTCTTGTTTTATTTATTTCTTAATGTAAAACACCCTTTAAATTCGATTGCCAGCAATCATTAAAATAATTGGACTAAATTTATTTAAGTGCTCCTACATAAATTATCCTTAGCAACTCGTTAACAGTCCGTTACGAAAAATATAAACACGTGAGCTACTAAACTAAAACGAAGTTTTAACAAAACTGCTCGAATTCCGCTGCTATTGCACACCATCTAGATTTAAAACAACGTTAGCTGCAACAATTTTAGAACAAGCTGCATAAAGTACATATAGTTTAGGGTAATTGCATGCAAACGATAGAGTATCATACCAAATTTACACAAACTAACGTTGTTTTACAGTGTGCATTTTCGTTTACATAATAACAGGTTCGTTTTAATTTCGAGTTTGTTTTATCCTAGGAAATTGCTCGCCGTTACTGTGTGTTTGCAAGAAATTTTAAATTCAAAGTGACACCCACTAGAAGGACCTTGGCGTTTTATAGTTGTGAACACGTGAATATAAAAAATTTGAACATGCAAAGGTTAAGGAAACGTAAGGCAAGCAGAAGTGCCGTAAAACGTGTCCTGAAAAAAACATAAAGCGCCCCGCGGTCGTTAAACAAACAACTAATAACTCATTTGTCTAATTTTTGCCTTAAAAGTGGGTGTCTTGGATAATGGTTGGAAGAATCAGCACGACGCAAGCTTTCAAAAGTCGCGTGCCAAGTTCCCATTTGAACAAAGCCGTGGCCGCTCGGTGCCGTGTTGTTTTGAATCATGGTATGCGTTGCACGACACTCCTATACCAAACGACAAAGGTTTTTTTTTGTTATCACAAAAATTCAAGCTCATACTACAACGTTATCACTGAAATGCATTTTATGGCTAAACTTATCCTAAAAGTCAGCTACGGTTCTGTGGCTGATTTTGTATTTACGAGTCATTCCTCATGTGTTTATTCGGGGCAATTTGCTTTATGTAATTTGTTCTGTAAACTTGCTCTCATAGAAACGCTGCAATAGTGTGCCTGTGTACATATGGGATTTTATACAGCATCTAAAACGAAACATATATGCTACGTTTGCCAGTTTATGTGTTTGCTGATTAATTAATGCCCATTTAGGATACAACACGGACATATTATAAAACTTAACAAATGATTCATATAGTTACTTGGGAGTACTATCACAAATGAATTTACTTTAAACAGTTAGGAGTACTATTTTCAAAGTTAAGGAACTAACAACGGCCTGGTTAAAGAATGAAACTTTTAGAAAAATATGACAGTGGGACTTTTTTAACAGTTCAGATACAATATTTGAGTGCATATCAGATACATCGCGCTTATTGTTACTATATAAAAGTCCAGCCTGACTCTGCCTATCTATCTGTGACTCTGTGACTCCATAACGCATGAATATAGTAACGCAGTAAACTACTACGGGTTCATTTGCCCGACTGAGTTGTGTCTAATGAACCGTACATTTTTACTCACGGGTAACATAACAGTGTCTAACTTGCAGCTCACGGTATTATAAAAAGTAATAGTTTAAATTTAAGATATACAATATACCCGTCCTAGGACGGGCTAAGTGCTAGTTGTTACTATAAAAGGCTCCATACACCACGATTCTAAATAAAGTTGCCACACCACGGACGCGCCAAACACTATTGAGCTCTTGTGTACCAAACTTTACATCGTTAATTACATCAATTAAGGTCTACGAGGTGTATAATTGACCAAATATTTAAGTAAACTAAGTCTGTAGAATTTATGAATCTCAAAGAAAAACTATTTACCAAATTGTTTAAAAAAAAAGTCGATTTAGCCAGCGGCGGCACGTAAGACTTGCAATAGAGGCGGTTTAGCGATGAATGTAACCAAAAATTTGTATATGGATGAGGGTAAAGAATCACACAACCAGTATAAACTAAAGCAAAAATATTCTTTGGGTATAAAACTACATATTAATTACAATTTTATATTAACTATTTATGTTGCAATTCCTTCCCGCTTTCTCGTTCATAAATTTATTGTTAATTCTTTGATTAAAATTAATTATATTCTTAATCAAAAATAGTTAAATCGGCATATAACGTCCGAAATTTTTAATTTAAATTTTCTTGTTCAGAAGTAAAGGGAAACAATTGATTTCTTGTCAATATTAAACATAATTTTTGTTTTTATTGTGATTCATTTACATTCAAAAAATGCCAATAATAGTTTTAAAGAACAACAGGAAATAAAACAATAAAAAAAATATATACCTATTAGGTCGTAAGCTCGTAAATGTTAACTTGGCTTGCAGGTATTGGAGCCCCAAAAGCGTGTTTATCACATGTCACCCCCACTCCATCTCTACTCGCCACTTCGTATATATTATGATAGCGCTGTGGGTCTGCGAAAAATGTAGCTTGTGTGTTAATTTAACCCTAGAAGCCCAATCATATTTTTGAGGCTATAAAGCCCAATCATACGTCAAAACGACGTACAATTATAAAAGAGCTCTATCTAAATAAACTTTACTGCAAATACTAGTTTTTTGTATGGTTTATGTGAAATACTTTCTATGTAAATAAAAAAACAGAAATTTAGAAAAAAATATTGTTTATTTAAACTCTGAAATGTTCACTTTAATTAAACATACAAAAAATGGCACGAAAACTGAGATCCTTGTAATTTTTTCTTATATACTACAAATTGTTTACAAAAATCAACTATTTATATTTTTTTATGAAAAACTAATCAACTCTTATCAAACATAAATCACTTAAGTCAAACATAATTCAGAAAATTCGAAAAGTGTAAAAGTTAACAAAGCCCAAACATACGTCATAACGACGTGAACATTGCGATAACAACAAAATGGCGGCACTTATCAAAGCGAGACTGCTGTCTCCTGTTAGCTCTGGGCATGTACCTGTTAGCTCGGATGGTCACGGCGATGTAAGCAAGATGCGAAAGAGATCGCGAATATGTGTTGGAGTGTACGTCAAAATGACGTAGATTGGGCTTCTAGGGTTAATAGACAACCATCATTATAAAATGTAAACTATCGAGTGTAGGTGTAGTAAAACAGACAAAATAATGCTTTTTATTTAAATTGTAAACAAGTCCGAAGAATATGCATAATTACATTTAAATCTGAAGATTCTGCAGCCTCTATAGCTATACGGACGAGCCCTCCCTCCTCTGAAATAAGGCCTTATTGCATTCCTCTAGTTTAAAAATAAAGTACTATTTTTCATGAGTATATTAATTGCAAGTAAAAACTAATTAATAAAATGTAACCACTTACTGTAACATTTGCGCTACACTAAAATTCAATAGTGGTTTGCCTGGATTTGATTACAAATAAATAAATGTACAAAAATAGCGCAGTACAGAACATGACTGACACAAATAACGAAATATATATTTTTGTTGTAAATATCCCACCCAATACAACCCAATACATTATATCAGAAGTAAATTTGTTGACATTTACACATCAAACGTACAACTGAGTGTTTCTGTTATAAATAAAAGCATTGAAATCCAAATATCGTATGTATTCAAGTAAAATTTGAAATTTAATGACGATTTATAATCCTTTTCAACTGTAATCGCATTACGCAAATAAAAGGGCCAAAGTATTCTTTAAAAGTACCTTAATTTTATTGCAACATATAAAGTAGGTACTTCGGTAAAATGGACAAAATTAAATTATAATATTAGGAAACCATACGCTAACGGCGAAAATAACAGTTGCGATTCAACATCATACGTGGAAAATGTTTTCAATTAACTTAATGAAGTTTAAACAATCATCATTTACCAATAAAAAGGACAAAACACTGTCAACACCAATTACTCTAATGCGTGACGTTACACTGTCACTAATTCCAGTTAATCGCTGTCACATTAGGCATTTCTTTTAATCTTCCCACAAATTATAAATTGCTACACGAATTTGATCAATCTCGACTATTTCTACATTCTAAATAATGGTGCAAAAAAAGCGCCTTCGGAAAGTATGTCGTTGCTTCGGTATTCGCAATAATAACACAACTGCTTTTAAATTTAACTTCGCAGAAGTAGTTTTACCTAAACTTTACGCCCAAATAGGCATGCAAGACTTGTTCTACAATTTGTGCACGTAATAAAATTAGTTCCCAATAAAAACTAAAGTTTTTCACAACGAAAGTGCACATTAAGTCGACGAATCACGTAATGCAACGTAAAATAAATAAGTGCGAATTATTGTGGTGGAAAATTTATTCTCCTACAAGTGGTTTGTTGGAAGGGCGGGGGGCAGAACAAGTCTTTTTCTTATTGATATCGTTGAAACGGCTTCGATGTCGGTTTAATAACTAAAGTGCGGAAAAAATATTTACTCGCAGCATTAATAAAGGCGTCCTCTTTATTTATAATCGAATGTACACATTACTAGTCCTGACAACCCATAATACCATTAGCAGAACAAATATATTAACTGTTCAAAGTTATAGGAGAAAGAATGAAATCATGGTTTTAAAACTTTATATTGCCTTAAAAATTCAGCTTGGGATATTAAATCTGTGAGCAAAATTGAGTGAAAATGATTTGTCTTCTAGACTTCTATTCAACATTTTATTATGCAGGTACAAGACCGATTTTATGGAAGCTGATCATTCGGCACCTCCTTTAGTCCGGACAAAATTACAAGGGAAATTCTGCAGCCACCAGACTAGTTTACTGGGAGGCCACAAATAGCGTTGTGTGAAGGGTCGCGGTTATTAAAATACACTTGGTAGTGATACTACATATTTGTGATTTTCTTCACTTATTTTGTATAAATTTTACTCTATGTAGCTATGGCTTAACGGGTGGTCCGGCAAAATGGTTAGTCCGATAACGTTTTGGAATGAAGAGTGCAGAAGAATCGGTGTTGTACCTGTATCAACATAACAAATTACCAATTTAAAAAAAGTGGTTTTTCACTAAAACTGCGCTTTGTTAGAATTGAAGCCAATAATAAAAATAATAGCAATTACTTAAATAAACCATACCTTATGCCCGGTTTCTCCGACACATCTTAAGATCTAGCTGAATCTTAAGTTAGCCTTAACGGTATAAAGTGTTGCACCAAGCAATTTTAAGAACATATTCGACTTGAGCGGAGCTCACATCTTGAGTCGCTGTTTACTAGAACTTGAGCTGGAGTACATAAACTAAAAGTATCTTGTATTTGCTTTGTTTGTAGTTAAGTGTTTGTTTAAATTGTGGTTTAAGTTTAAATATGGACATTGACTTTATAAATATGATAGATGATGCAGATGATGACTTGTACGACCCTGTAATTCCTCGAAGGCAATTTGTTCGCGCAAATCCATTAACGGATTTCGAATACGATCGTTTTTTTATGCGTTTTCGCCTCAAAAAAGAGACAGTTATTGTGATCTTAGATCAAATTGAGCCTCAATTGGAGTATACAGGGTGTTTGAAATTCGAGTTTAAGCATGGGGATCTCGCGTATTATAATAGCTAGAGTATAGGTTTACATTTGGCAAAGTTGCTAAATTTGGTGCTCATTAATAATCCAAAGAGAAATTGGAAATATCTCAAACAGTATCCGGGAAAATTAGGAAAAACTGGAAAATACGATTTTTAAAAATCGTTTATAACTCCTTTGGAGTTTGAAATATTTTAAATGTGTAAAAAAGTTGCCCAAGCAACTTTTTAAGCAGAATCGGATGGTGGTCACAAATTTTTCCTAGGTCGATTCGTTTTTGTTTTAGACAACCAACTTTGTTTTTTCTGATGGGCAGCATATCGCGTTTTTCTTCGTTATTAAAGTTCATTTTTACGACTAAGACCTCTAAAACTTTTAGATTGTTGATCGGTTGTCATGGAAACAACATAAACTACAATGACCGGCCAACCTGATTTATAATGGCTATTGTTTAAAACGTATTTTTTGAAATTTGACAATAAAAGAAAAAGTAAAATACCATGTGTGATACATCAATGGATTTAGAAAAATAAATGCTATTTGATAATGTAAATAGCAAAACTTACGCCCAAAAGCAAAAACAAAGTTGGTTGTCATAAAACAAAAACGAATCGATCTAAGAAAAATTTGTGACTACCATCCGATTCGGCTTAAAAAGTTGCTTCGGCAATGTTTTTACACATTTGAAATATTTCATACTCCAAAGTTATAGACGATTTTCAAAAATCGTATTTTCCAGTTTTTCCTAATTTTCTCGGACACCGTTTGAGATATTTCCAATTTCTCTTTGGATTATTAATGAGCACCAAATTTAGCAACTTTGCCAAATTTAAACCTATACTCTAGCTATTATAATAAGCGAGAACCCCATGCTTAAACTCGAATTTCAAACACCCTGTATACATAATCTATTTACTTTATTTTCTTCCACCAAGCTAACTAATAATTGTTTTTCCTCCATAGTATAATTTATTCTTTTTTTCCCGCCATTTCAACACAAAATAAAATAATAAACACCGAACTGTAACTTTATATGTGACTAATAGCTGATAGCAACAACAAGATGTCACAGGGAGCCGTTTTAACAGCTGTGATGTGAATGGCCAATGAAAATTTGCCATTCAAATCTGCCGCTAAAATGTGCCGACTTCTTGCAACGTTGCCAAACCGAGTTCTAACTTAGCTGAGATGTCTTACAAATTCCGGAATATGTTTTCTGTGCAACGCATTGGTATCTTGAGACGATCTTAAATATAAGGCGGGCTTATATAAGTTCGATCTTGAGATGTGTCGGAGAAACCGGGCATTAACAGAGCATATTACAATTTTTGAAAATTTAGGAAGACCACACAAGCAACAGTTGTAAAATAATAAGTACATTATTTTATCTTTCTTGTTTTTTATTTTAAATTTTTGTACAACATTAATAACAGCGAAGAAAAAATGGTTTGAATATAATCGCATCAATATGCAATTTGTTTGTGATAACTCATCAGATTAAAAATCGTTCGAAAACTATTAAAACAGCTGCTTATTAGAAACGCAATCGAGATGAAATAGCGAGTGGTAATTCAAATGTTTTCCATTATCTTTTGCTTCACCTAACTTATCGCCAATTGCACACAAAAGCAGGAAGTTTTCTCCTTAAATTCAATTATAATCCTTCTGTATCCTGTTACACTAAGTAGTTTTCCTGTTTGGCTTTCTGATACATCTTTTTAATAGGTACTTTAAAAACTATTAAAAAAATAAAAACTTTTATACTCCAGCAACTTCCTTCTTAATCTTTGGGTAATTACAAAAAAACTGCTTCCGTTTTCTGACATAAGATCGTTCCTTGGCGAGTGTGAATTGTAATAACACAAATCATAGAAGCACTACAAAGCATTGCATTATTTTCGACGGTTTAAAGGTCTCCACAGACCGAAGCGGTGGCGGTGGCGGTCAGATTTAACCTTAGTGAGTGAGTGATCGTGCGTCTCACTTGTTTCCTAAGGTTACATCTGACCGCCACCGCTACCGCCACCGCCACCGCTTCGGTCTGTGGAGACCTTAAAACTAGCCTTAAAATATATTTTAACGTGTTAGTTAACATGAACTATTTATTCTTTTTAATTTGTTACTCCATCAAGATTTTATAATGGTAATTCTGTCTTTTTCCAGTAGATTTCTTAATTTAGTACAAATAATACTCATTATTTCTTTACACAAGTTTTTAAGTTTGTCCAACATAACACAAGCCACACGTACAATCTATTTTGTTAACTCCTTTAAGAAACTTTATTCATAGCATTGTTCTAGGTAGTGTTATGTGGGAACTGTTTGTGTTTATTACAGGAGATTATTCATCGATAATACGGTAAGTGTTTTTAATTAAACTTGTTTATATTATTTCAAACATGTAGACTACACTATATTATTTTACTACCCTTTTAGTGTTCCCTTACGGTATGATCCATGTTCAAGACCACCCTATCATGCCAAAACTTCTATACTTTGTACGTTATTCCTTACTTTTTTTTCGTGTTTGGGTTATAACTTCAATTTACTTTGAAATTCCAGCTACATATACATACGCTACAAGTTATAAACGCCGCACAGTTTCATATTAGTTTATTTGAAAGCAATTTAGTGGTCGGTTTTTGGTTTGAAGCAACCTTCTGCCTCAGTCACGAAGTTTGTTGCGAAATCCGATTAGTGTTGACCACTTTAAGTGATCAAATGTTACATCGGTTAGGACGTCATATGTGATTCTGTTTGAATGGAGGATCTTTCTGTCAAAGCGTCCGTCCGCTGTATTTTCCGTGCCCTTTACGTCGCTCATATTCTCCCACTACTGCGCCCCACGACCCCAAACGCGCAACGTAATAAGCTTTCAGCAATACCAAATTATTTATAGAACCGATATGTCAATTGGATCACCTATTTTGAAAGCGCGCCTGCATTGGCGTGTGGATTAATGTTGACTGGTATGAAGTGTAATACATAAATTGATGTATTATTAAGTGTGCAAGTTTTTCTACGGCAGTAAAAACATGAAAGCTAGCACAGAATATGACGAATAAAAAAGTTATTATTAATTAGGTACGAACAAAGCTGGTTTTAATAAATTATTGTACAAGTAAAACGAAAAATACTGGAAATATAAGAGAAATTAGGAAATTAGGAGGTAAAACAGTTAAGTACGGGAAAATGGGATAAAAAATAAACATTACAAAGAGGAGTAGAGGAAGTCCAAGAACAAATGAAGTCAGGCAAAAACTAGATGAAAGATAAGTCGTTGGAGAGAGATGCCACCGTTAGTCAACGGCAGAAAATGGTGGAAAAACATTTTTAAACATAGGAAAACACCAAGACACAAAAAACAAAAAAAATCAACTAAGAATGACAAATAAAACAAAGTTAAGATCACCGGGCAGGTCGCCCAATATTTTAAAATCTAAATAGAGGCTTTTTTTCGCAAAATTTGGAAAAGAAGGAAGCTTTTCACAAAACAATATCGAAAAAGCATAAAATCGCAAGTGAATAAAAATATTCAAGTAATTTCTCGTTGTACGCGGTCTTATAATTACGCGTTTTGCTATAGCACGATTATAAAATATTTGACGTAATTAGCAAAGATAATGGAAAAATATATTAAGGATAATGCCATTACTAGCAAACAAAAAAATTCAAGAAATTTTTTTCTCAAGTTAAAGAAATTTCTGACCTCTTCGACCCAAAAGAAATTAACCTTTAAGCTCTCTTTTGACTAATTCTTTAACGAAGCTAGTTAAACCTAATCTGAGAACCTAGAGTCTTTTAAGTAGGCGAGATAATGGTTAAGTGTATCGTGGAGTAAGTCACTTTTTGCGAAAATTGACTTAAAGCCGTTTGCGAAAACAAAAATGTTTAGTATTTGTATCTTTAAACATTTTACTTGCAATTTCTTTCAAAATTATTACAACTTTCGTCAATAGAAGTTTTTTGTAAAACACAAGTGCAAATACATTTATTTTAAAAATGATGGATTTGTTTCCATATATCTATATTCCCAATTTATCAGTTATTTTAAAAACTTAAAACAAAGTAAAATAGGTACCAAAAAACTTCACCACTCCTATCAATGACCATTAATTCAATACATTAATAAATTTTTATATGAAATATGTATATAAATTACTTATATTTATCTTTCAAAATGTACTAATAAACGTACTCATTACTCATGAATTATATAAATATTAATAACCATAAAAAAGTACTTGAAAAAACTTATTATTAGATACCTGATACATTATACAAATTACTGGTATTATCTAATTTATAACAATAAATAATACTTCGCCTAAGTCAAGAATATCAACTATTTTGTTCTTTTTTAAAGTTGTACTAAACAACAGCCATATAGCAATCTTTTCCGGCGCCTCCACCAAATGTTTTAGTTTTCCTTCTACCAACACTGTAAACATAATATGTACTACATTAATTGCAAGTAAGGGTAGGCCAACTCAATCTACATATTAGGTAATTTCGTTAATGTACCAATAATGTGATGATGTTTGGTCTTTACATTTGTCACTACTTAATTGCGTTTATGTATCGGAAATCGAAATGGTACAAGCACCTGATGTTTTAACACATCAATCGTTTATTAGGCAATATAGACGTTTTTGAGTATCGCTCAGCCATAACAATATTACAAAGTGAAAAAACGGAACCGTTAAAATGTTTTCATTCTTTTAAAAGGCTGTATTTTCTACAGCCCCAATTGTATAGTTATTATTCTAAATAAGGTCACAATGGGCGTTTTGTGGCAATGCTGTTAAATAAACTAGCTTTAAAGCATAAACATCAAAACATAACTTAAAGCAAATAGCTAACTAAGTGCTTTTAAATAATGATTTGATACATGACCTTTAGAATCTTCAAATTTACATCCAAATCGTGCACAACAAAATTTGTGGTAACCGAGAACGCAAAATTTGCAATTAAAATATTTATGAATTCTTAAGGTTTACGTCAATCTGAATTAATTACCTGCGGCAGACATAAGAATGTATGTACTATTCCACAGCATGTAATGAGATATACAAGGTAAAAAAAACAGAGATGTCACTTCATCCAGACTTATTTTTCAATAGTTATGGCTTTTGATTTAAAAAACACAAAGTTTTCGATACCCACCATAAATCAAGTGATTTTTTAAAACAATTTAAAAATAGCAAAGGATTTTGAAAATCGGAAATCCTTTAAAGCATAACAAAGTTTAGAATGCGTAAAACTGTCCAACTCAATAAGAGATGAAGTTGTTCAGTCCATTTTGTGTCTTGAAATTTGTAAACCCAACTTATCGAAAGGCAAAACAGAAGGCTTGCAAGAAAACAAACTCTAAAACAAATTAAATATTGATAGGTTTGAATAAAATAGGACGTTAGGTGTATCTTATGTTGTTGCTCAATTGTAATTCAAAGTTCGCAAATCGATTCTGCATATACTTTGCCAGTTGAATTTTCTGTGCTCAAAGCAATTGCATTATTAAATTTATTTACGCAATAACACGTTTAGAAAATTATCTGAAAGTTACTTCAAATCTGTAAATACCTAACTGGGTAAAAATACAAAACAGGTTTCTGTACAGGGTCGTCCAAATTCGATGGGATTTCATGGGTATCTCGCTTAATAGTTGAGATGGAGAAACGGTTAAATTACCAAAAATGTGCAGTTTTTTGGAACCGTTTTGAAAAATATTCTGGTTTTTGGGTTATTAAAGAAAAACAGTTTTTTTAATTATATTTATAATGTGTTATATCATCCTTATTGTTTTAAATATCGCAAAAGTTTAGGAAGATTATTATTAGACATTTTTATGTAGATTTTGACAGTAGGTACTAAAAAAAATTTGTACGCTCGCCGTTAAAGAGTTATGACACAAAATCATATTTTTTTAAATGGAAGCTGTAGTTGGCTATGACCTATTTAAATTCCTTATTTGTTCCTCTTTTCAAATATATAAGGGTTGATGTATTTATTTTCAATAATACGCAAGTTACAAAGGTTTTTAATTTTTTTAACGATGAGAAACAAAAAGTAGGCTGTGAAAACAAAAAAACCAGAAAAACCGAAAATGATAGAATATATTTAGGAACTGTTCTGAGTTTGTCTCAAACAACTGCACATTTTTGGTAATTTAACCGTTTCTCTATCTTGAGTATTAAGCGAGATACCCATGTAAGCCCATCGATTTTGGATACCGGTTTTAAAGAAACCTTAAACTATTAATTATTTTTAACTCTTTTACTTTTTTTGGAGAGTAAAGTTTAAAAGCGTTATGATATTTTTGCTATGGTGTAAAACGATTAATTGATTTTTTTTCAATCAAAAGTATTACCAACTAAATAAACCCAATTCACTGAATAGGTATTACATTATATTATTCCATCCAGTTTTGTACGTAAACGAAACGGCAATCACTTTGTATAAACAGCAATAAGTCTTATCTCTCCAAACCGCTTAACTCGATAGCATCATGGCTTAGAAGTTTCTTTTTTTATTCGAAATTTATTGGTCTACATATTAACCTCCTCACATGAAAGCAACAGCGGGCAAACTATTCACGCAATTTGATATTCAAACGCGTTTCGACGTTACCAATCGTTCATCTGACTTCTAAGCCCCTCCCTTTACTCGACTTCGGAGATTTGAAGTCAAATAAACGATTTATAGAGTCTAATAAGGGAGAATAAAATTCAAATAAACGAGTTTGAAAATCGAGCCATGAGATTAAAACTCAAACAAACGATAATATTTATCCCGGCGTGGCATTTTAATGCCGACAGACTTAGCGCTCATTTAGTGCAGATATAAAAAGTATTAGAGGTATTTAGAAAATCGTTAAATATCAAGTGTGCCGAGAGGGACGTTTTACCGTCGCCCATCACATAAAAATTAAATGCAACTAATTAATATAAACTGAAGCGGATAGAAAACGTTCATAGTAGTTTCACTGCATTTTAGATTAGTTATTATGAACAAGTATTTCATGAAGTCTTAACATGAATATTATTTTCCTGTTTTAAATAGTTTATAAGGCAAAATGTATAGTAGCATTACATTAAACATTCGTTCCAACAAAAAAGATTACAATATAATAAAGTGACTTAAAACAAAACTTACTTAATTATACGGAGTATTTCAAAGGCCGTTATCAGTTACAATGAATATTATTCAAAGCGCTGGTTGTACAAAAAAAAACAAGTAAAATTACACTATAAACTCAACTTCATATATTTTTCAAACGACTATAAACTAAAATATGACAGTCATTTCAGATAAAACAATGGAAAATAGAACTATAATTACAGTTCCAATAACTTAAAAGCATTTGTGAATTATGAAAGTTTTGAATGCAATTAGCACCGAAACTCTAGGGCATACATACTTAATGTTTGACACTATACAATATTAGAAACAAATCGATATGCTTTACATGCAATGTAAGTACTAATGTACAAACAAAGCACACTATTAATTAAATAGGCTTCTAAAGGTATAACAGAGCGTAGAGATAAAATAACATTGTTTATCACGTATTCGTACAAATTAGTCGAGTTCGTTGATAAAAATAAACTGGATGTTCCGTTAAATTATCATTAATTAGTGAAGGATTATTAAAACACGGCAATTTTGTAAAATTTCCTTTTGTTTACAGCTATGACTGAAATATGTACCTACATCAATAAAGCATCGTATTCTTCTACTTACTCTTTTTGTCATCAAAAATAAACTCACTTTAATTACACAGTTTTTGTTTTTGTACAGCATTGTTCATTATTAAGGTGCCGATTATTCGATGAGACGATTATTCATAAGCGTTTTTCTATACATTAACGCAGTGTTTTTCAACCTGTGTGCCGCGGCACACTAGTGTGTCGGCAGCATCCTCCAGGTGTGTCGCGGAAAATAAAATAAAAAATAAATAAACAGTTTTTGTAAGAACGCTATGTTTGAAATTTGAGTTTAAGCATGGGGATCTCGCTTATTATAATTGCTAGAGTAAAGGTTTAAATTGGGAAAAGTTGTTGAATTCTGTGCTTATTGATAATCTTGAAAGAAATCTTGATTATAACACCTTTGGAATATGAAATATTTCAAACGTGCAAAACATTGCCTAAGCCACGTTTTAAGCCGAATCGCATAGTAATCACTAATTTTTTCAAGGTTGATTCGTTTTTGTTTTAAGACGACCAACTTTATGTTTTCCATTGGGCGCAATTTTTGCTATTTATTAATGTAGAAGTAAAATACCATGTGTGATACATCAATGACTTTAGAAAAAAAGATTATATCGAATTATGTAAATTAAAAAATTGCGCGCGTAAGAAAAAATAAAGTTGGTTGTCAGGAAACGAATACGAATCGACAAAAAAAAATTAGTGATGATCATTCGATTTGGCTTAAAAAGTTCTTCAGACGATTTTTTTTTACACATTGAAAATATTTTATACTTCAAAGGGTTTGTAAAGGGTGGTCCCCTTTTTTGTAGCAGGACTTTAACAGTCCATACAAAAACTTATTTAAAAGCGAATATTCCATATTAATATGACCGCCCTGTTTAAAATCAAACTAGAATATGTTTTTGGGTAGAACATTTTATTTTAAACAAAAAGTGTCTCCTGACTTTTCTTCGTATCTACCACCGTTTGGTTATTTCACTATTCTCGCGAAAAATTTGCTCATAAGTTCGATATAAAAATATTGCGAAAAGCAGTAATTTGCAAAATGCAGAGTAAATGCTCATTAATCGTTAATTTAGCGGAACTTCTTAGCTCATTTTTACCTTATTCTGTTATTAAAAACTGCAAATTCGGTAATTACTTATTTATTTCGAATATTAGCGATATTTTTGGATCGAATTTATGAGCAAATTTTTCACGAGAACAGTAAAATAAATCAAATTTCGTGCCAAACGGTGGCAGATACAAAGAAAAGTCAAGGGACACTGCTCTAACCAAAAACCAGTTCGAGTTTGATTTTGAAGAGAGTCGTACTAGTTTTTATAAAATCTATTGAAACTGAACCCCCACAACTCCGCCACTGATTGTTTGTGGGGTTTGACATTTTTACCGAATATGGTAACCTGTATGGTGGTACTGTATACCAAATTTGGTTTAAATATATCCACTGGTTGGGAAACGGTTAAAAATAATCGATATTTTTTCGAACATTTCCTAGTATCTTTAAAATGAAGCGTTTATGGACCCATGTTGATATGGAATATTAGCTTCAAAATTAGTTTTTCTATCGACTGTTAAAGTCCTGCTACAAAAAAGTGGACCACCCTGTATAGGGTATTCTAAATGCGTATTTTCAGGTTTTTTAATTTTTTTTTGATAACCGTAGATATTTTTAATTTTTCTTCCAATTATTAATGAGCACCAATTTAGCAACTTTGCCAAGTTTAAATCTATACTCTAGCTACTATAAACAGCGAGATCCCCATGCTTAAACTCGAATTTCAAACATCCTGTATGTAGTGTGCCGCAAAATTTTTGCGGTGTTAAAAGCCTTTGCGAACTTGACTAAAAAAATTAAAGATTAAATGAAGTATACGATAGGCTCTATCTAAGCGATAAACTTATTTTTCTTCAATTACATGAAAGTAATCGATGTTGAGATGTATGAATTATACTATAGTCTTTTTAACAAAACCATGAACTTCTTTACAATGCAAAATAATTTTAACGCTAGGGGTTCTAGCCTATATACAATACACGTTAATAAAAAGCAAAGTTTTTAGCATTTCTCAAAAAACAGACGTTGACACATGAATTTGTTTCGATAAGGCGGTAGTTATATTGGCTAAGTAACAGAACCATTCTCAGTTGGTTACTACATGTGTTGTGTAAAATTTTTAAGGAACAATATTCCTGTGTATAAAAAGGGGCTGTTAAAATAAAAGTAGCAAAGTCGATAATAACTACAAAACTCGCCAAAAAAACACATGTATTTGTAAGGATAAGGCGATTCCAAATATCGAAACTTCGATTTGAAATTGTAACCCTCTATTCTTTTCTATTTCGGTTCCGATAAAACGTTTGAATATTTTATCAACGTGGCAGTGAATGTTACCAGATCGAAGCCAATTACATTTTTAAGTCTTTTCGGCACTAACTTTTCAATATTTACAAGTTCTAAACCTATAGGTACCGCTCCTTTAAAAGATAATCGAATGGAACATTTTATTTGCATATACAGGGTGTCTCAAGGATCATTACCACCTTAAATAACTCATTTATTTTTTAAAACTACAACAAAGCTTATATGTATATTATTAAATTGCGTAAAACGCTAAAATAATAATGACTTGGTACTGAAAATTTTTATTTTTAAAAACAATTCTATTTTTTATTCCTAATAGCTGAATTTTATAATCGGTGACATAAATATTTTAAAAATTGCTTGAAGTCAAAACCTACTAATTATTTGTGTCATTTTAATTGTGTAGACAATTTTTTCAAAAAGTCAAGCATCAGTAAGCCATCATTACCTTAATATCATTGCAAACATTTTTGGTTTACATAATTTACATAAATACTTCATTTAGCTTTCACAACAGAACCTTTTAACACTTTTTGATATTTTTTTGCAAAAAAAATGTCAAGTATTAGTGGGCTATGAAGGCATTTTGTTTGGATACGTAAACATTAGTAAACTTTTGATTTTAAAAGTTGATCATAATAAAATACTTCATTTAGGTCCAAAGGAAGAAAAAAAAAAGCATTTTAAGCAAGTTTTTGCGCAAGTTGGCAGAAGTTATTTCTAAAATCGAGCGAAATAATCCCGGTGATAATAATCTCTGAGACACGCTGTATATCCATAACTAACTAAGTTGAAAATGCAATACAATAATTATATACCTCTGGTGAATTTCACAGACCAAATAACTTCGTTTGCAAGTGTTGTGAGCGGTAAAAAAACCTGAATTCGTTTAGTTTGTTTCGCTTTGTTAAAGGATAAAGCAAGTTACGAGTTGGAGTATTATAAACTAACATTAAAGCATTACATTTTTCATTGTTGCCTGTCACGTTCATGTAATTACGGGATATATCCCGGTTTTATTTAACTACAGGTTAATGCCCCATTTACTACAGGTTAGCTAGAAAATAGTCGATCCACTGCCATAAAATCACCCTAGAATTATACACATTACATGATTGCGAAAACGACCGGTTCGCATAAGACTTCGAATAAATATTAACGAGTCGAATAAGCCAACGTCTGTTAAAATTAAAACAATTTCGAGCGCGTATTTTTAAACCACGGGGTGCAATAAACATGAAACAGAACGAAAAAAGGGTTTTACGGATAGAATGTGTCTCGCGGAAAAGCCTGATGCCGGTTGTAATTTTTTTTCTGGAGTACGTTTGAAGTAAGTTTTGCAGTATACAAACGGTGGTACAGCGCGCGGCACATACCTCCTGCATAGTTTCACATGTTTGCAAACTGAGTTTGTCATTCCGAATACCGTGTATATTGGTAATTTATACGCTAAAAGCCATACAATAAAACTTATTTAGCGTGTATATATGTACCCGTTAATAACTTCCTCGACTAAAGGTAATAAATTCAAACTTGAAGCAAAATTATACCATAATGTAACCTGCCGGTGGTAATAATAATGGTATAATTGGCGTCTGCTGGTTATATCTTGAAATGCATTTAACTTTTACAGACAGAGATCATGCAAGCATGCTTAGATATAAAATAAAGTTCACTCACCATCAGCGAAGACCTGGCCCGTTACAAGAAGTATCAGGAGGGCGGCCAGGGTCCGTACCCCGGGGTTTCCTCCGGGGAACGTCTCCATCATCAACCTAAACCATGAAAATAATAGAAACATGACTATAGCAAACCCTTTCAGGCATCCTCCAACTGAATTCCAAGATTCATCCACAACACACACAGACACTGAGCAATATTATATTTTACACACAACTACACGTGAATCACAGGTGGTTTAGATATATTTTAATAACGTCATATTATAATAGTAAAATGTTACAATGACTTGAGTTACGTTAAGTGTTAAGTTCAGGAATATTGACTTTCTACTAAGACATTATCGCTAAATAACACCACAATTTTAATACCACAGAAACTTCACACTAGTCAACGAAATATTAAGATACATTTCCTAGTTTTTATAAATCTAAAACTGCCAGGTGTTGTCGTCATAGTGGGCTAACGAATATATTACGTAATCCGATTTTCTTCCGGTGATTCCAAATGTAATTAACGCGACTTGGATATATTTCCATGTTTTCCTCGTTGCTTTTTAATTGGAAATTTCATTGGTGTTATTTTTACGTCAATTAGCGAAAACCAAGAAGATATGCAACGATTCACCAATCTTAAACGTCCATTAATTGTCGATACGTTTCTGCTAATTAAGGGAAACGAATCCAGGTAAACTTCGTTAAAGGATAACGGACTTGCTTTAAAAATGATTACAAAGGGGTTTGTTACTGTAAAATTATAAAAACAAGGAAGCCACGATATATCGAGTTATGTAGATATTATAGACCAATTAGGATTATTATGAACACTTGTATGCATGATTGTGCTATCACTAGATAAAAACTATCGCTATTGCACGTGTCCTAACAAGTAATCAGCCTGCAGTGCGTGCATGATGATGCGCTGGTAGCGTAGGCACTACTGAAACGTGGGCGCCTGGACGCCCAACGTCGAACAGCAGCGCCTCGGCAGTCACGCCATCATTGTGCGCCGGTCACCGTCTTACATATGCAGATGCAAAAGATTACGGTTCCGAGTAGCTCCTATTAGTTCGACTAGATCGAGTTTCGACTGCCTCCATAGAGAATAACTAGTACAAGCTTTTAAATACAAATTGGTACGACAAAAAAGAAATCTTATACTCATTGTTCCGAAAAAAGACTAGGCAAGTTTTCTGGTTTTAATGCACCAGGAGATCTTCGATATAAGTCGTAGATACGTAACTAAAAGGTCGACGTATAACAAAATAACGTATATCGAACATCGAATCCTCATTAATTCGAAATTATATGTTACCGTTAAAACGTGTAATTCTTTATTCTATGAAATACCTGTAACAAAAAGTTTGAGTATGAAAAAGTTATCTATTCCATACTTTATCTAGTTATTCCATAGAATACCGGCTACGATCTGTGTAAATTGTGTAATGCAATACACTTTTCGCTTAAAAAACAAATGCTACCTTTACAAATACCTAATATAATTTTTTTTATCTTAGTAATAAAGAGTTAGGTACAATCTTAAAATATTTATGTATCAAGGCCAAAACGTGTAACTTTTTCGGCCGCGTCTGGTTTGCTGACTGAGACGTAGTCGAAGCCAGTAAACAGACAAGGACGAAAAAGTACGTTTTGGCCGAGATGCATCTTACATTTTTTGTGCGATCGAATTAAAAACAATTTAAATTTTTAGTATTTTTCAAAAATATAAGTTAGGAACTACGCGACATTCTGTCACTGACAGATGACGGCGTATGCTGTTAGCGATGGTAACGTACTTGCATAATTCTGTACATAATTTAAATAACCTTTTTTTGTGCGATTGTAATGTTTTATTCATAAATTTAATATTATATAAATATATAAATTACTTTAACGTAGAACATACGTAAATCAACACTAATTTTTTTATTCAGTATTTAGTATCAGTATCAACACGAAAATATTAGGTTATAAACTACCTGACAGTTAACAACCTAAAGACCTCTGCATCACTACCCTTAGCGGGGAAGCCATAAACTCAGAGAACTTATATTCAGACACGCCCATGCTCTTTCCGTTCTGCTTAATGATCTTTTTCGTACGCTGTAGCGGCCGAAAATACTACATTAAAACACTAGTGTCATAAGGCGACCTTTTGGCGCACGAGTCAAAGGACGAGTGCGCCAAAAGCCTTATGACACGTGTTTTTTATACTTTTTTTCTATTTTGCGGTTTTGATGACTCTTAAAATAAAATATTTACATTACATCAAACATATATACATTTAGGGGATTTTGTATGCCTGATGTGGTGGTTGGTCGCCCTATCTGAGAAACAGTCAGAAACAGTGACTGACAGTAACTTTTAACTTTTCTATACTCTTAAATGTAAAATGATAACAAACTTAAGTGGTTATTATGTACTACTTAAAGAAAATGAAGCTAGTATATGAATCATTTAAAAACATTGAGGTTAGATCACACACACCAATACAATAAGTGGCGACGAGTTTGACAGTAGCATTCGTTGTGCTAACCGTAAATATAAAACAATGCGTATCGAAAGAGACCTCTTTAAGACACGTATTTGCGTGTTCTAAAGAGTACTTTAGAGTCGCAAAATAGAAAAAGACTTTTTCGGCCGTTGCTAAGGATAGGGCCGGAAATTCAGTACTTTATGGTTGCTAACGCGTCCGTCAAACAACTGTTTCTAGTACGATCGCACAAAAAAAGCTTTACTTAATCTGACCCTCGTTTATTTGGTCAGTAATAGAGGGTCAGGTTAAAGGTTGGTTTAAGTTTTCTTTTAACAAACAAAAAAAATGAGGTTAGTAAGTTTGTTTTCAATTTTAAAAAAAAGAAGCTTTTAGCAACCTTTAACGTACCCTCATTTGGTGTTTTGTGAGCTTGGCACTACATATCAATGTAGCCAACTAAAAACAGCCAACTGAAACCGTAAAACCTATCTGGTTTCTCAAGTTATAATCTTCAGCCTGTATCTAATTATAACAAACTGCATTTTGTATAATTACGTTATTACATGTAATAACTGGGTATTATATAAAATAACTAGTTTAAGTATTGAATAACATAAATATTCTATAATTTAACTACCGAGAATCGGTATTTCATGAAATACCTAGGTATTGCACGTGATATCGACATTATATCTTTTAACTGCGGCATATGCAAAAAAAAATGTATACCAGTATGTAATGTACAAAACGTATTATTTAGTTTTACTCAGTTAAACTCAAAAATCATTACGGTTATTGGAATTCCAAACCGAAACACTGCTTTTGCGACAACTAATTATTTTTGACGTCCAGTGCCTAACGAGTAAATAGATTTCACTACCATATTAATCCAGGAAAGTTTTTAACACCAATTTTATAGCCCATAATTAATGATCTAGAGTAAATTTTTAAATCCTGATAATAAAATTGTGGGAAAACAATGTTATTTGTTTAAATACTAAATAAATTACATGAGTTTTAAAAATGTATGCGTTGTATATATTATGTCGTAGGCATAATGTGAAATCCGGCATTTTATAAAACGCCTAGGCACAAAACTATTAGCTTCATTTTTATTATTTATTTAAAAAAAAACTTTAACCAACCATTAACCTGACCCTCTACTACTGACCAAATGAATGAGGGTCAGGTTAAAGGTTGGTTAAAGTTTTTTTTTGTATGAACACAAATGTATGGGTTTATGAAAAAGTCATAATTTGCTCGTTTTGCCGGCTTTTTATAAAATGCCTAGGCGTTTTATAAAATACCGGATTTCACATTATGCCTACGACATATATACACAGTATTCTGAATCTTTTTTAACAAATAAGAATGTTGTAAAACGTAGAACTCGCTAAGATGATTTTTTCGAACTCGCAAAGATGTAATAGAAAGGTAAAAAACTTAATAACTAGGTATATCATAACATTAAAAACCATTTTTGTTCAACATATTAAAGAAAATTTTGCATAAATCAGTTTTTATTTATTTCTGATTTTCAGGATTTTTTTTGGAAACTGACTTTAAATTCCTAGCATTTTTGCACATTTAGCGAGTTTATACTTTTCGTACAGTATGAAAAACTTCTTAGAAAACAAAGCTTAGGAAAAAATTACGTCAAATATTACACATTATATTAAACTTAACTGTGCTTATAAAATATACTATAATAATAATCACTTTTTATGGTAGTTAAATGTAAAAATTAATTAATAACACTTAAATGAGTCTATCTGAACATAACGCCGCCTATTCTTTAAAACCTAAAAAGAAAGCAAGCCTTAGACAAAGCGGCGGTAATTTTCGTCTGATTTAATTAATTAGTTGAATTGATCTTAAGTTTTAAACAGTAAACCACTAATTAATTGTTCCTGTATCTAATTAATGTGGAATTTAAATTGGTTTTTTGTGTAAATTAAAGTTTGCTTATTACGCTGTGGTTTGATGAAAATAGATTCGGGTAGGAAAGCTTCGTCTTTGACAACTGAAGTGAAGTTTTTATATTATTAATCGACCTTTGAGCTTAATACTAAAAGATTTACCACTCAAAGGGATAATAAACAAATCGAAGTCATATTATAAAAGAACGGATACTTATTACTCAAAAATAAACGAGTTTGTGTCTGATCGCAAAGATATAAAATTAACTCCAATAAATGTAATATTGCAAAATATCTTCACTTATAAAAAAATATAAAGTTTAATAAGTTCTAAATGTTTTTAAGTCAATTTTAAATAAGCCTAAATCCAACAACTTAAATGGATAAAGATATAAAGATTTTAAGGATCATGCATGCATATCCTTTTAAAAAATATTCAGGGCGTACAACATAAGTAGGTACCTAAGCAATGTGTAAGGCCAGTATACAACAAAATGTTACTATTAATACCCGGCATTGTTAAACATTCCACATTTGTTTTTAATTTTGTTTAAAAAAAAATTGTATAATTAAAGAATTACATGATAATTCGCAGTCAAACGTGTCAAAATTTGACTGAAAACACTGGAAAACAGTAGTTTTGTAAAATTTAATGAGTTAAATATCAAAAATCGTAAGAGCTAACAATATTACACTGTGTCAAATGAACAACTTTCTTATACAATAGAAAAGTTCGTTAAACTGAGAAAGTTGGGCACAATTAAAAAAAAATTGGATGTTGTTTAGCAAAATAACTGTTATTTCAAATGTGAAAACTGTTAAATTATTGAAAATTTACCAGCTCAAATATCTTTTTAACTATGATAGATAGACTTAAGTTGTGGGCAGGTAATTTTTAGTCTGCTTTTCACAGATTGTAAAAACGAATCTCAAATTTTTGGAGTTGGACGATAATCGACAAAAATAACATTGTTTTAAATGGCAACCTTAGTTGGCTGTACTGTTTTAAAACATATTTTTTCTGAGATCAATGAAATAATAATGATTAAAGCAATCTTTTTAGTAGGTAACCGTTACAATATTAATATTATTAATATTGTTAATATATTAATATTGTAAATTAGGAATTTTTCATAATAAAAGAAACATTCTCTTCGGTAACTTCCCCTACATTAAAAAAAAAGTATTGTAGTTTGTACTCCCACCAAACGTAGATCAACATTATGAAATACTACGTAATTTTCTTTTTATTATATAAATATAAACCAAACCATATTACCAATTTCAACTTAGACAACAGTCTTAAATCTGGTATTGCATTTCGACAAGAACGTCTTTAAATAAAATATACATTTTCACTTGAGTTTATTTATAGAAATAATGTTTTTTTATACAGTCACAGCCAACTGAGTATGCCATTTAGGCTAGGCACTTAAATGCAATTATCAGTTGTGCAACAGATTGGTTGCTAGAGTCATTTCGATTGGTTTGTAAGACAACGCGCTCACATGCAACTAATGTACAACTGTAAATTTGGGCATAACACAAACTGAACGATTGCGCGACTTCGTACAACTGTTTTGTGTCGTATAGGTTTGAATTTCGTTCTCCTTATCGTCTAACTCGTAGAAATCCATGTTGAAACCAAACAGTTTAGTTGCTTGTGTGCTTGTATCTGTGTGACTCCTGGTTTATTTTGTGTATGTGAGAGCGGTTTAGCCGTTCGTGGATCAGACTGTTGCAGAACTGATTAATTGCATGTCAGCGTCTAGCCCCAGAGAAAAAGTAAGTTTGGTTATATTTAGATAACCACTCAACCTATGAAATACTATTTTAATACCAATTTATGCCAAATGATCTAAAAATCACTTCTTTACAACTTTTTTCCAAGTGTTACAATTCAAACGAAAATAATTTAGAAAATCTTGCATTTTACTGTTTCTTTACAATTTTCTTATACAATCTTTTTTATTATTCTGTCCAGTTTTCTAATGTAACCAAGTTCTTAAATCTAATAATATTAAAGTTACTTATTAAACGCAGTAGATAATTGTCTTCCTGTCTATACACATATAATATTCAAGTTTTTTTTTTGCCAAGCTACTTTGTCATATAATACACCTATTCATTAGGTGTTTTTTTTGTTGTAGATAATAATTTTAACTGTTGCATGTAAATGAAACGTTTATTAAAATATTCAGCAACGATTCGATTGACCAATTATTTTAAATTTGTACTGCATTATTGATAAACCGTGTCCATTGCTATTGGTATATGTCGTTCCACAGCAGTGATGGATTATTATTCGATTTAATTCTCATTAGAAAGACGGAATTCATGCGATGTTTTACAGTGGATGCGTCTATTGTATTT
Organism: Elmis aenea; assembly: GCA_947652605.1. Classification (NCBI taxonomy): domain Eukaryota; kingdom Metazoa; phylum Arthropoda; class Insecta; order Coleoptera; family Elmidae; genus Elmis; species Elmis aenea. The sequence continues at coordinate 16,687,943 of OX393577.1, forward strand.
CTGATTGTTGTGAATTGGAATGGAAAATTAACTAAACTTTCTCGAATAGATCTACGACACACTACGTTTTTGACATATCAATCAACCGCGTATACAACTTAATAATCAAAGCATGTCGTACGTCCGTGCTTGTTCTCATAGTTTCGAGCGAGGTTTGCGAATTCTAACGCCGCTGATAGAATTTATGTAGGTGTTATTGATATTAATTAAAAAATTTATAGGAGACATGGCAAATCCCTAGCGAGAATAGACGGTTATAATTGAGGATAAACTGGAAATTTTTGCCAAAGTCAAATAATATCATGTAATAAAGTAAATTACGGCATCGCATGTTTGCTTGTGTTCAATTAATTTGCATTTAAATTGAAGTTCTAAAGCGTAGAACGACCATACGGGCATAAAATATCACGATCAAGGTAAAACTTTATCATTATATCCTTACTATTAAGGAGAGAAAACATAACTATAAGGAAAATATTAACTTTAAAGGACAAACGTAATTATTACTGGACTTTTGTTGTTTTAAAGACTTACTTTGAAAACCATAAAACAACATTCATTAGCTAATACAATTATTACCTCAAAAAAAGCGAATGAAAGCAAACTTCGGGCAAATTCATTCAGTCAATTTTGTTTTGCGCATAGTAAGGACTACAAAATGTTTGACATTTTTGTCAATGGTTGTGGAATTCATTGTTTGATATTATTTTATTTGGTTTATTTACGCTCTTCCGAGCCTATAATTCCAGTGGCAAAAACAAAATGGTAAACACTTCAGAACAACCAGTTGCAGTAACAGTTAAAAAAGAACGCACGATAAGTTGCTGATGAAATAATTTAAATAAAAAGATTAAAAAAAAAAAGGATCACGTTTTTACAAAACATTTTAACCTTGTTTTATGAAAACACATTCATGGTAATGAAACTCAAAAACAATTTCAAATTTATCAAACCACTTCCTTGAGAAATGCCTATTAGCTTTAACACCTAGATGTTTCATAAATTTAAAGATAAGAATTTAATGGATTGTGTGACAATGTTTGTGTTTCTTTATAATCTTAAAAGTAACGAAATTTCTTTAGAAAATGTAAATTTCCAAAGAATTGGCTACGCTATTAAAAATTATGAACGCTTTAACAACAACGGTTTTAGTCCATCAAGACAATATCAGTTAACATGTAGCTTTATCTACCAAGGGAAAAATACTACAGCTATAAAAGAAAATGCTGCTTAATCTTTAGGACCAGGTTACCAGGTGACGTCATTCCATGACCTACTCGTAACATACAGTTAATATCACAGGTTATAAGCTTCTAACGAACTGATTTCAGATTGTTTAAATCATACTTTTAATTTAATAATGACTTGACCAAAGTAACCTTAAAAAAATATGAATGTCTAACTAAATCAAACAGAAAAATCTTTTGGACTCACCCAATATTAGCTTATATTAGCTTAAAAATTTTAACGTTAAGAAAAATAAACGAATTTTCAAATATTAAAACTCGTTTTTAAAATCAAAGACTCAGCTAAAACATTTGCTAAACGAATTTAAAGATGAATCTTTAATAGGGCACTTAATGCCACGTACTTACACAACGATAATGTATTTTTCTAGAATCATTTGTAAAGAAGACTGTACAGCAAGTCTCCAAGAGCGCGCAGAGAAAAAACAAAAGTTAAGTGTAACAATGACGGTGAACATGGTGTGTGATACATCGAACAAATGCTATCAATAAGAGACAAAACACTTCTCGCAAACACCATTGTTTGAAACAAGAGAAAAAGAACGTCAATAGAACAGTAGGCGCACAACAAAAGATTTCGAGCTGAAATAATCCATTCGCGTATCTTAATTTCTGTCTATTAAACTCTTTCGTCACAAGATAATACCAATTACTAAAGAACTAGAATAATGTATCAAAAAGGTTCAAGATTTTTTAATTCACGTAAAAATTTTGGAAACGCAGGGAAATGAATGTAAGCACCGCTAAATCTCAGACAATAACATCCATAAATTCTGCCATAGACATTACTATTTCAGTTATTAAATAATTCTATCACTTCCCATAACATATCCATATAAATCTACTTCAGAGTCTAGTCATGTTTAGTTTTGAAACTTGAATTTAGAGCTGACCGCGATTTGATATAGAATTAACTTAAGTTTACATTTCAACGTTATACACAGAACGCAAACGAGTTTAATTTAAATGAATAGAGATAATCAAATATTAAATATACCAAAGCTAGTACAACAATGCATTAGATATTGCAATTCGTTGGATTTGGCGAGTAAATATTGACAAAATATGTATATGAATCGCGTTTAGAAATGACTTATTGGAGAGCAAATGTACAAGATTGATATTTCTTCAACGAATATAGATGAAAGCAAATAAAATCGGTATACATTTACTCGCGCGATATAGTGGTTGATAAGTTTGTAACAATGTAATAAATTGGAATCGATTTGAAATGTTGCAAGAAGTGTATATAGAATTAAAGCAAATTTTGTAGATCTACTAGAGCTAAAATAATAATCAAATAATAAAGTACTATCCTCTAGCCCAAAAAACAACAAGATTTTAGTGAAAATAACAGGAAATAAAATTAATCAAAAGTTTAAAAAAAACACAACTCAACCACTAGGTCAGCTTGAGCGGAGCCGCATGAAAAGTCGGAACATTCAAATTATGAAATGTTCAAATCTGGAAAATGCACCGGTAGAATCATTAAAATCTTGAATCGTTCAACGTTGGAGTCACTCAACGCCGAAATCATGCAACGATGGAACCACGCAACACGGGAATCGTTCATCGCTGGAAAGCTCAAATCTGGAATCCAGAAATTAAGAATTTTTGCTGCCCTCTATATATCAACAGCCTAAGTATAATATAATTTCAGAACACTTCTTTTTATATTTGGTCTGATTTAACTGAGTTAACTGATTAAACAATTAAATTAAAATGATATTTGATTTGTGTCAAAAATATATTAATCATTTTCATTTAGTTTTTAGTTTTAAAGAATGTTGTTAGATAAAAATTAGTTAATCACTTGAGTAGTTTTTCATTTAAAAATAATTTGGACGAGCCTTGTTACTTTTCTATTCTTTTTGTAGGTAACTTTCTCTTTAAAATTGACTGAGCATTATTATCATGCAACTTTGCCAAAATTCGCAGAACTTGAGATGTTTTTATCTTTTACTATACAATAGTTAAGACAAAATATAAAACGAAGTGTTCTGTAAATATGTTATAATTTGGCTGTTGTAATATAAAGGGCAACAAACATTCTTAATTTCTTGATTCCAGGTTTGGGCTTTTCAGCAATGAACGATTCCCGTGTTGCATGGTTCCATCGTTGCATGATTCCCGCGTTGAGTGATTCCAGCGGTGAACGATTCTATTGGTGCATTTTCCAGACTTGAACCTTCCATATTTGAATGTTTCAGATATTAAAGGCTTACCACCTTGAGCACGCAATGTGAAGCACTTTATAAAACCCGGCACAACTTTTCTTTAAAGTGTGAAGAATATTTTAAATCAGTGACTAAAAACGAAAAATATTTTGTTTGTTTCTGATCGAAACAAAAATTTAAAAAACGTATACCCTTAACGTTTCCACCCAAAAATTAAATAACTGTTTTTACCGGTTATAACCAAAGATGAAAAATGTTACGTCCCCGATAACGTTAAAATTCAACTAAAATTTTTAATACAATAACGTAACAATATTACAGGAAGGTTATATTAACCAATGACGTACAAGGATACTTCTTTTTATATGCGTTCGACTGAGGTAAAAACCGAAATGGTGAAAAATAATTAATTACTTGTCACCTACGCAGAGATGTAATAATAACAATATGCTAATGATTCCTGGTTTCCTGTACAGATATTTAAATATTAAATCAATCGGTATTTTACCCCAAGGAGGTTTTTAAAGTTCAACAACACGGAACTTCGGAAAATGCTACGTTATTTAAATATAAATTTCAATATTTACCCTGTGCAAGCTGTAAAATTCTTACAGCAATAATAACCGAACCGACAGGAATAAAAAATTCCACAATTTTGCACAGTTACAGATTGTTTTTTGTTGATTTTTTATTTCTGCGCAGTTTAATTAAAGATAATATTTGTCTTTATTGTATATTGTTTTCCCAGAAACAATGGAGTTTACGGAGACGGGTATAAAACTAATTATTTACAAACTCAGGCTGTAGGGAATCGTTCCATAAGAGATTGAAAATGCTGCTTTTAAATTACAAAAGAAACGCTCGAATTAAACTAATTACGAAACAACTTTTGGTGGTTAAACATAAAAAGTCGAATAAGTAAAAGATAACCTAAAGCTATATTGTTGCAGAATTTTATTTTAGCTAATATGTCGTTAAGGAACGTTCTTTCATAGTATTTTAAATTTATTTAATGCTAAAAGCTAAAAATACGCTTATTTTTAATGCATTTTACATCCACAAACGTCCCAAATTTATTTATAATCAAATAACGTCCGCAATTTTTGGGAAATAACGAAATTTTATTTATCACAAAAATTCAGGAAATTATTTACAAAATGTAGTTGAAGTAATTACCAAAAAGTATGAAGAAAATTTCATATTTATGCACATTGTTTCAATAAAAAACGTCTTTTTCCAGTGACTTTATTTTTGTATTCTGTCTGGATAGTCAACGTCAGTGCAACTTCGTGTTCGGAACATTCTTAGCCCACAATTCTTTGCCTCCACAATTCTTCGCCTACACAATTCTTCGCCGGCACAATTCTTCGCCGCCATACTTTTTCGCCGCATACACATATCACATATCACAAATTTTGTTTGTAAATGTGATTGCTTTTATTTATAACGTAATTTTTACAGATTATTTTACATTAGGAAAGGATAGGTCAGGTCAGGTCAGGTTACGTTAATTTAATTTTTATTCATACTATAATAACATAAAACAGATTAAAACTTGCAACAAACGCTATTTATATAAAAAAAATTAAACATAATATTGAAAGAAGAAGTATTAACATACAAGAAATAACTTTAGGCTTATGTAAAATAATTTGTAAAAATTACGTTATAAATAAAAACCATCACATTTATAAATAGAATTTGTGATATACTTGTATGCGGCGAAAAATTGTGGCGGCGAAGAATTGTGGCGGCGAAGAATTTTGGCGGCGAAGAAATGTGGAGGCGAAGAATTGTGGGCGAAGAATTGTGGGCGAAGATTTGTGGGCGAAGAATTGTGGGCGAAGATTTGTTGGCGAAGAATTGTGGGCGATGAATTGTGGGCGAAGAATTGTGGGCGAAGAATGTTCCTAGACCAGTGCAACTTAACAGTTTTTCACCTAGAATAGAAGGACTTAAGACTACAAATTAAGTAAATAATAATAATAATAATCTTTATTTGTTCTGAATATCCCAAAAAAGGTGTAGAACTTGTCACAATAATAATTTACGTACATTACAAATAATATACATAGTTAATAAAAACACTGAAAAATGATATTTAAATATAACATTTTTTAAAGTCAGCATCATTTAAATATTCGCTTACTCCATAGTAAGCTTTAGAAATCAGAACTTTTCTTAATTTCTTCTTCAATTCGCGGGTGGGAAGATTTATTATACTCTCAGGTGATGTGTTAAATTTATTATATATAGCAATAATTGTGGAGGCAACATTTTTTTGGAGATAAGTATATTTGAAACAATCGGGTTTTAGGTTTTTTTTATGTCGCGTATTGGCTGCATGATTTCTTATATTCTCTTCGAACAGATCTACATTATTTTTTACGAACAGGATGGCTTCGAGAATAAATAGACCATAAAAGGTTAATATTTTGTTGTCACGAGAAGTTTCTTTACAGTGATCTCGGTAGTTTAGGCCAAATATATTTCTTATACATCGCTTTTGTATAATGAAGAGGCGTTCTGAGTCACTAGCGTTACCCCAAAAAATTACAGCATAACGTAACCTAGATTCGATATATGCATGCAGTTTTGGCCGCGTTTGCATTGACCAATTTTTTTAGGTTTTTTAATGCAAAAGGGTACCGTGACAGGCTTTGTGACAGGCGTTCGATGTGGTATGACCAGTCCAGTCTAGAGTCAATACATAAACCAAGAAAAGATATTTTATTAACAACATTTATACTTGTGGAATTATTTTGAAATTTTTGAAATTTAAATGAAAAATAATTGCGTGAAACTTTATAAATAACTTAAATCTAGTTACACGAAACTTTTTTATCTTATAATTAGTATTAGACCATGCACCAACTTTTGCAATATAATATTTCCAGCAAAGATAGCTCTATTATTGTAAAAGATACAAGTTTGCTTAACCCTCATGTCAATATCCCGGGTACTACCCAGTTTTGATAAAAAAATTTGATGTTCGCGATTTTCATTTTTTTAAAGTAAAATATGCTTTTATATTTTTTTCCCGTTCTGTAACAATTTTTTTTACATCAAAGTACACCTAGTAATTTCGAATAACCCGTTTACCCACCCGTAAAAAAATGAGGTTTATGATCAATTATCGATTAAACACACTAATATATAATTACAAGGATGCTTACATGAATAAAAACGAATGTCTATATAAGGTAAAGCAATAATATTTATTTATTTAGGAACATTAAAAATGTATAGCACAGTAAAAAAAGGAAACATTTTATACTTAAAAAAAACCAAGTCTACTTAATTTAATTTTCAAAGTGCTCCGATTTTGGTGTAGACACCTTTTAACTCATCACACTTAAAATTACTTTATTTGCCAATATTGTGATAAGACTTGAATGTTATACACTTGTTAAATGTGAAGGAAATTGTAAAACAAAACACGAACTTCACAACATTGCGAGCTGATTACATTTTCAGTACACACGGAAATTAATATAAAATATCAAATTGTAGCAAAGTTTGAGATTCATTCTGTGTGTGTCGTCGTTTTGTGTTTAACCAGTGCTCACAGCCATAACTATTGTTAGTGGTAGTTTTACCATTGTAGAGCTGAAATTCTAAACGCTAAACAAAATTAAACAAAGCCACTTATAATAAAAATTATTCATTTTATTTAACATAATAATGCCGAAATATTATATCTGCACAGAGCATTTTCACCGAAACTTTGGCTAAAAGCATAATAGAATAAACAATGGCTGCTCAGAAACGTGAAATTTAACTAAACTCAATTTTTTTCATTTCGGTTTATCGTCTTTATCTTATTTTATTATCAGAATTGAAGTACATTTAGGTTTATCCAATCTAAAAGAAAATATAAATATGTAAATATTTCGTTTAATATTTATACGAATTACAGAGTGCGTCTAATATACCGCTTCATCGTAATTTTTTACAAATAGTAGATTAACAATATTATCCGTGTACTATTTTCAAGCCAAGGTGTACGCTATGCACTTATGTGCAGATACACTATTAGAAAGAGATTTTAATAATAAAATAATCTTCATAGTGTCCGAGAACCAAGCAGTGTTAAACGCTCTTGGCTCGTCGGAAGTAAACTCAGGACTTGTTCTGAACTGCATACGGGCACTTAACGTGGTAGAAGTAGGAATAATATTTAACTGGTAGGGTGCCCAGGACACACTAATATACCAGGGTACGAGATGGCAGATCGTCTAGCCAAAATTGGCTGCGAGACCTTTCTTCGGACCAGAACCCGCAGTTGATACATCCTATGGGACAGCCAAGCGGTGTTTTAATGATATATTAATACAAGGGCATAATGCTCATTGGAAAAAAGTTGCATGACAAGCCCATTCTAAGGCTATCCTGTCAATGGTCTCTAAAGAAAAGACATAAGAAATGCTCAAGATGAGCAGAGCAGACATCAGAGCAGCCACAGGATACGTCACAGGACACTGTGGGCTAACCAAACACTTCTACATAATAGGCCTCTCAGAGACCGATATATGCAGAGAATGTGGTGAAGAAGAAGAAACTCCTCTTTACGTATTATGCCAGTGTGAAGAATTCACACCCTATCGGCGTAGACTTCTAGGGATGGAAAACGCCAACCAAGAAAAGAAAAATATCCTTAAAGAAAATCCTGGAGTTTTTCAAAAACAAAGGACTTCTTTAATGGGCTATCACCAGAGGGTACAATAGACCAATAGGTCGCAGTACAGAAACCCGAAAGGGGACCACCTCCGCGGAAATAATAAAATATAATAATCTGTGTACCATTAGTTTCAAAAAAACATTCTTTTTTAAAGTAGTAAGATAAAGTTCCATTCAATGAGTGAGCAACAAACAAAAAGGTTTTTTTGTGCGATCGTACTAGAAACAGCTGTTTGACGGACGCGTTAGCAACCATAAAGTACTGCATTACCGGCCCTATCCTTAGCAACGGCCGTAAAAGTTACTTTTCAGGCCGTTACCCTTAGCAACGGCCGAAAAAGTAACTTTTACGGCCGTTGCTAAGGAGAGGGCCGGTAATTCAGTACATACGCCGTCATCTGTCAGTGACAGATTGTCACGTAGTTTCTAACCTATATTTTTGAAAAATACTAAAAATTTAAATTGTTTTTAATTCTATCGCACAAAAAATGTAATATGCACCTCGGCCAAAACGTACTTTTTCGGCCTTGCCTGTTTGCTGGCCTCGACTACATCTCGGCCAGCAAACCAGACGCGGCCGAAAAAGTTACACTTTTTGGCCTTGATACATAAATAACTATTGTTTGTTGAATTAAAAAAAAGTATAGGCTGTCTAAGATAACATTTTCAGCATAGGGATCTCGCTTATAATCAGAGATACAGCTTTGCTGAAAGCAGATAAAATATTCCTAAGGGGTAGTGGAACTACAATATATTTTTAAAATGACAAAATTCCGCGTACTTCAGAAGTTATAGCAAAACATATATTTAATATTTTTTTTACATATTATTCCGTCAAGTTTTACACGTTAGTAGATAAATTTATTTTTTCGAAGCCTTCTACCACTTTTTTTTATATATTTACACATGTTTCGCTATGTATCAGACACTACATCAATAAATATAAATACCTCATGTATCTTAGAAAAATAAAATAAAAATTAAGCCACAGTGAACTAAGGTTATCATTTTGTAATTATGCAAAACTTTGCTAATTTAACAATCTTGAACTATCATAATAACAAGGTTAGCCGTGTTAAGCAGTAGATTACTGTCACTCTATGTGTAATGTAAAGACATGTTAAAAAGTAAATTTTGTTGCATCTTAACCCAAAATGATACGCTTCTGAATCACTTTCAGAATTTTAAATCCGTAAAATTATAGATATTAGCCCACTTCACGCAAAGTATCATCAGGGATACCTAAAGGGATGACTAAAATTAATAAAAACGGAGCTGTTGAAATTGCGCTTAATTTCGTGAAGGCATGATAAAAATGTACTACTAAAAAAAAAGCAAAGCCGTCCATATTATACAGATGTTTAAGGGCGTTTTATTATAAACTTTTATTCCTGAAGTTTAAATTTACCTTTTTTTTTTATAAGACGCTATTTACACATGTTCATTATTGGTAAAAGCACTAATAGAACACTAAAAAGATTCTCGGAATAATGTGACTAGAAAGACGAATAATTGTGTTCTGAGACGTTTGGCACATCAAGAATTTTGATGCAAAGTTTAATGAAGAAACAATCGTCACACCGCTAAACACCTTCTCAATTAACAAACAATATAACTTCTTTTTTTTTTAATAAAAAGAGAAAGAGTAATTTTAAAATTTATATTAATAAATTAATCACTTAAATAATTTTGATTGTGTACTTAACAAAGGTAGGTACATTGGCATTAAAAATTTACAGTAAATTTGCCTTCTTTCTTCTTTTTCTTTTAACAAAGAACTTAACATTCGACGTCAAGTCTTTAATTAAAACGGTTTTTAAAATACATCGAAATAATCAAGCACGTATTGCTGGCAGAACAAAAGATGTGTTCGATTGGCCGTGAATAATTTGTTCTATAACTGGAGTGGATAATATCACTCTTTATTACGTCGGTATAAACAAAAGTTCAATTACATTTGGACAACGTTTTTTAAACGGGTGGCACGTTAAGAGGAAATAATTACAGCTTGGCATTTTGTTGGCGACAATTTCGCTTTTCAGATGTATCAAACGAAACAGTCGTTAAATGTTAATTGTTACGGTTCTTTAGACTTACCTACAAATGTCAATTATTATTATTACCGGTTCGTTTTCCGTTGTTTCCACTCAAAATACGTGACAATGAAAAATAAGAATTTAATTATATTATGTATTATATCTTCCAACCATTTAATAGTATATTACAAAACAAGAGTTGTAAGAAGAATATTAAGCACCAGTGGAAAAGTAGCGCACGGAGCCGTGTAGCGCCGACTGCGTATTTCCACGAGTGTGTTTTGTAGCATACTTTTTCTACGATCACATAACACATACAATAATATTTCCACGAGTCTGTTTTGTAGCATACTTTTTCTACGATCACATCACACAGAATAATATTTCCACGAGTGTGTTTTGTAACATACTTTTTCTACGATCACATAACACATACAATAATATTTCCACGAGTCTGTTTTGTAGCATACTTTTTCTACGATCACATCACAGAATAATATTTCTACGAGTTTGTTTTGTAACATACTTTTTCTACGATCACATAACACATACGATAATATTTCCACGAGTGTGTTTTGTTGCATACTTTTTCTACGATCACATAATACATACGAATTTACCGGTTTTTTAGCTAAAAGTAAACACACTTGTACGTACGTTGTTGACTGTCAAGTTTGACGTAAGTTTACTTTGACATTTCTAGACAAGTGTGCTTTTTGCTTTACCTGCATAAGAACTCACTTACTACGCATGCAGGGTGGGTTAGACTACTTTACTTTAATTTAAAAAAAAAACTGTGCTATTTGCTTACCGTGCGTAAAGACATACTTACTATGCATACAGGCTGTACAGTAAGTCATTTCAATAGCAGTCATAGAAAAAAGATTAGATATTAGAAGTATTAAAAAGTAGTCCGTTAAATTACTATTACTGTAACTACAACCTGCCATAGTAAAAGGGTCCTTACACACGGTAAACAAACTGTACAGTTTTTTTAGAAATCATCAAAGTAGGCTTACGTCAAACTTAACCTGCATACATAGTAAGAGAGTCCTTACCCATGGTAAGAAAAAGTAGTTTTCTAGAAATGATGCAAGAATATTCACGTCAAAATTGACAATTTACAGCCTATGTACAAGCCTGTTTACTATTAATCAATAATATCATGGTCGTAGAAAAAGTATAGTACAAAACTCGAATTGCAAAGCAATTACGCACTCGTGAAAATGCGTACCTATGTGTAATATGCTTATTACAACTCTTGTTGTGTAATATACTAATAAGGAGTACCATAGAGTACCGCTTTAAAAATTAGCCTAAATACAGTGAATAAAAAGAAAAATTGCATGTTTTGTTTTTTAGGACTGTGTAAATTATTTCATAACGTGCCCGCGTAAGTATGAACTTTCCAAAAATAAAGTCGACAAAGTATATGTATCGATATTTTTCTGTTAACATTTAAGGTAATCAAAAATGAAATCCAGGATCACGATTCAACCCTCGTTTGAAAGTATGCATGGGACACAATAATGAGCGGTCACGATATTACGTTTACACTAACGGCTTATACTGTCGGAGCCCATTTCAAAAGATAAGTGTGTAGCTGTGTGTAAGCTACGGTTTAAAATATGACTCGGAGGACCATTTGAGTGTAAGTTCGTACAACTTAATGGCAAGGATGCTGTGTTCTGTTTTGGTGTATGTTTTGCTGTATATAATATTTGCTCAACGAGATTCAGCACATTTTTGAAGTAAATGAAATGGGGTCAACGTTCTAAACTAAATGCTATGATTAAAAGATACTAGACGGGGCAAGAATTGGGGTATGACATTTCCAACCGATGGTGGTACGAGAAATGATCTATGCTGATGACTTAGTAACATTAGCCAATACAGAAAAGCATCAACAAAGAAATGTTACAGTATGGAACAATGCAATAAGGGAGTATGTATGCTAATAAACACAAATAAAACGGAAGTTATAAGTAAAATGGAACAGAGAATAGTTATTCTTATTAATGACAGGCGAGTACAGAAAATTGACAAATTCAAATACTTGTGTTCAATAATTATTGCACATGGCAACAGGAACCCGAAATCAGTGCAAGAATTAAAGCAGCAAATGGGCTTTTGGAATCTCTAAATAGAACTTTCATAAAAAAAAAAAAGTATGGATACAAACGCCAGAGTATTTAACAGTGTATTAGCTCTTATACTAATATAAAGTAGTGACACTAGGGTGCTAGATGACTGAACTAAAAGCAGGTTACCTACTTGCAAGAGAAATGAAATATTTAAGGACAGTTGCAGACGTAACTAATGCCCGGTTTCTCCGACACATCTCAAGATCGAACTTATATAAGCCCGCCTTATATTTAAGACCGTCTCAAGATACCAATGCGTTGCACAGAAAACATATTCCGGAATCTGTTAGACATCTCAGCTAAGTTAGAACTCGGTTTGACAACGCTGCAAGAAGTCGGCACATTTTAGCGGCAGCTTGAAATGGCTAATTTTCATTGGCCATTTACATCACAGCTGTTAAAACGGCTCCCTGTGACATCTTGTTGTTGCTATCAACTGTTAGTCACATATAAAGTTACAGTTCGGTGTTTATTATTTTATTTTGTGTTGAAATGGCGGAAAAAAAAGAATAAATTATACCATGGAGGAAAAACAATTATTAGTTAGCTTGGTGGAAGAAAATAAATAAATAGATTATGTATACAGAGTGTTTGAAATTCGAGTTTAAGCATGGGGTTCTCGCTTATTATAATAGCTAGAGTATAGGTTTAAATTTGGCAAAGTTGATAAATTTGGTGCTCATTAATAATCCAAAGAGAAATTGGAAATATCTCAAACGATGTCCGAGAAAATTTGGAAAAACTGGAAAATACGATTTTTGAAAATCGTCTATAACTCCTTTGGAGTATGAAATATTTCAAATGTGTAAAAACATTGCCGAAGCAACTTTTTAAGCCGAATCGGATGGTAGTCACAAATTTTTCTTAGATCGATTCGTTTTTGTTTTATGACAACCAACTTTGTTTTTGCTTATGGGCGCAAGTTTTGCTATTTACATTATCAAATAGCATTTATTTTCCTAAATCCATTGATGTATCACACATGGTATTTTACTTTTTCTTTTATTGTCAAATTTCAAAAAATACGTTTTAAACAATAGCCATTATAAATCAGGTTGGCCGGTCATTGTAGTTTATGTTGTTTCCATGACAACCGATCAACAATCTAAAACTTTGAAAGGCCTGTTAGTCCTAAAAATGAACTTTAATAACGAAGAAAAACGCGATATGCTGCCCATCACAAAAAACAAAGTTGGTTGTCTAAAACAAAAACGAATCGACCTAGGAAAAATTTGTGACCACCATCCGATTCGGCTTAAAAAGTTGCTTGGGCAACTTTTTTACACATTTAAAATATTTCAAACTCCAAAGGAGTTATAAACAATTTTTAAAAATCGTATTTTCCAGTTTTTCCTAATTTTCTCGGATACTGTTTGAGATATTTCCAATTTCTCTTTGGATTATTAATGAACAACAAATTTAGCAACTTCGCCAATTGTAAACCTATACTCTAGCTATTATAATACGCGAGATCCCCATGCTTAAACTCGAATTTCAAACACCCTGTATACTCCAATTGAGGCTCAATTTGATCTAAGATCACAATAACTGTCTCTTTTGTGAGGCGAAAACGCATAAAAAAACGATCGTATTCGAAATCCGTAAATGGATTTGCGCGAACAAATCGCTTTCGAGGAATTACAGGGTCGTACAAGTCATCATTTGCATCATCTCATATTTGTAAAGTCAATATCCATATTTAAACTTAAACCACAATTTAAACAAACATTTAACTACAAAAAAAGCAAATACAAGATAATTTTAGGTTATGTACTCCAGCTCAAGTTCTAGTAAACAGCGACTCAAGATGTGAGCTCAGCTCAAGTCGAATATGTTCTTAAAATTGCTTGGCGCAACACTTTATACCGTAAAGGCGAACTTAAGATTCAGCTAGATCTTAAGATGTGTCGGAGAAACCGGGCATAAAAGGTACATAATTACCAATAACAATATACGAGGTTGGTTCAAAGTTTATTCTATGTGGAGCAAAATTTAAAAAAATCTGCTAAGGTGGATGAGCACAAGAATGAATGAAAGTAGAACAGTGAAAAAAATATGGAAAAGGAGTGTTGACAAAAAAAGACAAAGAGAGAGGCCCAAAAGTACCTGGAATGGGGAGATAGCCAGTATACTTGAAACAAGAGCTGAAATGGTGACAAGCCGAAATGCTACCTCAAAACGTTCCAATACAAGTAACTTTAAATAAAGTGAATATGAAGAACACCAGTTAAAAATAGCTTCTAATTTTCATTTCACTATACAGAATTGTGTATGAAATGGGTGATTAAAAAGAATGCAAGTTGAAGTTAAAAAAAAAAATTACATCAACGAATGTCAAATATAAGATAATTTAAACAAATTTAAATGCTATTTCTGGCCTATCGGTATCTATAACAAACCAACAGACCACTAAATACTTAATAACAAATACTGTACTTCAACTACATTGTAGAAGTTAACAGAGACGACTTTTTACACTACTATTAAAAAATCTACAGGTATTATTCTTGATGATAAAACATAAACCAGGTACGTACAATATTAGCTGCAAAATTTATGGCTCAAGTATATTAAATAATATAAATCATATTACTGTGGTGAAATAATAAAGCGAAATTCTGACGTGCACCTTTTTTCTGCGAATTTAATTTTATAGCTGAACGAAACTTCACAGGGTAGTCGGCGGTGTCCATTTTTATGAGATGCAAAGTTTTAAAACTTTTTTGCTTGCTTACTTTATGAACGTTTTAGTGAATTCTCTTTTTGTGTAATGCATTTAGTACTGCTATATTTACCATACACTAATAGGCAAAAAAGATCTACGAATTTAGTACAAAATATGTGATATTTAAGTAAAATGTACCAGCAAATATTTACAAGTTTTTGAGGACAGACGTTAGATGTCTTAATTGAGAAACGATTCGAAAGCACTGCTTAAAATGTACATTAATCTAAGCAACAATTAACAATGAGTTATCCATCCTGCATGAATTAAAATATAAACATCTTTCCATGTGTAACACAACTTATGATATGATTAAGTAATTTTCCTCACATTCTACATGATTTGCTCGCTATTTTTAGTGTTAACTGAATGACACTAACGTTGTAAATATTTTAAGTATTGTTTTTATGCAAAGCTGAGTAGCCTGATTAAAAAATAAAGACTGAGGAAATAGTATCGCTCGTGTATGCAGTATTTCAGTTTCAAAGTAATTTCTTGGGACATGGCATGCCCTTTTACTGTGGATTTTGAAAGCTGATCCCTTAAAGATCAAAGATAAAGTATCGTATTTACACTGCAATATAACCAGTTTAACAAGGTTTGTGTGCCTGGTGACTTAGACTATCGGATTGCTACGTTTTGGTGTCGCATGTGAAAACGTGGGGAAAAGTGTTTTATTTTTATTTTAGGAATTTTTCCTTGATAGTACCTAAATGGGAGCCGGTAGTAACCAAAATTTACGTTCCAATTTTAAATTGACTATTTCTATTTGTCAAACCATGTATGGTTTCGATTGTAGCTACTTCATTTCAGCTAAGTAAATGTCTTATACGAAGCTTATTGTAAAACTATGAGTTATGTAGTTCTATCTAGATAGTCCGCGAGTTAGTTGATTAATTCGGAGCAGAGCGGCATCGCAGAACTTTCGATGAATTATGAAGATTAATCAATGAGATTGCTATGTGAGATCACTTGACCTACATAAACTTTAAACCTTAAAAAATCGCCGTTCCAACAACTTTACCATTAAACTAACGATAAGATAAGACGGGGCTTAAAATAAATAGAGCTTTCTGCGCTTTCATTTCAGCGTGGATTTTGAGTGCACAGAAAACTAGTGAGAGCAACTTGAACAAACAAGCCGGTCTGATCTCCTGTAATGACATACCGCAACCTCGCTTTATCCACCTGTGCAGCTTTATCTGAATTTGGAATTTACATACCGTTCCATAAATACCTTTATCAGACTCCTCTTCTGTCTCCGAGGTCCTTTGTGCACGTATACCAGCATTACCTAACCTAACTTCCAGCATTAATTTAATTGTTACGGTAAGGGGACTATTGTAGTTACATTTAATCGTAATGCTATAAATGTGTGCGGTTTGTATAGCTATATGTGTATCGGCGAATTACTGCAGCCAAGCTATTTCTTGCATG
Source organism: Elmis aenea (assembly GCA_947652605.1). Classification (NCBI taxonomy): domain Eukaryota; kingdom Metazoa; phylum Arthropoda; class Insecta; order Coleoptera; family Elmidae; genus Elmis; species Elmis aenea. The sequence goes on from OX393577.1 coordinate 16,704,389, forward strand.
TAAATAGAAAATATGTTGGCGACATTTGTAATGCCCTAACTAATGGCGGGTCTCTCTAAAGCATACAGACACGTAACCTATTTAATTACACTTGATAAAATACTGTCATACATCTCTTGTTGGAATAACGAGATAAGAGCAAATATCATATCTGCATTACAAATTTCGTAAATCCTTAAGTTCAAAGTTCAGGTGAAAATTTTCTTAAAAACATATTGGTATCAAGTAATAATAAAAAACCATTAAATCGTGACTTAATATAAGTAGGTAATCAAATGCATGCCATTTATGCCCGGTTTCTCCGACACATCTCAAGATCGAACTTATATAAGCCCGCCTTATATTTAAGACCGTCTCAAGATACCAATGCGTTGCACAGAAAACATATTCCGGAATCTGTTAGACATCTCAGCTAAGTTAGAACTCGGTTTGGCAACGTTGCAAGAAGTCGGCACATTTTAGCGGCAGATTGAAATGGCTAATTTTCATTGGCCATTTACATCACAGCTGTTAAAACGGCTCCCTGTGACATCTTGTTGTTGCTATCAGCTGTTAGTCACATATAAAGTTACACAGTTCGGTGTTTATTATTTTTGTGTTGAAATGGCGGAAAAAAAAGAATAAATTATACCATGGAGGAAAAACAATTATTGGTTAGCTTGGTGGAAGAAAATAAAATAAATAGATTATGTATACAGGGTGTTTGAAATTCGAGTTTAAGCATGGGGTTCTCGCTTATTATAATAGCTAGAGTATAGGTTTAAATTTGGCAAAGTTGCTAAATTTGGTGCTCATTAATAATCCAAAGAGAAATTGGAAATATCTCAAACGGGGTCCAAAAAAATTAGGAAAAACTGGAAAATACGATTTTTGAAAATCGTCTATAACTCCTTTGGAGTATGAAATATTTGAAATGTGTAAAAACATTGCCCAAGCAACTTTTTAAGCCGAATCGGATGGTAGTCACAAATTTTTCTTAGATCGATTCGTTTTTATTTTATGACAACCAACTTTGTTTTTGCTTATGGGCGCAAGTTTTGCTATTTACATTATCAAATAGCATTTATTTTTCTAAATCCATTGATGTATCACACATGGTATTTTACTTTTTCCTTTATTGTCAAATTTCAAAAAATACGTTTTAAACAATAACCATTATAAATCAGGTTGGCCGGTCATTGTAGTTTATGTTGTTTCCATGACAACCGATCAACAATCTAAAACTTTGAAAGGCCTGTTAGTCCTAAAAATGAACTTTAATAACGAAGAAAAACGCGATATGCTGCCCATCACAAAAAACAAAGTTGGTTGTCTAAAACAAAAACGAATCGACCTAGGAAAAATTTGTGACCACCATCCGATTCGGCTTAAAAAGTTGCTTGGGCAACTTTTTTACACATTTAAAATATTTCAAACTCCAAAGGAGTTATAAACGATTTTTAAAAATCGTATTTTCCAGTTTTTCCTAATTTTCTCGGATACTGTTTGAGATATTTCCAATTTCTCTTTGGATTATTAATGAGCACCAAATTTAGCAACTTTGCCAAATTTAAACCTATACTCTAGCTAATATAATACGCGAGATCCCCATGCTTAAACTCAAATTTCAAACACCCTGTATACTCCAATTAAGGCTTAATTTGATCTAAGATCACAATAACTCTCTTTTGTGAGGCGAAAACGCATAAAAAAACGATCGTATTCGAAATCCGTAAATGGATTTGCGCGAACAAATCGCCTTCGAGGAATTACAGGGTCGTACAAGTCATCATCTGCATCATCTATCATATTTATAAAGTCAATGTCCATATTTAAACTTAAACCACAATTTAAACAAACACTTAACTACAAACAAAGCAAATTAATACAAGATACTTTTAGGTTATGTACTCCAGCTCAAGTTCTAGTAAACAGCGACTCAAGATGTGAGCTCAGCTCAAGTCGAATATGTTCTTAAAATTGCTTGGTGCTACACTTTATACCGTTAAGGCGAACTTAAGATTCAGCTAGATCTTAAGATGTGTCGGAGAAACCGGGCATTAATATCAGAATAGAATGTGTCAATGGCTTGGTTGTTTGGAACCAACTCAAAGTGGATAATATCTTCAAAATTTTACCAGATAACATTACCTTCCTCGAGTACATGACTCGTTTGGCCACAGGTTCATCGATTTGTCGGGAATCCAACTTGTTTACTAATTATTATTCATCGCTTATTACTTTAGGATCACCAATAATCGTATGGCTTATCAAGAGAAGAGAACGGTGCTTAATGAAAATTATATCAAAAAAGTAGTTCTTAGGTAATACAAAAGAGTAGTAGTTAGATGAGAGAGTTATCCGTACAAATATATGTATATCGGTTACATCAATTGAGGAATTATAAAATTATTGATTAAATATCTCAGGTTAACTGAATATACAAATAGTTTTAACTTGCTGTTTACATGTTGCGGAACTTTGCATGTAAATATTAATGTTGTAGTACATACCCAAAATAGAATATATCTACATTATTAAGCAGTGATAAGTCTTAATAACAACAGAAATTATTCCGCAAACTACACGTCCCAACTTCGCTCATTATGATTAAACAATCCAGTACTTCGAAAACTGCATAGTTCACACTATAACAGTTGCACAAACAACAACTTAACTAAAGCAATGGTTTAACTCTCTAGCGATGGAATGAGACACAGAGGTGCTGAATTACACAGAGAACAATAATCACCGTCAAACATAATTGTTTTTTAGATAACTATACCTACTTATGAATGAATTTAAGGTTTAAATATCTTTCAACGAAAAAAATTATATGGGGCACCAGCCACTGAATCATTTCGACCTGTGTTGTAAGTATCGTGAAACTAATATTAAAATATCTGTATGCAAGCTCCAGAAAATACATGAAAATAAATAATATGAGGGAATGATTTGGTTGTGAAAAATAACTAACAAAAAGTAGTAAGCCTCAAAGATACTGGTCATTGCTATAAAATCATAGTTCAAAATTTGGTCTGAGCTAGCTGGTATGGTCACAAAATGACGTTTACTTTACATGTAGATTTGCAATAAATATGTTAAGGCCTTCTCTTTATTTATACACAAATCTTTGAGTTTACAAATTTCTATTGACTCCCCAACACGGCGCTTCCCAGATTGAGTTTCATAGATCCCTGGGGTTCCGCGAAGCAATAGAAGGGGTTTTGTCAGAGATTTGTAAAAAAAATAATTAAAGTAATTACTTGATAGTTTAATACTAATACACAGTAAATCAATTTCGTTACTTATCATTTCATTAAAAGTCAGTTACCAGCATTGGGTGGGAAGGTAAAGCACGAAAATGAATTTTGTATTCGTTTCAATCAGAAATAAACTAAATATTTTAGGTTTTCAGTACCTACTTGGTTAACATTTTAAAGCTTCATAATAGTATGTGCTGTGCAAAGCATGTAAAAATCTAATAGGGTTCCGTATTGTTTAAAAATAAACTTGTAGCATAGAAATTGGCAACAAAATAATTGAAATTGAAGTAATGTAAATAATAATATATTAATTTTCAAGTATATAAATTAAAAGAGTAAGTTCTATAGTTTATAAAAATATTAAATTTAAATGTCTTTTTTTCCCGCAATGCACATTTGAATGCGTCGATGAGCGAGTTGATGTAATCGCTCGACAAATCATCAAAAATGTTGTTGATTGAAAAACCTAAATTGGTTATATCGAGTTTGGGTAGTTTTCAACCCAATCCTTTAGCACAAATCGATAGGGTTAACGTCGGGCAAGAACGCTGGTCACTTGATAACGTCGATTCGTTGTTCTCAAAGAAATGCTTCGATGATCTCAATACGTGGGGACAAGCATTCCTCTTGTTGAAATAGAAAACAATCAGGATAAAACATGGTCATCGTACTTATTAAGCACTCATCGAGGACTTCTTGGTAATAGACAGAATCGACCGATTTTGAGGTCAATTTACACAAGGTCTTTCATCTCATGCTGATTTTTCCCCCCTCCCATATCATCAGTGCTGGTGAATACTAAGATGTTGCATTTATTGACGCTGGCGTCCCCATTTCATAACTTTATTGAGGCAGAGCTGTACGTAGGTCTTATTAGTAAAGACCACATTCTCTCAGTTGAAATTACGGTGTCTAAGACATCAATCTACCCCCTGGTTGTACCACACAAGAACTTGCTGCCGACTTTTTGCCACCATCGATGATAAAATTTAAAAACACAAAGCTTGTTTTGACCGCTTCAATTTGACATATAGCTCATAGATGTGGCCACTCAATTTCCTCAATCAACCTGCGTTTCCCAATTCTATCACAGATGCCACTTTTTTTGCGACCAGCTTTATGTAAGGGTTCCATTGATAAAATAAATTAGGAAACACTGCCCTAGCTATTCTTTTATAATCATCCGTTTCTTTTTTACAGAATTGTCATGACACACTATAAGCTAAAAAATTAATGTGTTGATTTAAGTTTTTTTTTTTTTTATCGTCCATGATTTGATGGTACAAATAAGTGCCTGTTGGTGAGTGTTGATTTTCTAACAATTTCATATTCCAAAGTACCATTATTTGCCAAATAAAACATCAAAAAAGGACAATTGGCAACTCTTTTCGGCCTCTACTGAGATTTTTATATCTAAGTTAATGTTCTTTGTCAAATTCAGAAATTGATTTAATTTCCTTTAAACATGTGGTAATATAACAAAAGCATCAATAACTTATCTTAACCAACATTTTGGTTTATTCTGATGACAAAAAGGGACGAATTTTTCAAAATGCTCATATTTATATTTGCAGCTAAAGGGCTTAACGGTTATGAAAATGTTGTCCACTAATTTTCTAATTAATATAAAGCAACTCTACAAAAATCAAATAAAAATTATAACTACTCTCATATTAAAGTTAAAAAACGCTTTTTTTAAATAATATAAACAAGAAAGAAAGATAGATTAACTCAATAATCTTTTTTAAGACCATTTTTGAGTGTAAATTTTGTTAAGGACATAGGTATTATTCACAGCGAAAATTACTTATTGCACAGGACGCTCCGAGATCTTATAACGTTAAAATTTGATAATTAGGAGATGACAAAATGCCTGTGTTAACATGAAAGACGTTCAGAGGTCGAGTATGTTTAGAAATCTTTGACTTGAAAAGGATTATATACTATGGTTTATAATCTTTCTGCGTTCCTGCCTCTTACTCTTAGTATTTTGTACGTTGCTTGGTTCTCATCTACATAACTATACACACAGACGTTGAACTCCAGTGCGTACCCCGTGCCGTACCTCTTAGTTTAACCATGTTAAAATCAACGCTAACGACGTTAGATGCAAACTTGTAAGGAACTCTTAGAGCCGAACTAAACAATGCGTACACGTACAGTTATCTCTGAAAACTTCTTGGTATTCTTGGAATACGTTTATACAAAAGGGCCACCTTAAAAGTTTTGGCGACAAATCTGTTTAGCAGGTTTTAGCATAGGTATGAAGCAAAAGTTTATTACATCTATGCATAATGTTAAAAAATACACAAAACAAAAAATTGTCCTAGTGCAAAAGTTTTAACGGTATTTAATTGGCAAATTTTTCACCTTGGTCACGGATCACTGTTAGTGACCATTTAAGTGAAAAAAAACGCTAGCCGCAAATCGATTACAACGCAATGAAGTAATTTTGTCAGTGTACAGATATAAAATTAAGTGTATTAATTTTCAAAGTAATGCAGCACATTTGTTATCCCGAGCAACCTTACCAAAAACACTTGAAAATAAAGCAAAATATTAGACTTATCTGGATTATGCTTTGGAAGATTGTTTACCAATTAATATTGAAAATATACAAAATTTAAAACAGTTAGGCAGATATTTAACGGAATCCTTTAAAGGTGTAAAACAAGGGGACTCACTATCCCCAACCATATTTAACTTAATATTAGAAGGCGCACAACGAAGAGCGAAACTAGATATAAAAAACATAATGGTCAACCAAATACAAACAATAGCGTATGCTGACGATATAGCAATTATAGGAAATAGAAGAGAAGACATAATAAGAGCGATAGATCAACTAGACAAAGAGGTAAAAAAACTGAGTCTGGGAATAACTGAAGAAAAAACAAAATATATGAAGATAGGAAGAAAAAATATGCACACATAGAACGATCTACAAATAAAAGATTAAAGAATACACCTTTGAAGAAGTCAATACTTTCAATTACTTGGACGGGACAGCTGGAAAGAACAAAGTTAAGGAGACAATTCTGAAAGGAAATCAGGCATACGGTAAAAACAAAACCCTACTAAAGAGTAAAACACTAAACAAAAAAACAAAAATAAAAATATCCAAACCCTGATAAGACTCGTCATAACATATGGAAACAGTAATAATAAATAAGGAAGAGAAGGAAGACTTAAAAATAGTGGAGAGAAAAGTAATGAGAGCAATACTAGGACCTAATGTAACAAGAAAAGGAGAAGGAAGACAGAAGGAACAAAGAAATAGAAGAGGAACTCGGAGGAGAAAACATCATTCGAAACATTAAAGTACAACGACTATGATGGCCAGGACACATCATGAGAAGGAAACCAACCCAAATGAACAAGAGGGTAATACAATGGATCCCTTTTTGGCCCAGGAACAAGGTAAGACCAAGGAAAAGATAGAGAGACGTCCTGGAGGAAGACACAAAAGCATTGAGAATAAATGACTGGATTACGAAATGAAAGATAGGAAAGAATGGAAGAAACTAACGGAAGCAGCCAGGACCAACAAGCTTTAAAAATCAAAGGGAGAGGATCGATCCACCTCAATAAATGGATTTGAAAAAACACCTCGGCGTTAGTCATAATCCTATGGATTATACAGGCCAATGATGAATGGAGCAGCTATTTGCGAGAAGGCTGGCCACAAAAAATAGAGGCAGCATTTAAGCTATATTTTTTGCGTAAAGATAATCTTACACTGGAGGAAGAAGTGATTGTGGGGATATCGAGTTGTAATTCCCCAACATTACGAAATTAAACTTTGAACGAACTCGAGGCTTCTCACATGGGTATTGTTAAAACAAAATCTTAAGCAAGGTCAATTGTATGGTAGCCTGAACCAAACGCCGAGAACGAAAAACTTTTAAGTCGCAGTGAACATTGTTTAAAATTAAGAAATACGCCAAAAAAATGTACACTTATTCGCTGGAAATGTCCAAATCAACCTTGGGAACGATAGCGTCGATTTGAAGAAAAAACCTTTTTGATTATAATCAACTCTTTCTCAAAATGGATTAAAATATATCCTTTGGGTAGTACAGATACTTAAAATACCAAAAAAGTTTAAAGAAACCCTTGTTAGCGTCATTCATCTTAGTTTAATAAATTAATAGGAATAAACAGGTTTTATTTATCAAAAAAAAAAAAAAAAAAATCACTTCAGTCAAAATATTTTCATTTTTTAAATTTCGACAGTTTTTAAATTTTGAAGACCTAAATATTCTGGCTCAAGTTTATTTCCACTATCAAGAAATGCCTTAAAAAGTTATAAACAAAAAAAACCATGCGTGTTGTGCTTTATAATAAAAGTTTTAAGAGTAGGACATTTTGCTTCAACTTTGACTGTGAACTAAATCAATTTACTTTTCGATAAATTAACTCAAGTTTCTTCCAAATTTACCCGACATTTAAACTTTATAAGTTGTATTATGCATTAATAATAAAGACTTTATGAATAAAATTATTTTCAGGTAGTTAGTTGTTTGCTACTTTTGGACGATTAATTTGCATACTGAACGAACATTCGGTAACGAAAATTAATTACAAATTCAAATTGTTGCTCAGTGTAATATCTTTTATTATGCATAGCCGAACCAACTTTGTACAGCAGTAGGAAATTCCATACTTAACAGAAATACTCTCGAAACATTACCAACGTATACAGGTTAATAATGAATAAAAAGCTTTAAATATAACGAGGGATACCGGAAATTAAAACTGAATGGGCTAACAGAACTACGTTCAATTAAGCGCCCTTACAACTAATTAAATTTTAATAGTTTTAAAAGGATTATGTTCGAAATTATAGTTAATTAAAATACTTCAAAAAAGAGTTACTATTTGTGTCACACAACACACACACACACACACACACACACAAACACAAAAAGAAAAGTTATTGCCATTTTTAAATATATATTTAGTCCCATAAAATTAGTTTAAAACATTTCAACAAATAAGAATGCACCGATTAATCGGCAGATAAAAGGTAATAGGCTTCATACGCTTCTCTGTCGATTAGTCACTAATCAGGGCGTAAATAACACATTTAAAAAACAACCTATGCTTTTAAGATTTAGGGGAGCCTGGGGATGAAGGTAAAACTTTTTTATTTTTATTTAATTTCTCATTAAGTATAATAAGTTTTTACATCCAAATTGATTTAATGATAGATTGGACATTTGTCTTCCTTCCAAGATATTTATTTCATATGTTTCGCAAAGCATATGTGAGAATTTTTTTTCTGTCGTAAGAAAACTGTTACTTCCATCCTCCCCATGTTGGGACTAAAAGTAATAACGACCGGGGTAAGTTGTAACGGCAATATAATTTACACAGCTCATACCTAAGTAGTGGGTAAATATATTAGTATTTATCAACAAAATTAATATTTGATTGCAAAAGCCACATTAGCAATATTCAAAAATGTGAAAAAAAAATAAAAAAATAGGAAAATTAATCCGACAGGTTTTGTATGTTCTCATTTACGAAGAAAACCCCCAATTATGTGCTAAGAGTGAAAATTTGCAAGTGAAAACATTGATTGGGGTTGGTTGTAACACTGTGACTTTTGACCCCAAGTGTACACAAAACGAATTGGAGGAAATCCACAATTAACCACGATTCTAACGTCAAATTGTATTGCATCCACCAATAGCTAACAAAATTTAGAACATAATAATCTAGGTACTTTTTTGTTGCTCTTTTAGAGATCGCCTAAAAGTCACTCGACCGGTGACACAACGCAGTAACTTTTAGGAGGAAAATAGTGACTGTGGCTGGCAAAAACCTAACCTTTATGACAGATGAAAACTAGCAATGTAGGTAGGGAGGTGGATGTAAATCAACATTGCACAAGCGCTTTGGGCGACATATAACAAAATTTAAAGAAACTATAGGCACTGTTACAACCTACCCGTCTTACTTTTATCCCCGGCCTCCTCTACTAACTTATTGCTAATTTTAAATTAGGCATTAGTTCAAAGGTAAAGTAGGTTAAATATGTTGTTAATATTCTGCATCTGTTGTGAGGTGAAACAAAGATTATGTAAATAATCAACTAAACACCTAAACATTGATAATTCAACACATGTTTAACAGAATTTTTTTACTCAAAATGGTCCATACTACCAGCTTCTAAAATATTTCCTACTACTCCTGAGTGTATACAGGGTTCTCGTTTTTCGCGGCTCACTATGGGGATCTCGTAAACGGTAAGAGTTACGACTTCGGTTAAATTGGGGCAAAGTTGTATATTCAGGTGCTTAATAATTTGACGCAAACAGAACTTATTTATCTTTTTTAGTTTTTGAGATATAGGGAAAAAAGTAAAAAAGTGGATTTTTGTTTTTTGCCCGTAACTTTTTCATTTGATGTCGAATTTCATTTCTGTTAAAACTTTTTCATGGCCACTTTTTGCAAGGAATCAGAATCCCCAATTATATTTCCATGCGACGTTTCGTTTTTTTAAAACCATCATCAGGTCAATTTTTTCTTATGGACGCAATTTCTGATTTAAACGCCAGTTTGTAGAGAATTTTATTCTGAATTCGAAAATGTATAACACTTGGCACTTTTTTGAAACCATTGTTGTTAAAAATGGCTAAAACAAATATTTAATTTAAAACAAATCCTAATCGGCATGGTAAATAATTTTCTTTGTCCCTTTTTTCTTGGAAGTAGGTAATTAAACCGCATTAAATTACTATTAAAGGGATTTAATTAAATATTTAACACAAAACGAAAATAGGTAGGCATTTATTTATTTATTGGACGAAAAAAAAACAGCTATGCCACCCATGCACGGTCACCCAACCAAGAACAAACTAAACTTGTCAAACGAATGCATTGGTTACATCTTTAACGAGTTATGCCCTTTATCTGCAATAATGGCTTCTAATAGGTAAACAGATTTTTGGACATTTTTTAAAAAGTATGAAAACTTATATTTGGTTACGAAAATTTTGTTGCACATTTTTATATGCCAAATAAGGGATTAAATGTATTAGTGTATTTTACCTGCTTTTGTTAATGAAATGTCAATTTTATTTCATTCAAAATGTTTATTGTTTAATTAAGCTTTTTCTTAAGCACCATGAATCAGATCAGGTGACCATGTTTTTTGACATCTAAAAAAAAAATAAAAGCGCGTAAAACGTCAAAACGGCTTGTATTTGGTCTAAACTGTAGTTATTGCATAATATATTTTGTCATCATTGTTCAAATCGTTAATATGTATACAAATGAAGAAAAACGAGATATGGTTAAAATATTTTATGGTAATCATCACAATGCACACTTAGCATTAAGGAATTATGAGGCGACCTATCCAGAAAGACGACAGCCTCATAGAACATATTTTAAAAGGCTGGATCAAAACTTAATGGAGTACGGTTCTTTTAGTCTACCTAGAAAAGCGTATGGAGATCGAATTGGTGGTGAAATAAAGGATGATGTGTTACAAGAAGTAAATTGAGTTACATTCATTTACAAAATAGACCAATAAAAAACTATTAGTAACGATTACGTTTAAAATTATTAGGTTCAAAATAACCCTAGAGCTTCAATTTCTCAAATTGGTACTACAATAAACATTTCCAAAGATAAAGTATGGAGAGTACTGCATAAAGAAGGCTTTAAACACTTTAAAATTCAAGTCACTCATACGCTGCATTTTTTTTAAATAAAATATTTGTTTTAGCCATTTTTAACAACAATGGTTTCAAAAAAGTGCCAAGTGTTATACATTTTCGAATTCAGAATAAAATTCTCTACAAACTGGCGTTAAAATCAGAAATTGCGTCCATAAGAATAAAATTGACCTGATGATGGTTTTACAAAAACGAAACGTCGCATGGAAAATATAATTGGGGATTCTGATTCCTTGCAAAAAGTGGCCATGAAAAAGTTTTAACAGAAATGAAATTCGACATCAAATGAAAAAGTTACGGGCAAAAAACAAAAATCCACTTTTTTACTTTTTTCCCTATATCTCAAAAACTAAAAAAGATAAATAAGTTCTGTTTGCATCAAATTATTAAGCACCTGAATATACAACTTTGCCCCAATTTAACCGAAGTCGTAACTCTTACCGTTTACGAGATCCCCATAGTGAGCCGCGAAAAACGAGAACCCTGTATAAAGAAAAAACGAACCAAGAAACAATACACCAAATCTCAATAAGTAATGTTTAAACAATTGAACTTTACCCAACATGTAACCAACCTTCGTGAAATATGAAACGAACAATTTACCCTGTCATTAGGTAAATTTTGCCCCATGCGACAACTAGCATTCAATTATTGCAATAATCAAGATGGAATAAATACGCAAATGGCATTTTAATTATGCATTTCACTATAACCCTATGCATTAAATTAACATGTTGGATGGGGATTTAAAATGAACCTTGTTGATGGAAAGCTTGATCCTGGTGGCTTTGTTAATGAGAAATAAAAATGTGTTACTGCAACCGATTATACATAAACTAAATTCTCACGTTGCTTTTTTGATTTGAGTTAAGACAAAAATAAACTACGCGATAATAAAAAAATAAAATATAACGAATGTTAAATTATTTGTATAAGTCTGCGTCCACAATGAACTTAGTAGATAGTTAGTAGTTCGCAGATTAGTAATTAGTATTTAGTAGTTAGTACGTAATACGTAAAAATAATTGTTTACTTGGATACGGGCAATTCCCGGCTCGTTTGTAGCGCGGCACATAAAAATCTTTGCTTCAATAATTTAGGGCAAAAACTTTAATATTTGATAAACAAAGTAAAGTAACTATGTTTTTAATGTTTCAAATTAATTATTTTTCCTGGCAGTGACAGTTAAATTTGATAAACAACCTTCCGCGTTTAAATTGAGATTATGTGTTGCGCAACAAACAAGCCGGGAATTACCCGTATCCAAGTAAACATTTCTTCATTACCTAACTACTAAATACTATCTACTAACTACTACGTTCGTTGTGAACGCGGACTAGGGTTGATTGTACAAACTCCATTATTGTTACTATGGAAACTATGTTTAATGGCTATTTTAGAGCAAGCGCTGTGTGAGGGACTTGGTAACCATTTTTTTATTAATATTATGATTTTTAAATTGAACATCAAGCAACATAACTGTTAGCTTGTCTGTATTTACTATCGCTATTAGTACGATATATTTATGCCTCAACTTTGCAACTTTTTTAACACTACAAGAACTTCAGCATACGATGGTGCAAGTCAAAAGTTTTTCCTTGTATCTTGATTCCCGCCTCTGTTAGTTACTGCGATATGAACGATATGTGAAAACTCTATATCAGGTTATTACAAGCCCCTATGCAGATAAGCAAAATCAAATCAAGTCGGATGAGAAAATATTAATATATTTTTTGCAGCTACAACAGATACGTACCTACTCACGATTTGGAATGAGAAGTTTAAGGGGACGGGGGTGGATCTATGCGATACCACAATGTCCGAACAGAATATGCTGGTTCTATTAAAGTTGCATGTATAAACGATTGCAATTAGTAAAACAGCATTCGAAACCAAACAAGATCAACAAAAATTTCATGAATTGAAAAAGAGTCGTTTGCTTGTTTCAAAAGCAACGTCAATTAACAGATAACTAGCAGAAAAACATTCCAATTAGCAATAATACGCCAGGAGTGATAGCCGGGCACACGAATTTTTTAATCCATTTTCAACAGCAAACACAGTTCGATTTAATACTTATATATTGTAACGGAACCAAGTTTGGTAAAAGTATTATAAACCGATTAATAAATTTATACCTTAAAGCACATCCAATAAACGGGGATTGAGGCAAACTTTTGAACGTTCAACCATAAATCTTTGATAATTTACGTTTTACTCTACCTGTTATTAATTTTACGTAGTTGTATGAAGTAGAAAGTTAGATAAAGTGTAAGGATTGTTGCAGGTACGTTCAAAAATCGATAACAAGTTATTCTGGGAAATAAAACTTTTCTTGAACTTCAAAATAATAATTAAAACGTGAGATAAAAGCGCAGCGCGCTTGAACATTTTTGAAAACGAAAACTTAGATAGGAGACTAATTAAAATTATTCTATTCTGAATGTAGCCAACAGTTTGAAATCACACAAAATTGCTTGATGTGTTTCGAAAGACAACGCGAAGACATGCAAATGTTATGGATTCAACATGAGTTGCTCTGAAAATTAAATTGTTTAAGTTGGAAGAGAGAGACTCGACCAGAGGCGTAGTTGGAGTTTGTGCCGCCCGGAGCGGTCCCTGAAATTGCCGCACCTCTCAATAAGGGTGCCAACTCTTGATTTTTCAAAAAGCAAACAGGGATCAACATAAAAGAGTGGGGGAAAGACAAAATGCACCGCAAGCGTTTATTTTTTTTATTTTTAGATCTTCAACGTGTTTTAATGCAAAGTTAGATAATGCAGTGTACTTAACCATCATCCAAACTTACAGTTTTATGGCAGAACATATTTTGATTTTTAGGTTTTTAAATCGAGTCGCCCCCACCCTCACAAAATTATTTTTAATAAGGGTAAAAACTTTCACTACTAGTTTCATTTAGGTAAAGGAACACATACATATTATATTTAGCAAAATTATAAAAAAAGTAATAATATTCAGATGAAAATAAAATTCACATAAATTCCAAAAAAGTAACACCATATTACAGCCTAAAATTTAAAAAAAAAACGGAAAAAGTTGTGGATGCTTTAAATTTATTTTGTTGTTGCCTGTTTTCATAAACAAAAGCGTGTGAATTTCCTCAAAGACACCTTGCCTTGCCTGGACACGACCCCAAATATAATATAAATGATAAAGGATTTTATATACTTGTCAAAGTGCACTAATTATCACCCACTTAGGCCAGTCGCGCACGATCAATATTTTTATCACATACCTACTTGAAAACCTCCCAACAATAATTGTAATACGGGTAATATAAAATTGTCATTGCACACTGGCGCCCTATGATTTGGAAGTTCTCTTACTATTGTTCGAACTTTTGTACATCTCAATTAACAAATGTATAAACGAATGTTATCGCTATGCGACGATTGGTTAATATAGAAAGGCATAAATACCTCAAACCAAATGTTTGCAATAGAACGGAAGTGAAAAATCCCTTTTACAATAGAGTTTAAAACTGCATGGATTTTAATGCCTAAAATAAATGAAACGTTTCATAATTTTATTGAATGGTTGGTACCCTAAACATATTTTGTTACTTGGAATTTCTGTCGTTACAAGGGGGGGGGGGTTCTGTGTAGCCAGGTCGACTAGGCTATTTTACCGTCTAACTTCGATAAGATATCTTTTTTTTATGTGAATTTTTCATTGAGACTAGCGCTAGTGCCAGCACTGATTATTATATCTACTGTCCTTCATTACCCCGAGATTTTAATTTTTACCCCACTTGTGTAGACTAAAAGTGCTGCCCGGGGCGGACTGAGCCCCCCCTCTAGCTACGCCACTGGACTCGAATTAATATCTTGGCATACATCTAGATTCTAGACTGTAGACTAACGGGGAACAAAAAAAAAGCAACCTTCCCACAAACAAATTATACTATGATAGTTGAAAGGGAAAAAATCGCAACTCAGTCTAGAAAACAAAATATTAATAATAGGTACACAAAACAGTGCTAAAACCAGTATGGTCATAAGGAGTCCAACTGTGGGGCACAGCGTTTATCTCAAATATTGATATTCCTAAGAGATTTCAATCTAAAGTGTTGCGCATTATAGTCGACGCTCCGTGGTTCGTGACAAATAAAATCATTAGAACGGATCTAAAAAATTCCAAGTTTAAGGGAAGAAGTGCAAAACTACAGTATTAAATATAGTGAAGGACTAAGCGTACACCATAATCGATTAGCCAAAAGGATATTAACCGAATCAGTCAAGCGTAGACTTAAAATGTTTAAACCTGACTTGAAAACTAGTTTAATTAGTGAATTAAAATAGAACAATCTTAAGTAAGTCCGTATTGAGACAGTGCTGTAAAGGGCATTGGGCGATCGCTGGCATGTGATATGTTATCTAAATATAGAGTTTACTTATTGTTCATTCGGCACAGACTGTAAAATATTTCGGCGTAAAAAAAAGATTGGAAGTTAACAATACCTTTCTGAGAATTAAAATTTAATAAATTGTAGTGACAACCGCGTCCAAAATTTAAAAAAAGGTCTACTATTCATAATAATCTTAAACGAATAGACAACTAAGGATATCCATTAGTTACATTAGCATACATTTAACATTAAAAACAAAGCTGATGAGCATTTTAGTTTTTTATACAACACTTTAAAAAAATACTAAATTGATAATGGATTAATTAGTTCCAACGTTCTAAAATTTTTATGGTATCGCATTCGTTTGTAATTAGTTTTAGGCACAGGACAATATTCCACGAGAATGTACCAAAAAACTAACGCTGCACTTTTCTTTTATATGAAATTGAATCCAAAAAAGAACGTAAAAAGTGAGTTATAGCCTTTTGCATCCCATTACTTGATTTTTTTGGTGATAGTTGTCTACTTAAGTATAACCTAAACAAGTTTCTGTGCATATCGGAGAATGCTGCGCAAGTTATGATTGTTTTTTCTTGAATTTTAAATGTATTTCCGAAACATTGGTGTTCCAGTTGTTTGTTTACCGTAATCATCAGATACATTTGATTCAGTACAAATATTTTAGTAAACATACCATGTACGCCATTAATTCAGCGCATTAAATTCATCACCTGTCTGTTATTAGTCTGGTTCAGCAGTCCATTTTGTGTGAAGTTTCGACGCATTACTATACATTCATCTGACTTACAGTGTTATGTATCGTAATTAATATTGACAAAGCATTATTTTGTTTTCGAACGTGCGTGCAGCTGTCACTCAGATTTTGAAAAATTGAGCCTCACCGAGAAGATTGAATTATGTATTGACGTTGTACGTAGTTTAATGTAGAGAAGCTTTGCTCTTAAATACAAAACACTTTTAAATTGCTTTAAAATGTCATTGTACGAATTTTTGAAAAAGAGTCTGTATCTTTTTAATTTTTAATGTGATTTCGATTTAATAAATAAAAACTTTTAATATGCTATCTTGTACGCATCGGTCAAAATTTTTACGTGATAAATTTAGTTGTGAGTAACGACTATTTCCTTAGGGGAATTTTAAAAGGTGATATTTTTGAGTGCTACAGGTGCCATGTCCTCCCGAAACGTTAGCAAGCATTAGCATGATTTCCACTTTGTTAACTGCTTCGAAAAAGTGATCTGTACGCTACCCATAATATTGCCTCAGAATTTTTAGCCACGATGTCCTCTTACGCCCTTGTTTTTTTTCTGCTGCTACTTGAATGACGAAAACCAGTAATTGGTAATTGCTGTTTTTGGTGCCACGGCCAAAATACTCAAGCCCTTTCTGCTTTATGCCTTAAACCCTTCGTCAATGCATCTGTGAGAGATGTTGCACTAAATTTTTTAAGTCGTTAACCGATTAGCGTCAAAACTTGAACGTCCAGCAAATTGTAGTTCGTGTAACTTAACATAAAATACACAACCTAACCTGAGGTACAGCAAGATTTTCTAAAATCAAATTAATTTGCATCCAATTTAATATTCGTCACGGAAATGTTTGCTTTAAACAAAGGAATAGCTCAATGAAAACTTTTGTTTCGTTCGCTAGCTTTAATCTAAGTGTCGAATATCGCTGCTAGCGAGTGCAATCCTTTGAGATCCTAGCTATCGATTGCACAAAGAACACTTCATCTGGCATCACCAATATCCAAAGTCATTCGATACTTTCGCGTGAACTTTTATGGGGGGAATCTTTTAAAAATCTATAGTTTAAAGTTGTGTTGCCATTGTCGATATGCACTAACGAGTTCTGTTTTAGAAATACCCAGATCCTTATCGCGGAGTGCTGTCAACGAACTTTTGAGCTGTTCACGTTTTCAAATTGCACTTTAAACATTGCGGTTGTCTGCTGACGCTCTTGGAAATTTTTATCGCCACGAAATCTCCTGCACTTGTTTAAAAACTAGACGTTGTTTTCAGCAAACAACTTTCATACAGGTGACTTTTTCTAAAAAAAAAAAACTATTTAACCAAATTACACTAGGAATATAGTTTTACAGAATAATGGCGACCTTCTTGATAAATAAACATCTTTTTTAAAATTTCGGTGCCCAATTTGTAAATATAAAATAGAGTTAGCAGACGTAAACATGCATTTTATTAAACGCCGCATCACTAGATATTACATAAAAATGTGCATGGGTAATAACAAAATAATAAGGGATTGTATAGGAATTATAAAAACGATAAAAATTAAATGCCATCTGCCAAATATAATTCTCCTACATATATGTTAAAATTTAAGAAACAAAATAAAAGTCTAATTTTACCGCTCCTCTTTAAAGGGGTGTAACTCCGAAAGGAGTATAAGAAAAAAGTTTAGTTAAAAGACCCCCGTAACTTGCAATAAAAAATTGCCTCCCGAATTTTTTCGCAATATTAAAGAAACACGCTGTATAATAAGTAATCAAGTTAAAAATTACATCCATAATCAAAAATACTATCGCACAATAAAACATTATTCGCAATTCAAGAAATTCATCCTTTCATAATAAAGTAAATTCATAGTAAAAAATTATATACAGAATAAAAAAATAAAAACACACAGTAACGTATAATTTCACGGTAAACTAATTGACACGTAAAGTAGGTTAAGTCAGATCAAGTCAGGTCAGATTAGGTTAGGTTTAAATCAATTCAAAATGTTGGCATTTAAATTGGTTCAGAAATGGTCATTAGCTTACGCAAATAAATTGGAAACATTATCCAAGTGTTCAACAAAAAGATTGGAGACATGGCTTGCTGCCTATAATTGGGCAAAACAAAATGAAGAAGGAAAATGTTTAAAAAACTAAATGCTTATTATTACGATGTACACGGAGGAAAACATATAGTATTATCTAAAAATTTAAAACCTTAACACTGGATTCATTTTACATTTTAAAGATTTTGTAATAATTCTTTTACGAGTTGGACCATAGAGTTAGCAAAAAATAATGTCGATAAAAGTGGATTTAAGGGCCACCTATTCTTTAAAAAAATCAGTAGGTATAAGCCTTTGGTGGGCATAGCAATACGTTTGAAATATGTACAGTAAAGCAACAACAATAACAAAAAAAAATACAAGAGAGCTTCTTATTGATTAAATGTCAATATACTCGTAATATGTGATACTACTTACCTACTTTTTTATATCTTTTTAACAATAAATTATTGTTACAAATGCATTATTTTACATTTTGAAACTAATACAAACATCAAATGTGTTAATTTATTAGGTATGATGTTAAAAATAATTTATACTGTGCACATTTAACATAGCAGAATTTTTATTTTAAGCTGAAAAAAATCTTTTTTACTGTGCAAATAATCTTTTTTCTAGTGTGAATGTAATTTTTGTACAAAATATATTTTACTTTGCATTTTCTTATTTAATTGTGCATTTTTCTATTTTAACCTAGTATTTTGATATTTTTTACTGTCTCAATAAATCCTAGACTTATAAAAATCGATTATTTTTGAGGTCACAATACATTCTCATAATATACGGTAATTATTTCATTTACGCGAGTAATTAGTACAACAAAAACAGCGCGTAAATGAAACATGCGTAAATCGAGCTATGGAAAGCATGTTTAAATAGGGATCTGTTCCATATTTTAAAATATTTTACTCTGGCTGGGTTATAAAAGTTTAATCTAAATGTTACTGCAAAAATTACACTATTATTTATTCTCATAATGATACCAGTTGCTCAACATTAAAAAAGTCCGTTTAAATCGGTGCACAATAACTGTAAAAATTCTAATACTACCCATATTATGGTTAAATGTGAGATCAGTCAGTGATTGTGAGTCCCTACAAAATTGACATTAACAATATATATCAATGGAGCATGGAAAATAAGTTGCACTTTAACATTGCTAAATGCTCGGTGGTATCATATCACAGGAAGCATAGTCCAATAATGTATACAATGAAAGACATTTTGATGGGAAGGAAAACGAAAATTAACGATTTAGGAGTTATGTTTGACCCAAAATTAAATTTTGCTGAACAAATACGTAAAAGTACAGAGGCAGCACTTAGATCATTGGGGTTCGTATTGCGGAACACTATTCACTTTAAACATGTTAGTTCTTTTTATTTCCTGTGCAATTGTTTTGTGAGAAGCAAATTGGAATATGCTTCTGTCATATGGAATCCTTTTTATGAAATCTATATAAAACAAATAGAAACCGTTCAAAAACGGTTCGTACGTTATATAATTTTTAAACAGACTGGTCTTTATCCATATTTAACATCTTATAAAACTATGTTGAGTGAATTGCAGCTTATATCCCTTGAGCGAAGACGGTGTTTGCTGGATCACGTGTATATTTTCAAAATCGTTAATCACAAAGTCTATGTCACTATAGATCTATTAAATAAAATTTCCTTTTTAGTGCCTCGATCAAACAGCCGTTGGGCTAGTACATTTTATTTGAACCAACCTCGTACTAATTTGCTTCAGGTGTCACCTTTGTACAGAATGTGTAAGGTGGCAAATATTTTTTCAGACGTTGATATTTTTTATAATTGTAGTGTTTCAACTTTCAAAAACAAAGCTTTACTGATTTTACGTGCACCGGTTCAATATGATTTATTTTTGTATTA
This sequence comes from Elmis aenea, assembly GCA_947652605.1. Lineage (NCBI taxonomy): Eukaryota > Metazoa > Arthropoda > Insecta > Coleoptera > Elmidae > Elmis > Elmis aenea. Next base: position 16,724,412 of record OX393577.1, read on the forward strand.
ATTAATGCACATATATTTATTTGTAATATTTTTTTATGTTTTGGCTGATTAATAAAAGCAAAGGAATATTATGTATTATGTATATGTATGAGGATAGATTTGTATGATAAAACTAATTAATAGATTTTTCTTAATGCACACATTTATAGTACCTATAATGTTACATATATCATTACGTATGTTATATTACTGTATATCGCCCTATGATTGAGGTTTACCCCTGTTGGGTGTGATTTAATAAATAAATAAATATTAATCTTTATGGCCCTGCCCTAATCTTCCACTTTAATTGTTGTAAATATTTTCGAACCCTGGATTATATAGCAATGTCCCTAATTTAATTTTCAAAGACATAATTCAATCTAGTGCATAGTAAATTATTTAAAATTCAATAATTATACAACCGCGCTGAACTGAATTCGCGTAAATAGATACATTACTATACTTTGTTTTTACTTTTATTGTAAAGGCAAAAATGGCCACAAAAAGTAATAAAAAGTGTTGGCTCAACGACATACCCACCCTCGTGATCAATTTAGAAATTTTATTTTTCCGAATGAAAGTCCTTGATACCGAAATTTGGCTCAAACGCTCACACCATAACAGTCAGGGGAGTGTCATGTTTCCTAACATGAAAACAATATCTGAAATTTAATTACGGCAATCGCGGTAGCAGTATCTACACAAATTATAAAGCGGCAAGCTGAGATAAATATTAAGGTCGAAGCCGGCACCTCCACCAATTTCCGGTAAGGTTAATATGAGGGGCAAAATTTAGATGAGAAGGTGGTGGAGAGAGAAAGAACTACGAAATATACAGTATGATTGAAATGCGAGTTCTAGCATCGTAATTAATAATCTATTATTATTTAAAAAGATATTGTCGCCTATCTGAATAAGCTAGTTAATAAAAATATATTGCTAGTTGACCAAGACGCCTCCAAAAATTATTACAATACATCTCCTAAACAAACAGAAAACCCTTACTGGTTATACTTTGTTTTAATTTTTTATTGAGTTGTCTTTAATTACCGGTAAAAAGTATACCTATCCACCATAGCAAAGTTCTTTTTGTGGATTGGTAAAAGTTTTGCTTAAACAACCGATTAAACTTTCCGATCCACCCAACCGAACTAAACGTGAAAGTATTGACAACAGAGTTAGTTACTAACGTAATTCATGGCAAGCCATGACATATACCGGTGGTTTATCGGGATAAAATTGACTTGAAGCCACTATTCACGGTTACACGATGCAGAAACAGGTGTACCAACTCATTAATTGGAAAACTTTGCTTGAGGCAATTGCGTTTTTACTAGGTACAGCTTTCAATTATCCTGTTAAGTAATTTCTATTGCTACTGGAAAAAACAATGCAGGTACCAAATAAGACCCGATGAACCACACAAAAAGGACCCTGAACATGAATGTGTCCAAGTTTGTAAGAAAAGCACAACTACAAAGTTCAGTGGTTAAAAATATTATTTATCAATTTAAAACCAAGTTTGTGTATATTAATAAAATTTGCAAGCATGTTACTCCGTAAAAACTCTAGCAAGTGAAATGTCGTTTCCCTAATCAATGCGTGGGTATGTACTTTCATTAAAACGCCCCTAAAACTTCAAAATCACCGAACAAAGCCTAAAAGAAAATTTAGCATTACTTTTCAGAGCCCAACAAACGCATTCATCTCAAGAATGGATTTTTAATCCATTGTTGTGCGTGAAAGATTAAAAAAACGTTGCACAGCCCGTAAAGGACGCGTTGCTGAGAATTAGCTCGCGACATTATGACAGCACTTTGCAGTTTACTTTATAAACAAAAATCTTTTAATGACTAAGCTGTTAGCTAAGAAAACCAAAACATCAGTCACATCGCATTCCGCAATATCTTAAAATTAGTTGTCTTTGTGACTTACTTTTCATCAGAATACGAAGCTTTTAAAAATTCCACATAAAATGTAAGGCATTAAAAGTCAACGCAAATTTATTAATACTGATTAAATGCTTCTAATTTTGAACAATTTTTAAAGTGACTACTTGATCAAAGTAAATTGACATTTTTTTGGCAATAGCAAAAAAGTACAAAATTAAGCAATAAAAACTAACGAATGGGATAGAATAATATTTAATAGAGAATTTAAGAAGCGTTCAATAAAGTTTTTTAATCCCATTTAATTGCAATTTTTTGAGTCAGAAGTCAAAAATGTAATGTAATTGTATACTATTTGCTTCGAGATGGAAATATTCACTGATCTTTAAAAGGCTTGTGACTGTGTCCTATTAATTATACTACCAATACAATATATTATAGGTTTGTTCCAACAAGCAGTTTAAAACCGATCATTGGATGAATGCATGAACTTTTTTATTGGCATGCGTGAACTATAAACTAATAAATGTATTGGCCAGTATTAGCCGTCTTTGGAACGCTTTTACGACTGGCCTAACTGTAAATGACATTTTCGTCTATTGGGTTCATAGAAATATGCGCATCGCTAGGGTAAACACCTTAATAATCTAGCACTAAATGGGATTGGGAGAGTTGGGAGAGCGATACATAGCTACCTGAGCTCATGTTAGTTATAAACAGCGCATGCGTGTAAAAATCCAAATGCTGGTACATGCTTTCATCCAAGAACTGTTTTGACCGTACACCGACTAGTTCATGTATTAATTTTGTAATGATGGAACAGCCGACTAAACCGTCCGGTGAACACTATCAGAGACTGTGATGGAACGTGATATTGATATTGCGCACACTCCTGATAGTGCGCGCATTGTCAGCGGGCTTGTTGGAAAAAACCTTATATATATGTACGGAGTATGTATAAAGAAATGGCCAGTTCAGTAAAAAAAGGATTGCAAACGATTAAAGTCACGACAGGATTAAAGCATGGCTGCTGTATCGCACCTACATTGTTTAAAATCTATTTAGAACGAGTCCTAGAAAATTTGAAAAAAGTGCAAACCTATGGGTGTATCCATCGAAGAAAAAAAATATATAGCTTGCAATTAGCTGATAGCCAAGTTATCTTAGCGGAAGATGAGATAGATAAACGATAAATGCTACGCAAGTTTAATGCAGATACAATAAGTGGGAGCTGACAGTTAATACATCCAAAACTGAATATCTGGTAGTTGAAGAAACAGGACAAAAATTGCAGATAATGGACACCGAAACACAAGTACTTGTACCAAGGTGTGAAACTACTAGAAATATGTAGCAGAATGCACAAGGTAATGCGGCCATACGGCAACTGCATGGTAAACTCTGGAATAAGAACATAAACACAAAAATAAGAATGTATCAAACATTGCTATTGATGAATCCACGCTATGGAAAATTAATAAAAAGGACGCTTCTAAGATACAGGCGATGGGAATGAACTGTTGAAGAAAATGTCGACTCACTAGAAATAATAGAATAAGAATATAAAAAAAACATGAGAATTGATATTGATATAATAGAGACCAAAAGATTAAAATGGTACGAGCATGTCCACAAAATGGATGAAACACGATGGCCAAGTAAAATACTAAAATAACATCCACCAAATCGGAGAAAGAGAGGAACACCAAGAACAACATAAAAAAACGAGGTGAACAAGCAACGGATAGTAAAGGCCCCACAATAAATGGACCACAATATTGGAAACTAGGCTGCGAACAAGGCAATTGCATTACAAAATTCCCATTTACATATTATTATATAGAAAATATTAAGGTAATTTCCCAAAAAAAGGGTTATACATTTTTTAAAATAGAGTAATTGATTTAACCTTATCTTATATATAAAAGAAATAAAGCGGTATGGGTAAGAGTCCTCATTTAAAATAATATACTGGTCTAAATATTTTAAATGGGAAAGACACGCAATCCGGGATGACTCAAGGTCGGGAAAAGGCAAAAAAGTTAAGAATTTAGTGTTAATTGATCCCTGAAAGAAAGATTGCATTTTAACTAAAAAAGTTATTGTATTTGAAATGACAGTTCGGAATATTTTATATACCAGAACCAGAGCAAAAACTTTGCAAAAAAGGTAAATAATTAACAAAACTGTAATGCCTTACAGAACGACAATTTTTTTCTAATTATTCGAATGGTAACGAGAGCTGGTTATTTCACTGGGATCCTCACACAAATCTAGAGTCCATTCAGTAAGTCGCCAATGACTTCTCATGTTATGATTTTTTTGATAAAAACTTTTATCAAGTAAAATCAAGCAACGATAAAATGGGAGCTATAAATGATGTACAAAAATAAAAAATTAATATGCCGAATAAAATACCTTCGTTATCTTTAGTAAATTCAGATGATTTTGAATATAAATTTTGTTGTTTTAGTACAAATTTTAGCTCTTTATTAAATATTTTCTCTCTACTGTATTCAACAAAATGCACCTTAGACTGGAATAACACAAATACTATTATCACATTTCTAAAATTCGTGCTAACAAACAATTACAAAAGACATAAACAGCAATAATTGCATCTCTATGATGTAAATTCTAATTTCCGACTATGATATTGAAGAAGGCGTAAATTCCCCATACAGTCAGTAGTCTAGTAAAACCTCATTGCATGCACAAAGTAACGCGAGACATGCAAACTGCAGCTCATTTCGCTTATGAAATTAATAATAAAGAATTTATAAGACGAAATTATAATAAAACAACGCTGCCGGCTTGAATAAAGAGCAAATGTTGTACAAACACGAGCCAGCGTTTTATTTATATGAATGATGAAACAAAGTGGCGTATCTTTATTAATAAGGCCACCGTAAAAATAAAAACGTCGTCTTTGTGTGTTTTATAACACTTTTGTCAGGAAGATCACAATCTTTTAATACTGACTTTTTTATTTTACACATAAAGTACAAGTCTTCAAAGTTTTACAGTTTGCGCCAGTTTTAAATATTTATTAAAATACATAACGCAGTCATTCAACCAAATTATTACATCTCAGGTTTTAAAAATTATATAAAAAACGTTGGGGATCTTAACTTTTTGGTAATAATTTTGTGATTAATATTAAAATCTTTTAATATAAGGACTAAGATAAAGTCAGTAAATATATTTTTTAATGTTTATGGGATAACCCCTAGTTTTGTTCTATGTACCGACAAATTTTCACAAAAAAAAAATCATGTCACGTACAATTTCTATTCAATACATAAAATTATGCAGCATATAGCGTTTTTCTTTTATTTTTTAAATTTTTATTTTATTACGATGACAAGTAGTAGGTTTCCAAAATTTTAGTTGATTGGTCGTCATGGTAACGACATAAACTACTACGACCGATTTATAGTGTTTGTTGACCAAAACGCAATTTTACAAATTTGACAATGAATGTAGAATTAAAAACCATCTCTGATACATCAATTATATTTTTTTTAAAATTATTTGATTATTATTAGAAAGGCTAAAATTGCGCCCATAAAAATAAAGTTGGTTGTCGTAAAACAAAAACGAATCCACTTAAGAAAAATTAGCCATTTCTATACGATTCGGCATAAAATGTTGCTTAGGCTAAGTGTTTGCACTTTTAAAATATTTTATACTTCAAAGGAGATACACACGATTTTTAAAATCGTATTTTCCGTTTTTTTTTAATTTTCTCGAATACCGTTTGGGATATTTTTAATTTCTCTTCGGATTATTAATAATTGTCGAATTTATTAACTTTGAAATATTCCAAGATTCCAACCTATATTCTAGCTCAGAGGTGCCCAACCCGTAGCTCGCGAGCAACGAGTTGCTCGCGACACCTTTTGATGTGGCTCGCGACAACTTTTGATGCGCCTCATTTTCTTTAATATAATACAAATTTTTATTGTTTGTGCATTAGAGCGTTTAAAATTAAAATATTAAAATCAAAATATATTATACATAGGTATGTGACTCGCCTAAAATTTTTAAATTCTAAATTGGCTCGAGCCCAGTTAATGGTTGGGCACCACTGTTCTAGCTATAATAATAAGAAAATTCATAGACTTAAACTAATTGGGAGGATTACCCATTAACATTTCAAAAAATGATATATAAGAACCACCTTAATAAAGACTGATCTTAATTCGAGTTTATAGCTTATAGCCCAGAACTTTAAAGCATTTTCCTTTCGAAATAAAAAGGCATGATATAGCACCAAGTTATAAACAATACGGGTTGGACGACAATTTTTGGATATAATAAGAACTTATTTCTCACACAAGTTTTTTAAATAATTAAAAGCAGTGGTTCTATATATATCGTCTTTACTAATATAGAGCTGGTAATAAAGTGAAAAATCCATTCCATCAATCAGAAAATTAAGACAGGTACCCTTAAAAAATAATTATTATATTGTAAAAAACACAAAACCGAATAAACATAAAAGATCAACTAAACCATTAAATTCAAAATATTATTCTCCTATAAGTTCTAACAAATTTTAAAAAATTTGTAAATAACTAAATTACCTACAGCCAAAAAACTACATTTGATATTTGTAGGTTTTCACAAAAATTGTTGTAGGTATCTAAAATATGTTTTTTATATTGTTAATCAATATGAAATTTAGCAGCTTTTCCAAATTTACACCCATACTCTGGCGAGTTCCTATGTTGGATGCGGAATTTCATATTGTACTACGACGAGGAAAAATTGCAAAATCCTTTGATTGATGCAAATTGGTGAGTTATAATATTTGCAGAAAATGCATTCGTGTTTAGCAATAAACGAATCAATGAATTATAAAATGAAGTTTAAATACCTGGTGAACTTAACACCTACGTAACAATTTTCCTAATATAAAAAATGGAAATAAAATTTTAGGTTTATCGTATTACAACCAAATAAAACTACCGACAAAATATTATTTAAGTAGTATGCAGTACATAACTTAAATGTCAAAATAATAAAATCGTGGAAAAAGCCATGAACACTTACCAAAATTAAAACGGCGCACAGTTTTTGGAACACATGCACAGTTTAAAATCAACAGTATTGGTAATGATTGAATAACTATTTAGAATATACGTAGATTCTCACTTTTGTACTGGTCACCAAACACAAAAAAAAGACAAATCAAAAGGTATATTAATTCCAGTAACTTATTTTCTAATTATCTTCACTTTGCAGTAAACACTACTTGCCATGCCAATGCATTAAACTAAGCAAAAGGACTAACGATCATGCGCGCTGTAGATAGTGTAATTATCACAAACGTGTGTAAAAAAAACGCTAAAAAAGTCATTGGTACGAATTTCAACGTAATCTGAGCTAAACATGTGTTGGGACTTTTTTATTTAGAGGTATGCGAGTATTTGATCAGTTAATTTGCGAAACAGGTCCGGCATTAGACAATTTTGGAGTGTGTAAACATACTTCTTGGCGACCCTATTCCGTTAATCAAATAGTTTTAAATAACTCTTAACAATATTCCACAAAAAAACGCTTATTAATTGTATTGTAAGCGCCTTTTACATTTTCTTCAGAAAAAAAAAAAAGGTTCGCTTCAAACAGGGACTAAAAAGGAAAAATATTTCGTTCGTTTTTGATCGGAATGAAAACAAAATATTTTGTTTTTGTTTTTAACGTTTGCATCCATAAAATTTCGTTTTCGTTTTTGTGAACCGAAATTTAATAACGGTTAAAACCGATTTAACCGTTTTTTGTTGCTTCACCAAGTCGAGAACCTATTTTTTCTTATTCGCCACCCACTTTTTACTACAGAACGATCGCCAAATGTCAGAAGAACAGTTTTAGCAACCCTATTAACACGATGAAACCCCAATTATTCGCATATTCAGATTGTAAATACTTAGTATGTATTAATATCTCAATCAGCATAGTTCGCCTTAAAATAAAAACAAATTTGGCGTGATTATTTTGTACTTTTAGTAATAAATGTAAGATATAAAATGTTTGTGATGACATTTAAAGTCCATTGACATTTTTGTTTCTGTTTCTTAGTAATCGTTGGGCCCCCGCTAAACTGTAAACGGCGATATGTTCGGTTTTGATCATTATGGACGGCATAATTTAGACTAGCGAATCGTCATATTAAATTTACCTTATTGTTAAACACACTTAACATCTAACCAAACAGATTAAGTGTATTTTATATAGTATAACACCCGTCAGGTGCAAAAACACAATTAGTTTTTCAAACAATAGATCATCAACGTCAAGCGTCATATTTTTAGACTGCTAAAATGACGTGATTATTACGCGTCCTTTTGTTGTCCAATCAAAGGTATATTATTTATTGATGCTCCAATTAACATATTAAAAAGAGAGAATATCTGTGCCATTACTCGTGATGCACGAAATTGCAAGTATTGGCAGTACATTTATTAATACATGAGTATATGGAGCGGAGCGATTCTCACTTATTTCACGTGAAATATTTTACTGCATTGTGGGAGCGAGTCTTGCCAGCATTAACGGTAAATTCGCGTTTGTGTTCTATGAATAAAAATTAAATGGTGATAAGTAATAAGAATTATTTATTTTGTTTTTGTTCTTGAATGAAAAAATAATTTTGTTTTCATTTTCGTTCTTATAAAAATGTCTGTTAATTTTGTTTTCTTTCCGTTCTGTCTCTGGTTTAAAATACAGATTTTGCAACAACTGTAGGTACCAGTACCAGAAATATCAAATAACCATCATAAAAAATCAAACAAAACAAAAAGTACTACAGACTTTTGTAAGCCAAAATTACAAAGTGATTTTTTCAAGGCTCAATTTTTCAGCTAAACAATGCTCGTCCTCAGTGGTCTACTAATATGTAAAAAGAGCTTTTTAAAGGTTGAAATATTAGATAAAAGGTCTTTACTAGTAACTGCCATCAATTTTTGGTATAGCTTAACCGAAACTAAATTTATGCTCAACATAATATATAAGATGTACAAAGAAAACCTATATGCAGACTTCCATGAAGATAGTACCTACTGGTAGGCGTAAGGGATGTACATAAAAAATAATTATTACAGCAATTTAATGGGCGCGGAATAGGTTGTTCACCTTTTAATGTTTGTTTGCTTCGTTTAGTAGTAAAAATGTTTAGTAGGCATTAAAACTTTTCCTTAAAAAAAAAAACTCCAAAGAAAGGTAATTAGCAAAAGTGAGCTTGATTAAGGGTGAAAATATTCTTAGGCGGATTGAGTGAAAAACGAGCGCTGAGCTACATAAATTTTCGTAATAGTGTCTTACTTATTTTATAATAAAAAAATACTTAAGAGCTCAAAAGGATCCTCAACCAAAGAATAAAATATACAATCCGGCACTCATATGCCCGATTTTTAATAAGCTGTTGTGTAAAAACAAAATGATTTGTTGATAGTTATACCAAAACGGGTACCTAATGTCAAGGGTTTAGAAAGAATTGAAAAGCTTTCAAATCTTCAAAAAGATGTAGCAATAGGAGACAAAGATTAATTTCGAAATTGACGAAAGAAAGTGATATTTTTCAGTCAATGGATAAAACAACTCATATCCTAATATCTTTTAGTTTTTTTTTTTTTTTTAATATATCAAAACCACTTCCTCACAAGTACGTATTTAAACAAAAAATAATTTATATTTCTCAATTTCTCGAAATATCTCATAAATTATCAAAAAATTCAAGCTTATTCCTTTTTGTCAGGAAAAATTATCGAACAAACAGACGCAGGGGTTTGGAGCGGAGCACGGAGCTGGAGCACGGAGCAGTGGAGCAATGGGTTTTTGCCCGGAGCTGGAGTGGAGTCCGGAGCAAATAATTTTGATTGCTCCACTTCTTTAGTTTATGTAAAATTTAAAAAAACATATTTTTTTTCTTTGAAGATCAATAATTTGTTCTTACAAACATTCACTTAACCCCTTCAGACCCATTTTTTTTTTCAAAGGCAATAATTACCATTCGATGCGCAACTTAAATGTCATATACTTCGAATAGAATCCAATAGATGCAGATATTGTACTACTTTTCTTAAAAGAATATGCTCAAAGCACACTTTATACATGGTTGCAGTCACAGTTTTAATATTTTAAGTCTAATATTGAAGTAGTAAACCAGTGTACATTATAATGTGCACAGGGTCTGAAGGGGTAACTTCACTTGTTATAGGGTCAAATATTGTAATTTTTGACCAACTTCCACATATCCGATAAAATTAAAACTTAGCTTTGCAAAAGCGCCTCTGTGATTTTTTTTTTTAATCAAAAAAGCATGAACCAAAATTATTGTTTTATTTTGCCGTTTTCATAACTTTCAACAGTTTGAAAATATACCTTACCAGCATAGGCCCACTTAGATGTTCTGGTACCTCTGGCGCTAAATTTATGGGGCCCTTCCTCGTAGATGGTTTCTAGAAACCATCTTAAAAAAAAATAATCTAAAAAAATGCGACGCAGATGAGGGCCCTATTTTCTTCAAAGGCCAGTAGCAGGCGCCAGGTCCGATGCCCGTCAAGTTCGCCATAGCTTACCAGTTTCAGCACATTGTATTTTCAATTATTCTCTATGATTGAGTGAAAATTAAAGACACCATGACTTTAATTAAAATAAAATTATTTACAGGCAACCTTAAACACTAGAAATAAGTTATGTAGAAAATTGAAATGCTTTTTAATTCAAACTACTTTCCTATTGAACTATTCTCTATCACTCGTGTTCCACAACTGCTGAGAGGGTTACATGTTATTTTGCGGTTTGAAGTAGCAATTTGTTGTAACATCTCACTCTGATACAGCCTGTTCGCCTTGTCTAGCCTCATGAAGCCCCGAAACTTCATTTTGAATCCAACTTTAACGCACAAAAACCATAAAAATCAATTCAATTTAAAAATTCGTATAATTCTGCAGCCGCGCATAAATGTTTAAAATATTTTCAGAACCTAAGGCCGTAAAAAACGTTTCGATAGGCGAGACTAGCGGCTTGATCATTGATGATATATGATCCCGTCAAAGAGATGATAATGATGTGGCATAGAAGAGGTACGTTTGCAGTTGAAAAATGAGTTTCAGCAGTTTAGCTGTTAAAACCTACCGAATGGGGCGTTATTTAATTCGCGATATATGTGAAATCTATAAAAGTTCACGATGAAATGTCGGCTTTAAAAGATCTGAACTGTCAGTTTTAGAGAAAACAGACATGTTTAAATAATCACTCGATGATAAACGAGACTGGAAAGTAGTAACAGAAGTTATAAATGTCCATGTGTGTGTATTAAAATACTACTAAAAAAGTTAAACCACAAATCTAAAACATAAAAATGTAGGAATATAATCGGTAGATACAAAACAAAATATACACAGTTCTCGTTTTTCAAGGGCCACCATGGGGATCTCGTAAACGGTAAGAGTTACGACTTCGGTTAAATTGGGGCAAAGTTGTATATTCAGGTGCTTAATAATTTGACGCAAACAGAACTTACATAGCGTTTTTAGTTTTTGAGATAAACAATTATTTACCATGCCGATTAGGAATTTTTCAAAATAAAATTTGTTTTTGCAAGTTTTAGCAATTGTTTAAAAAAAATACTAAATGTTATACATTGTCGATTTTAAAATAAAATACTCTATAAATTGGTGTTATATTCATATGTATATTACGTACATAAGAAAAAATTGACCTGATGATGGTTTAAGAAAAGCGAAACGTCGCATGGAAAACATAATTGGGGATTTTGATTCCTTGCAAAAAGTGGTCACCAAAAAGTTTTAACAGAAATGCTATTCGACATCAGATGAAAAAGTTACGGTCAAAAAACAAAAATCCACTTTTTCCCTATATTTCAAAAACTAAAAAAGCTAGATAAGTTCTGTTTGCGTCAAATTATTGAGCACCTGAATATACAACTCTAATTTAAGCGAAGTCGTAACTCTTACCGCTTACAAGATCCCGATAGTGGCCCTCGAAAAACGAGAACCCTGTATAATATCTTCAACGCAAGGACCAAGAACGAAAACAGCTGTTTTTTTTTTAATGTTAATGTCAAACTCAACAAATATTTTCATTTAAAAATACAGTACTACCATTTATTTTAGCATCTGCACCAAGTTTAAAGAACATTGAAATGTTTATATCTTAATCCTGATCACCCTGTTAATATAAGTAGATAATTCGCTTTAATTTGCAAAAATTACTGAAATTTTCGTTGTTTAAAGTACAATTTAACCAAAATATACATATAATATTTTTAGTAATTGTTAGTAAATATCGAATAAATTGGCAGAGTATATTTTATTTTCCAGTTCAAATAAACTGCTAATTAACATGTTAAACAGGTGTAATACATTAAATTCATAAAGAATTGTTTGTGTTAAACTTGTTATGTAATCGATATATTTATGTAAATAGGCAATCAAAATATTTCAATGGAATTATGTCAACTTGGTAACTGGACAGGTATTAGGTTTATGCTCGAAATGCGATATTGTTGTTCAGGGACTACAGCCAAAATCAACTTGAAGAATACCGTTTGCAAATTGTCATCATAAGGTTAGTATTGATCCAAATGTGTATTTTCCATTAGTGGTACTAAATAGCTTAAGATTTTATTTATGCAGCCAATATATAAAATAGCAATGTAATAGGTATAATGTGTGTACTGTGTTTCTCTTTTCAAACAAATCAGTTTTTAGTTGTATCAAATAAATATACATAGGTAATGCAAGAACGTGCTCAAAAAGTGAATTTTAATGAATTTTAATTAAAATTTTACACATCAGCATAAATTTCTTTGTGCATAATTATAATGCTATGTGTAAATAAAATTTTGTTTTGTTTTAAAATTATGTTGAAATGGATTTCTAATTGTCGAATCAGTAACTCATATATAGATATTTATAAAAAAGATAATATAAAACTTGGAATTTCGATTTTACAATTTTTCCAATAAAGTGTCCTAAAAATTTCAAAGTTAGAACATACTACAACAGTGTTTTTCAAGCTTTTCAGTGTCCCGGCACACAGGATGTTTGGTATTCGAGTTTAAGCATGCGCATCTCGCTCATAATAACAGCTAGAGTATGATTTAAACTTGGCAAAGGTGCATCAAAAACTTCAAATTATTGTGAAGATTTATTAATCTAATTATGTAAAAATTATTACCAACATTTTTAGACTTTTTAATTAAATAACTATAGTAGTTAATCATAAAACAACCACCATTTGTTTTGTTGTAGTTATGCGCAGTGTACTGCGATTAACAGAATCCCTTAAAAAATCTTCACAATAATGTTTTTGAAGCGGACTCTTAATAAAAATACAAGTTATTGGTATCGATGGATTCGTTAGAAGATGCTCCATTAAAATAATCGCTAGTACTACCATAGTTCCATTTCAAAAAAAATTACTTTTTGTCAAAAAAGCGATTCCGCAACCTTCAAAGCCGATTAAAGTAACCTAAATGTATGCAGGTCACGGCACCCTTAATAAAACACAAAATTTTGTTTTAAAAAAATTTTGAGGTTATAAAAATTTACCAAAACAGTGCAGTTGTATCCAAAATCGCTTCCTCTTTCCGAAAAGGTAAAAATATACAGGGTTTCTTTTAAAATAAAAAAGTTTGGATCGTTTCCGACGAAACCGGAAGTGGAACAAATGTGTGCATGTGCTTAAGAAGCCCGTTTTTTTTCGCACATATCATATGTCTAAAATTTCATTTATCTAAAATCAAAACTAAAGAAAAAAAGGGAATGTACCACACTTCATTTACACTCCGTATAGGTAGCCAATGCCGGTTTTTAAATATTTTGAGGAATTGTTTCATAGCTCGTATTAAAATGTGTAATTAACCCAGTGTGAAATTTTTTCCGTGTGTAATTGTTTCCCTGTGTAATTTCTTCCCTGTGAAATTTCTTCCTTGTGTAATTTCTTCCCTGTGTAATTTATTCCTTGCGTAAAATGTTCTCTGAATAACCGATATTATTAAAACAGTTATCTTCGTTCTGGTCACCATCTGTATTATACGTACGATCAAAGGAACAATTTTTCTATTCAAGTTACAAAGTTTAAACTATTGGATAAAAATTTAAAGGTATTTTTAAACTGTACATTTAAATTTTAAATTAGATCGTAACATGTAAATGCACCGGTAGTGTTTTAATACCAACATAAACTTTTACGAGAATAGAGGTAAAATGTTTTTTACCGACCAAAATTATGTATGCGAAATTAATTTTTCGAACTAAAAATAAAAGTAAGTATACATTCAAAGCTAAAATAGCTATGTCACGTGATGTTTGTTGTGCCCGATAAGAAAGATTAGTGAATAAGTTAAATAGAATAATTATAAAAGGGCAAACGGAAACTGAAAAATAACATTCCAAAAAAATCGTATTTTTTTGTAGTTACAAAAATCAAAATCTGATCCACAGTTTTTAAGCTTTTTTGATGTTAACATTCATTAACTTATTTCCATCAAAATGGATTAAATATTTATTGTCACTTTAAAATATTCCTCGCTGAACACTATAGAAAAAATAATTTTGTATACAATATCGTTAAAGTTGTATACGCTACTTTGCACTAACTACAAAATACGTGAAAGATTTATACAGGGTGTGTATAAATTGGCGAAAGCGCTACACGTGACGATGTTCTACGTAAAATTCTAAGTCGAAAATCTTAATACAAAAATGTTGTACCATGTTGTACTATGGCTTCAGGAACCATTTAAAGAAAAAAAAATTGGCAACATTGCATACATTGATTTGCGTTTGGACATTTTTTTATCAGCAATTTTTACTTAGGTATTTACAATTTTTCTTCGAACTGAAAGCCTTCAGTTCGTAAACATAGCTGCAAACTTTTGGGTACCGTAAAACACAAACTAGAAATAGTTACGAGAAAAAGAGAGATGACAGCTTACGACAATGTTGCCATATGTATTATTTTCATTCAAATTAGTGATTTACATATTTTCAACACCAATTTTTGAAAAGAAGAACACAATATCTAGGAAAAAATACTATTCGAAATTTATTTTTAATCCAAATTGCAGCTTTTTCATTTGCAAGTATTAAATAATAACGCTTATTAAAGGACTAAATGTCAAAGCTTTGAGGACCTCTTGCAGACACAGCAAGCATGGTACAACATTTTCGTATCAAGATTTTCGACTTAGAATTTTACAAAAAACATCGCCACGTGTAGCGCTTCCGCCAATTTTTACACACCCTGTATATTACAGCTCTTAAGTACCTGCACAATACCAAAATTGTTACTTCTTGCAGGTATACATGCTGTGACAACCACACAATAAAATTTTATGGAAGTTTAATTATTTTCACTAGAGTTTAGTTAACTCGACATTTAGCGATTTCGAAACAACTTCAAGTTTAACGAGGCAAAAAATAAATCTAGCGAGAATATAATGAACTACAATATAATCGCGATAGTAGTCTGCCTGGCTAAAATTAATAGCATGACTTTTTAATTTCCGCAGTTTCCTGTTTTCATACCACTTAAAATTTTAGCAATTTTCAAGTTCCCAACATCACTTAATACATATTGTTAAAGTTCGTGATAAGCAATCAAGAATTCAATGAACCCGTATTTCAATTTAAGACGAAATCTGATATTTGAGATGCAAATCCTGAAATCCTGAAATTCTTGCAATCGATGCATTACTTACAGGGTGCCCAAAACTTAATTTGCCATAGACACATTTAAAATACATAAAATTGTTTTACATAGACGAAAATTATAGGACAAATATTGTTACAACACAGCACTTTAAAATATTTCTTACGAATGCCCCCCCTATTATTGCAGAAATAATATTAGATGATGTATTAAAAACAGTAATGCCAAAAATATCTGATAACATCCCTTTTTTAAAGAAATATGTAGACGATTTAATTTTAGGAGTTCCAAAATCCAAAGTCAATAACATTTTAAACTTATTCAACAGTTACCATCCAAAAATTTAATGTATCTGTGAGACAGAAAAAGATTATTCAATAAATTTTTTAGAAGTCACCCTTTTCAGAGATAACAATAATGGTTCAATGTATACAAAAGCAAATCTAATCATGTTGTCTAGAGCCCCTCAGATTTTAAACCAAAATTGTAGCGTAACGAAACAGCACAATCAAAAATTTTAACAGCACACGCCAGCACAAGGCTAGCACAACACATCTGTCTAAAACAAATGTTTAAATTACTTGGTGGGGGGGCTATCATGTCTACAGCCCCTCCAATTTAAAATCAAAATTGTAGTGTAATGGAACCAGCACAATCAAAAATTTTAACAAAGCACGCCAGCACAAGGCTAGCACAACATTTCTGTCTAAAAAATATGTTTAAATAACGTGGTGGAGGGGCTATCATGTCCACAGCCCCCCCAAATTAAAATTGAATTTGTAGCCTAACGGAACTAGCACAATCAAAAATTTTAACAAAGCACGCCAGCACAAGGCTAGCACAACATTTCTGTCTAAAAAACATGTTTAAATTACGTGGTGGGGGGGCTATCATGTCCACAGCCCCCCCAAATTAAAATTGAATTTGTAGCCTAACGAAACCAGCACAATCAAAAATTTTAACAAAGCACGCCAGCACAAGGCTAGCACAACCTTCTACATTAAAAAAAAAGTTACATTTCAAATGTGGGGGGGCCCAGGACATGGACCTGTCGGTTGCATGGTAACAAAGTTACATGCAAAAATGCAAGTGGATATTTAGTTAGGTACCTTTTTATCCGCTGTCACAACGACAAAACGTGACGTCATTATGGAGAATTTAACATATGAGTGTAGTTATCATTATAATAATAATCTTTATATGTTCTGAATATCCCAAAAAAGGTGTAGAACTTGTCACAATAATAATTTACGTACATTACAATAATATACATAGTTAATAAAAAGAAAGAAAAAAAACACAGAAAAATAATATTTAAATATAACATTTTATAAAGGAAGCATCATTTAAATATTCGCTTACTCCATAGTAAGCTTTAGAAATCAGAACTTTTCTTAATTTCTTCTTCAATTCGCGGGTGGGAAGATTTATTATACTCTCAGGTGATGTGTTAAATTTATTATATACAGCGATAATTGTGGAGGCAACATTTTTTTGAAGATAGGTATATTTGAAACAACCGGGTTTTAGGTTTTTTTTATGTCGGGTATTGGCTACATGATTTCTTATATTCTCTTCGAACAGATCTACATTATTTTTTACGAAAAGGATGGCTTCGAGGATAAATAGGCCGTAAAAGGTTAATATTTCTAATATATTCTAATGCAAAATCAACTGTACTAGCATTTCCTAAGCCTATCTGTAATAATTTTCGATTTATTTAGGATTTTTGATGAAGTTAAGAGAAACTTGTAACTTTTTTAAATAGCAAGCCTTGTTGGAAATGACAACAAATGCCAATACTCATAACTGTCAACCACTTTCATCGCGTTTGTCGGTAGGGCTCAAATGGAAAATCAAGGGAAGTTTTGGGCAGCACCACGTTTTTGTGTTGGTTTTGGGAATAAAACCCCGTTTTTTAGTATCTTTTGTTGCAAAAATCTGAAGAAATTTAGTTGCAGAATAAGAAAACTTTTGCGTAATTTGTTTCGATTATAGACTTTTTCCCCTTTTTAAGGTATCCCCAATATAATAACCTAATAGGGTTAAGTCAGGGGATCGTGTTGGTCAAGCGTATGGTCTTCCTCGATCGATCCAACAGTTTAGATAGGTCTCCGGTAAAAATGCGAAGGTGTTTCTTCTTGATGTACAAACATTGCTATACAAGTTACTGAAGGAACACTAGAAAAAAAAAACACTGTTGCCGATTCTTCTCCAAATGTACTACTCAAAATTTGTGACTAGAATGCACTAATTAACTAAATTTTGAATGTCTTGTGTTTGATTCCATAATTCCTCCATTACTTTTCGAATCGGCTCAATGTTAATATACTTTTTACTTAATTTTTTTCGAGGAACGGATGCATGAAATGCGGCCAATTTCTTTTAAGACGTTTTGTATAAACTATAGAATCGTCTATAATTTAAAGAATGTGCTTTAGTTGTACAAACATAAATATTTAAATACAAAGTTATGTCATTTTTAAGGTGTCTTGTTATGTAAAAATCAAAGCTTGTTTTCTGGTGTAATAACCATAATTCCGCGAACCGCTGAAATCCGTTTTAACTCTTGATAATTTATCGATGAAGCTTTGTACAAAATATCTAATTTAGTAGTTTATATATTGGTAAACTTTGTTAATTAATTTATGGAGCTATTTAGTAGGTGCTGCAGGTGGTAGTATATTTATGCCCCGCGATATAGCGTGTAATTTTTCCAAGACTGTCCTACTTCTCTCTTACACAGCTGTAAAAGCTGCGTTGTAAAAAGCTTCTTGTGATAATAACTGCACGATCACGTCTCGCGGAGGTTTCAACAATATCATACAACAGGTGATTTACAACTCTGCGGAGGAAACGTTTTTCTCTCTTAATATCGAGTAACTAGCAGTATGCCTTCGCTTCCGTTATATTTTATTTTTAATTGTTCGCCTGATGTGTTTTTCGCATAATGGCAATGCACGTTCGTGATTAATAATAATTTGATATACAGGTCGGTGCATAGAAAATGCACCTGCTTTTATTAGTGTCATTATAACAAAATTAAATCAAATATATACCAAACATAATAAGGATTATTTACTACTACAAACTTTTACAGACTTTCATGAGATTGTTTCAGCACATCAAAAGCCAAATACCTAAAATATTATCAGTTTGCAAACACCACGTTTATCTAGATATACACCGTTAGAGTATAACAGTTGTAGAGTTTCTATAATTACATCTAATTTTTTCCATTACTGAAAATAGCACAGTCAAAAGTTATATCAGTACACGTCAGACAACATTTTTGTCTCAAAAATTCGTTTGAATTACAAGCTGGAGAAGCTATAATGTCTAAAGCCCCCCCAACTTTAGATCAAATTTGTCGGGTAACGGAAACAGCACAATCAAAAATTTTATCAGCACATGCTAGCAGGGCCTATCACAGGAGGGGAGACGGGACTAGTTCCCGGGGCCCGGTGTTGCAAAGGGGGCCCGGATTCGAGCTAATACACAATGTTTTGTTTACAAATACTGTTCAAATTTATGACAAAGGTATATGAAAATGTTTTGTTCGTTAGTAACTTTTGATGACAACACCGGACAACACCGGAAAGGGGCGGCATTGAAAAAATTTACTAAGGGCTGCACATACCCTCGCGACAACCCTGATTACATTGTTTATTATCTTAATCTCTATTTATGTATAAGTAATGGATCATACAGTTTTCGTTAATAACAAATTATTATATTGATTATTATTATTAACGAATATTGAATAAGGCTTAACTTATATAAAATGAAGTGGGAAGATTATCATCCTAAATCCTTCATTTCAGAAGAGAGAAAAAAAAAAGAAAAATTTTTTTTTTTGCTAAGGCCGATGAACTCTGACTGGGTTTATTATATTATATTAAATATTTTGCTTTGTTTTTTTTTCTTCATAGTTTTAATACATAATTACATAGTCTACAGGGTGGTCCACATAGAAGGGCGGGCCACTATTGTTCTCTTTTCTAAGACCTATTCAGTGATGCTTTAATGTTTTAAAAAAGTTTCATGGCACGCTAGATACTAAACAAAAATCAAAATAGGCATTTTTTAAATCATTAATAACTCGGTTACACTTAACGGTACAAAAATTTTTTTGGAGAAAAAGTTGTAGATTTTTTTACGCACTGTAAAATGATAGCATTCATTTGTTTCAATATTTGTCAATTTGTCTAATTTCAACCTCCTTGTAGCTCTTACCGTTTACAAGATCCCAATAGTGGCCCTTCTATGTGAACCACCCTGTATATCAAAATGCGAGTCTAAAATTTATACCTCTCAGAGGACGGGGGGGCCCGTTGTCTATTGCTTTCCCGGGGCCCGAATTTTCTGTGAGCGGCCCTACATGCTAGCACAACATATTTGTCTAAATAAAATGTTTAAATTACGTTTGGGGGAGAGGCTATCAAGTCTACAGCCCTCAAATTTAAAATCAAAATTGTAGCGTATCAGAAATAGCACAATCAAAGTTTTATCAGCTCACGCTAGCACAGGGCTAGCACAATATATTTTTTGTGGGCAGCATATAGAAATAGTAATTTCTGATGTATAATTTTAAGTACACCAATAGAAAATGAGTTAAGAAGTATTCACAATTTTTTTCAAATTTTTAATTTCATCAGTTTAAAAAAAAGGGGGGTATATTAAATATACCCCTAAGCAACGTAGCAATAAATATTAACATGTTTTAACAAAAATAACAAAAAACAACTTAAATCTTGAAAAAAGTACAATACGAATGTAAGATAATGGATATAAACTAAAAACATATAAAAAAAATTAAATTGATTTTCAGAGTACTAAAAATTCATAAATTATACATTTTGAAACACTTTTCTTCGCGCAGAATGTCAATTGACAATTAGAGGTAAAAACTAATCTATTACAGGCACTTGAAGCGAACTATTCGATTTGAATGAGTTGCATCATAGAAGGCACATGTTTATGAACATATTAGGTCGGTGGTACGTTAAGTATACCACAAAGCAGGATCCAGAATAATTTTTAAATTTGTGGTATGTGTAGTATACCACTAAGCGGGAAAGGGATCACGTCCATAGCCCCCCCGACTTTAAATTGAATTTTTAGCCCAGCGAAAACAGCAATAAATTTGTATTAGCACAGTTTAGCACAAGCTAGCATAACCTTTTACGTTTAAACACAAGTTTAATTTTAAATGTGGGGAGAGCGATGACATAGACCTAATTATTTTATCTGACGTAGAGAATTTAACTTTTTCTACGATTTAGCAGGCATAAGAAGATTGTTTGTTTATTTACGGATGTAAAATATGTGATTCTACAAGCTGCGTACAGGTGTAAAACTCTAGACAAACGATTTTAGTTAGTATATATACGATATACAATACCAACTCTTTCGGAAATATTTGGTGCGGATAGTGAATTGCTCCAGCTATTCCCGAGGAATACTTGAACGGGCTGAAAGGGCGGACAGTATAAAACAAACTTAGATTTTGAATTGCTTCCCCGAGCGCCTCGCATCAAGGCACAGTTTGAAAAGGCCATTCCAGGTTCACTGTTGGATCCAACTTTTGATGTGTATTGGCTGGAAACATCGCGGACATCCCCGTTAAATTTATCCTGTCTCTACGGAGATATTGTATAAATAAGTTTACTTCTTGAAATGTTCGTTTTATATTTGTTTTATTTAGTTTTCTCTATTACTTAGCCAAACTCGTGTAATTGATGTTGCGTCCGAGTCTGTTGGGAGGAAACTTGAGGTTTCAATTAATTTTGTGGTTTCGATATTCCAAAAAATATTAACTCCATGACCGAATGTTATTTATTACTTTTGCTTTGGTTCGTTGCTGCGATCAATTGAAAAGCAAACCGAAGGTTTTTCTTACTTCTTTATGTATTTTGAATCGTTGCAAAAAAAAAACGAATTTTACAACCACACTTTCACGATAATTTTTTTACTTACAACTTAAAATGATTAACATATTTAAAAAATATACTATCTATATAGGGTCATTGAAATTTGAGTTTAAGCATAGGCATCTCCGTTATTATAATAGCTAGAGTATTAATTTAAACTCGGCAAAGATGCTAAATTCGTTGCTTATTAGTAATCCCAAGAGTGAAGGAAAATATTTTAAACAGTATCCGAGAAAATTAGGAAATACCGAAAAATCGTCTAGAGCTCCTTTGGATTATAAAATATTTCAACTGTATAAAAACATTGCCCAAGCAACTTTTTAAGCCGAATCGAATGGTGGCCAGAATTTTTTCCTAGGTCGACTCGTTTTTGTTTTATGACAACCAACTTAATTTTCTATTTTGCTATTTACATAACAAATAGCATTTATTTTTCTGAACTCAATGATGTATCACATGTTATTTTACTTCTTCATTCATTGTCCGATTTGAAAAAATGCGTTTTAAAAAATAACCACTAAGTATATATAAATCAGGTAGGCCGATCGTTGTAGTTTAGGTTTATCGTTTCCATGGCAACATACCTATATCATATATGTATACAGGGTGGTCCACTTTTTGAAACAGGGCTTTAACAGTCAATACAAAAACTCATTTTAAAGCCAATATTCCATATCAACATGGGTCTGTCTACAAATGCTTCATTTTAAAGATACAGGGTGTTAATATTTTCAAAAAATATCGATAGTTTTTAACCGTTTCTCAACCAATAGATATGCCAAATTTGGTATATATCACCACCACTTGTAAGGTACCACATTCGGTGAGAATGCCGAGCCCCACAAGCAGCCAGTGGCGGGGTTGTGGAGGTTCAGTTGCAATTAATTTAATTTAAAACTAGTACGACCCTGTTCAAAATCAAACTAGAACTTGTTTTTGGGAAGTGTTTTATTTATTTTTCGGGAGAATAGTAAAATAAATCAAATTCCGCACCAACCGGTGGCAACTACGAAGAAAAGTGAAGAGACTATTTTTGTTTAAAATAAATTGTTCTAGCTAAAAACAAGTTCAAATTTAATGTTGAATAGGGCCGTATTATTTTTTTATACAATTTATTGAAATTGAACCCCTACAACTCCGCCACTGGTTGCTTGTGGAACTTGACATTCTCACCGAATGTGGTAACCTGTAAGGTGGTGATTTATACCAAATTTGGTTTAAATATATAAATATACTGGTTGGGTAACGGTTAAAAATTATCGATATTTTTTTCGAAAATTTTAACATCCTGTATCTTTAAAATGAAGCATTTAAGGACCCGTTTCGATATGAAATATTCGCTTTAAAATGAAATTTTGTAGCGACTGTTTAAGTCCTGCTGCAAAAAAGTGGACCACCCTGTATATTTATAATTTCCGTAACTGTTACTGCCATTATTCAAGTTTTTCATGTTAAACAATAAAATTTGACAATAATCTGACATGTATCTTGATTTTGTTGATAATTTTCTTGTAATCTTATTAACGCTATTTTAAAATAAAACCCTTGATAATAATGTTTTTGAATGTAGTTTATTATTCGGCATACAAAAATGTAACCTGGCGTTTCATTAAAAAAAAAAAAAAATATTTTCTTGCTAAACCGGAAATGCAAAAAAATTATAAATATCATGTTCTTTAGTTTAAGCCATTTATTTAAGTCAAATTTTAAACGAAAAGAATTGACAATAACTAAGACAATAGCCTGTTTCGGGACTTTGTCCTAACCCTGTAGATCTAAAACGTATTAATCCACCATTCAAAGGTTTCAAGCTAACCCCAAACGTTAATTATTAAGTCACAGCCAATATTAAACTTTAAGTAGGCAAATAATCCACTTATCCCCTCAATCACGTTGACATTTTAAATCATCAGGTATCAATTTAATACAGTTACGAAGTTATCTTGTAACTCCCTCAAAACTACCGAATTCGCAAACTGGACAGCAAACGCAAACACAAATTAATCAACGTGTTTTGACGAAAAAGGGCCCTGTAATAATACACACTTTTCATGAATTGAACAGGCAATCACTGTCCATGAAAGAATTGAATTTTATTAAAGCACATACAATATGTACTTCAAAATAAGACAATCAATATTTGAGATCAGGAAAACAAACCACACGAGATTTTTTTGTGTAAAAGTATTACCTACTCCTATACGAGAAGTAATTTTATTTATCGGCCTAATCAAATGGTTAATATTACATTTAAAACA
This sequence comes from Elmis aenea, assembly GCA_947652605.1. NCBI lineage: Eukaryota > Metazoa > Arthropoda > Insecta > Coleoptera > Elmidae > Elmis > Elmis aenea. The sequence goes on from OX393577.1 coordinate 16,748,160, forward strand.
AATGATAATAGTATAATTTAAAAACAAATGATGTATGTATCATTTAAATCAAGTGAAATAACAACAGAACCATCGAAACGGATAAAATTAGTACAAACTAAATGTGCCACCCCTGTACAAATGTAATACTCCTATAACCGTTTCTGCAAAATTAGTATTTGTACTACATCAAACACACATGTTCAAAATAAAGCTACCTACATAAAACAGAACTTAATGCAATTAAATTGTAAGAATATTGCGTAATGAGCTAAATTATTTGAAACTGCAAATGAGCAATCATGAATGAGCATTAATCAACATATTAATTTCTCCCTGGAGACGTGTAGGTTTGATGTTTGAATGAAAATTAATTTTTAATAAACATCGGCAAATAACGGGCGCGGATTTAATATCTTCAATTTAAACAATAGGCGCTTAATTAAAATAAATTTAGGAACATTAACGTTTTCATAATTGTAAATATATATCACTCGAGTAATCCATGCAAAGGCGGAAAGCAAACAAAGAAACATTAATTTATTTGTAGCGCTACATTTTCTGAAATAACAAAATCAGAGATTTGAGTGCTTTTAAAATACTTAAATTGGTTATTTAAAATAATAATATAAGTCCAAACGTATTAACATATTAAATATACACTAACTAAAATTTGTATTATCCGTTTGTAGAGTAATAGGGTTCTAAAATGTTGATTAAAGGTGGCGCCTTTAATAAATAAGAATATTGATAATGATCCAAGATACCAAAATGTCTTTAAGAATATCTCAACAACAACGCAAAGCCTTTTGAATAATTTTTGGAAATTTATTAACACAAACATAATCACTTTAGTTAATTAAAAATAACTTTTTAATTAAGAGTTATAAAATTATCTTTTTTAATATTCCATAATTTTTCATTCTATAAATATAAAATATTTGAATCTCTTCAGAAGAATGTGGGACACCTTTGTATGAACCTTCACATAAGCTAGATTTCAGCAAATTTTGTGCACACGCATTTCTAACCTTTCGAAATGTATTTAAGATTTTTTGACTCATACATGTTTGGAAAATTATATTAGACTTTTAGGACGGTTTATATCAAAAGCATTTTAAAAATAGTGGCGACAACACAAAATTTCTGATGGTATAACTTGTTGCAGAGCAAACTTTGTCAAACAGTAATAAAATAAATATGTTAACCAAACTATGTTGGTGGAATTTTGGGTTACTCTATCTTAATATATTAGTTTAACAATAAACTGCTTGGTACATGTCGATGGTTTTAAATGCCTGGTTAAAACTATGTAGAATTGTAAATTGAGCTATGTTGACACATTTTACGGTAAGACAATATTTGACCTACCATATTTTAATGTGAATTATTATGAAAATGTATAAACTGCTATTGGATGTGAGCATATAATGCGTGTAGATGGCAAGAGGCACAATAATATACCGTAATGGTACACTAATATTAGGTGTGTTCCTTCACAGAAAAATAAAGAAATTATTTAAAGGAGTTATTGGAAAATTACAATACAATAATTCATGAGAAAAAAAGAGCAAATCGAGAAGATTTGCGAAGCAAACGAACAAGAATATTAATAAGAATAACTGGAGCAGAGTTGGATAGAGCGATACATAAAACGAAAATTGGAACATCAGCAGGACATGAGGTATTTTACCTAAAATGATAAAGTATATTGGTCTACATGAAAGAACCATGCCGGTAAGAATAGTAAATAAAGCATTACATGAAAAAGAAATACGAAAAGATTGGAAGGTGTCTAGTATATTACCGATATGCAAAACTGGCGATTGTAAAAAATGAGAAAATTATAGAGGCATATCACTTTCCGCAAGAATTTTATGGGAGAGATTAAGAAACAATTTCAAAAGAAATTTTGAAGAGACACAAAGCAGTTTTAAACCGGGTAGACCCAGGACTTGATTTCTACGTAAAGACAGTTAAGTGAAAAAAACATTCGAAGACGCTTTACTTGAGTTTTATTGAGGAAAAGTAAGGTAGGTAAAAGAATATTAACCGCAAATAAGAGTTTTTAGAGTAGTTAAAATTACGTGCGAACCCACAACAGTGGGAGTAATGCCAAATTTACATTGGCATAGCAGCTAATGCAAGTAACTAAATCGAGTAAGGGAATTTACCTACTTGCAACGTGGAAACAGTTTCGTTTAGTACTTGCACAATAAATAATTTAGTGACTTTTTGAGTAAAGTAAATAGAAATCATTACTATTTACTTGAAGACGATATTCCATTTTTAGTCAATTACTTAACAATTTCACTAAATTGAGTGTAGTGTAGAGTAGACCACCTACACAGGGTGCCCATTTTTCTAACCTGTTGTATGGGTAACTCCGTTAATATTAAAGATACAGAAACGTTCAACTTAGCAAATTATTGCAGAATAACTGCTACACTAACAAACAAAAAAAAAAAACAACTCCTAAATGTAACATCGAAAAAAAATCGACAAGGGATTACTCCTATTTATTAGTAGGCAGTGAACATGTAAAATGAAACTACAAGAGAAAAGTATACCATACCTTATATCTATGAAACGGAAAAAAAAGGGCCAAAGCCACTATGACTTCCATTTAAGAAAATACAAGTTTGTGTTATAACTCCGATATCGAGAGTGCTATGAAAGTTTCGTTAACATATTTAAAATCTACGTAAAAACGTCTCTAACAGCCAATTTTAATTTTTGCTCTAGCTCATATGCTTACGGAATTATTCAAGTTTGAAAATATCGACCTTTATCAGTTTTTTCCAAATATTTCAAAAAGTTGATGACGTAGGTCAAATTTAAAAATGGCATAAGATTTCCTTTTAAATTCTGCACAAGTTTGCTAATTTAAACGTTTATGTATCTTTAATATTAACGGAGTTACCCATCCAACAGGTTAGAAAAATGGGCACCCTGTATATTGTGTAAATCAGGGCTGTGGAGTCGGAGTCGGAGTTTAGGAGGAGTTTTTGGTCAGTAGAGTCGGAAAAAATGTACCGATTCCGACTCCGAGTACAACAAAAAATTGCGAGGTCCTTTGCCGCAAAATTTAAACTCAAACTTAAAATAATTTTTTTATATTAATTTTTTTCTCTTATATTACACACCATAAAATGTCTTAGTATTTAATTTTGTCGGAGTCGAACTACTAAAATTATCAGGAGCCGGAGTCGGAGTCGACTTTTTTTACCGACTCCGCAGCCCTGGCGTCAACACTCGCTAAACCAAAATTTTGAAAAGGTTTGCTACTTGATTAGTGACTTGCTTTAGCTACCGTATTTTACGGACTTTAAGACGCACTTTTTTCTTCGAAAAATTGCCTCTAAAATTCAGGTGCGTCTTATACTCGAAATTAATATAAAAATGTCCAGTGAGAGATAAAAAAAGTTAACAATCGCCTTTCAAAAACTGAGCAAGCTCTGCCAACTTTTTAGGATAATACGATTTAGGCCACTAATTAAACTATGTACCTATACAAAATTTAAAATTTTTGCAGTTAATAATGACAAAGTTATAAGGAAAAATTAAGAAAATTAGGTTTTAGAATATTTTAAAAACTGGGCATGATAGTTTTTCAATTTAAATTATTAAAAGTACGTAAAACACACTGCTTTGCTAATTAAACCATTTCTATATGTGTAACGGTTTTCGAAAATCTGGTGTTTTCACATTGAAACACTCCAACAACTGCAGATATTTTTAAATCAAAGCAATTTTCCCATCATACAGAATATATTCCCGTCTATCCTGAATAATCAACAACCTGAGCTATATTTTTCACTGAATTTAAACCTGCAAGCACTCGCACTTGAATTGATAAGGAATAAAATAGAAATGGCGCAATAAAAATCATAAAAAGTATAGAATATCAATTCTAAGGCTTGTCAATCAATCAAAACTTATTCAATTTAGCATTTTGCATCTGAAAAATCTGTCAGTTGCACAATGCGGGGAACGAGATAAGCCGGTACAATGAAACCACTTCAGCCACAACGTCTACAAGCAAACTCCAACTGTATCTAAATTCGTATCTCAGTCAGGTCGTAAATCCTCGAATTGTAGATGCGACACTTGATTGTTTCAAGTGAATGGCTGGCCGTGTGTACTTTATGTATTGTCGTGATGCCTTTCGCCCCAACAGGGAGATACGGAAAACGATCAGGACAAATTATTTTTGCACATCTATCCGCAATTTAAATACTGTTTAATTAATTACAGCTACACATTTAATTAAGTAATAGCAAGTCGAGAGGCACCGTCGTGAGGTACCTTAATTAACCTTAATAGTGGTTTTCAGTCGTTTGAAATCGCTTTTGATACGTCAAAAAACAATCTTATAAAAATATTTATTCACCTAAAGTCAGACACTATTTTAAGTCGAATTTTTATGAAAACTAAACTTTTTAACGCTAAATAATTCCGGAAATGTAATTTACTGATCTAGTAGTACACGGAAACAGATTTGAATCAAAAAAAAGCACGAAAAGGAATGTCCAGTTAAGTAATTAAAGTTTAACATTAAATGTTCAACAAATTTTTTTTTTCCAGAATACACTTTCTGCCTCGAAATTTTGTAGACTGATTGTTTTGTGAGGCTGTAAGTGGAACCAATTGTCAATAAGTTATGGCATTGTGAATAGGGATTCTGAGTCTCGACAATTTTTAAAGTCCCGGGACTCGAGACTTTTTTTATCAAAGTCCTGGGAATTCCCGGGACTTCGAGACTTTTGCGAATTTTATTTACATACTAGAAAATGGTGGTATTACCCGTCAAAAATGACGGAAGATTTTCTAAGGTGCAAGAAAAATGATGATATATTCATGTACTCAAAATTCATCGGCTATTTTCACTGTAAAAAATAAGTTTTCTTGACAGTGACATTGTTTCTGAAAGCACCCGCTACATATTTAAAATTGCTTCTTTGCACGTATCGTGATCGTGAATCGGTCGTGACAGTTGACAGATTTTTTTTTTTTTAATTAAACCATATTCGCGGATTTTGTTTTTGAAGCATTTATTTTATAAATAAACTAATAAAGTATAGTAGTAGGAGTAGTGTTATAAATTTTAATTAAGTCTACATTCTACAGTAAATAAAGTATTTACTTCCAAGTAAATGCCCATTTTAAATAAACTTAACAAATTTCATTAAACTTTAAAACATAACAAGCATAATTAAAATATATTTTTACTAATAAACTTAACAATTATTTTTTAGTTTTAAAGCAGACAAGAAATAAACATAAACAATTAAATATGGCAGGCAAAAAATTTAAATAAAGTTAAGTAAATGATTGTTAGTATAAACTATAAACATAAAAAATTATGAAACAAAATATTTTTGCTAAACTCATGGCAGTAAAATTTGTTTAAAAATAAGAAGTATAAAACATTAATTTCAGTGTTCTGTAACATTAAGTCTCGTCTCGAGTCTCGAACTAAATGTCCCGGGACTCGAGACTAAGAAAGTCCCGGGAATTCCCGGGACTTACGTCTCGGGAAATTCCCGGGACAGAATCCCTAATTGTGAAGCTTCATAATTCAATTACATTCCGTAGAAGTTTCATGGTAATACAACATTCCTATCAATAGTTATGATGCCAGAAATAACAGTAGGTACGTGTTTTTGACCAGTGTCGAAAAGACACGATGGAGCAAAGAGCGAACAACAAATGCACTGTTGTTCTCGATCACCTGCTGTATTCGCCTGATTTGGCTCTCTACAACTTCTGGGTATTCCCCAAAATAAAATTAAAGTTTAAAGGAAGCCGTTTTGATACGATTCTGGACATAAAATGGACTTCGACTGAGTTTTGGATTTAAATTATAAAAATAATTAAATCGAACCAATAAAAATCTAATCAAATATGTCTTTACGGAGATATTCATGGTTAAACAAAGTCTTTCTGTGTTTATTAAGATTCTTCTGTATTTACTGCTAAAAGCTTGATTTTAAAAACAGAGAAGTGTGGCAGGCACACAAAGTTAGAATTTAATAATTAATTGATATTCAATGGACTGATAAAAACGTCAGAAACCGGCAATAAAAAAACTAAAAATTTTAAAACGTGCAACAGTTTGTACAGTTAAAAAATATATAATCTACTTTGAAGGAGATCCTACAAATTTTACTGACTGCTACAGTGCTACACATTAAAAGTAAACAAATTTCGATACTAAAAAATGTTATATTACCGTAGTTCGAACAACAGCACCTTTCAGTTTATTGAAATTTCATTATTAAGTAGAGAACGTTGCAAGTTCGTATCGCTTTATCGGTAGAGTTACAAGCAAGTGCACTAATATATCTAGAAGTAGAATACATCCCAGAATATGGCAAATAAAGTACACGTACTATACAGAGTTTTTTCTTTTCAATATTTTACTTGCTTGTCTTTTTTTTTAAAAATATAAATCATATATTAAACATTTGGCTTGTTATTTTCACAATAATATAAAAAACACATACTTACTTTTAACATAAGAACTTTTCCTTAATAAAACTTGTGAGCTTATGTGTAAACCTTACAATATTAGTTTCATTTTTCACCTCGTTTGATAGATCGTTGTTAACTATTAATCCTTTACAAAACAGGTAATTTCTGATGTAATTTCGTTTCGTTAAGATCAATTTAAAATCTTTATTTGGATAATTGTAAATTACAGAATTTTGGGTTATACAGGGTGTTTCATAATTGAATGCTGATCCTTAAGGGTTTTATTCCTTGGATGATTTTAAGAAAAAAAGTTCATATCAATGTAGGTCCGCAACCGCCGTATTTTTGAGATACAGGGTGTTTTTTTAATTTTAGTAGGTAGGTACCTACTAACTAGGTATAAAAACACATTTTTTTGTGAAAAAAAATTGTTCTGTTTCTACCAATGGCGTCCTAACTAACAGGTCCTTGAATGTATTTACTTGATTATTAAAAATTAAAATTAAAGTGAAATGTACCCTTTTACTCTTCAAGAGTACCTACCTAATAGCCTTTTATTTTTTTACTCGAAAACCGTTCGTCGGACAAAAAAAAGTCAAGAGGCCATTTTTACTAAGAGATAAAGCAAAATTATAAAAATAACATTTACTTTGAAAAAAAACAGTGGCGTATCTTTTTTTTCATTAAAAATATTCAAGGACATGTTAGTACGGACGCCATTGGTAAAAAAAGAACAATTTTTTTTTCTGAAAAAAATGTGTTTTTATGCCTAGTTAGTACCTACTAAAAGTCAAAAAAAAATCTAAAGTTCCATCAAAAATATTACGAAAAAACCGATATTTTTTTCAACTTTTAACACCCTGTATCTCAAAAATACGGCAATTGCGGACCTACATTGATATGATCTTTTTTTCTTAAAATCATCCAATGAATAATACCCTTAAGGATCAGCATTCAATTATGAAACACCCTATATATTTGAACCAAAAAATATCTGTAGCAGGTTATATATAGTTTTGAAAATGACAATTATGGCATTAAAAACTATCCGTTGTTGAAAACTAAGCCACTGTAAAGTATTTTGCATAAGAGTAATTTTGGTGTACCTAGAACAGTGTAAAATAATTCGTATAGTCCTATTTTGCAGTTTTCGAAGTGTTTATTTAAATCGTTGGTATACGCCAGAAATAAAATACTAGAGCTGTATTCAAAATGGGGTGCTATGATACTTTTTTATACTAGAATTTCAGTAAGGACTGCAAGTTTACTACCCAATCTACCGAAGAAACCAACTTTTAAAAAACTTCCTTAATTATATAATCCGTATTACTTTTTAAAATTTAGCTTACTGTACTGTTTCTTTTAGAAACCTATTTACTAATAAAACTTAACACGTGAGAAAATAAAGTTGCGCAGACAAAGTTAGAGGCATGAAAAAAAAATTTAATTATACTTCATAATTTTAATTTTCGCCGTTTGAAAAAAAAGGCACCGCAATTAATTAAACAGTTACATTTATTAGGCCATGGCTAATAAAAATATTACATTAAACAACGTTGTATTTCGCAACAGCACACGTATTTGAATATTCGAACATAAAAGAATTATAAAATGCGTTGAAAATCAAAATCTTCACAAACGACCATAAATAGCGTTTTTATGGTTATGGTCAACCCCTGCGCCATGCTAGCAACGCAATGCAGCTATGTAGCGCCATCCGGGGCTCGTAAAATATAATTTCATTTCAGTTTTAGAGTTTTCCAAAAAGGTTATCAGATAATCTCTGTGTAGCGCAAACATGTTCACGGGATTCGTTCTAAATACGAAGCGATGCGAGAAACCATTCTGACCAACGGATTATCAACACAATAGTATTGAATAAAACTAAAGTTTCTTTGACTAGTTATTTAAACCATATAATACACACTATAAAATCCACAATAAAAGCTATTTAAACTATAAAATACACCTGTGATTTACGTACACAACTTTCATACTATACTTTCATAATAAAACTATAAACGTAAAAATTAGGTTTTACAGAATACACAACCATTTCTCTAAAACGAGAAAAAAGTCTATTCTTACACAACAATAGAAGTCGTAGCCAATTGTATAATGTTAAATGTGTTGCAAAAACATCACAGATATATCTTTTAAAATACTACAAACAATACAAAATGAAACTTAAAAAGGAATAACAAAAATTAAAAATTATACAATTTCGGAATTTTTTTATTAATAGCTGATTAAATAACTTTAAAACATTAAAATTTTAACAGACCTACAGAGATTGGCAAAAAAATCAAGTGAAACTTAAAAAATAAGTTTTCTCTATGATAAAAATTATATTTTAAACGTAAAGACTTAAAGACTGTATGGTGTATAGAATTATTTAAGCAAGTTATATACTTAGCTTACATCTACAAGCAAGTCTGCACAAAAATTATAAGGTAGTAGGTATTTTGTACTGAACAGGTAAAACACGGTGCCTTTTGGTATGGGCATAATTATGTACAAAATCGAGGCATTACTATGTTGAATTTTAATACAATTTATAGTTGTTAACTGATGCCAGTATAAGAAGATCCAATAATTTAAATATATCGTACCAACAATAAAAACTATTTAAAGATTGTTTGTATTTATTGTCAAATTTGCCATTTGTAGCTATTTTAACTTTTTTTTTGTGAAAGTAATCTTTACACAATGAAAAAAAAAACTGTTTAGCGGTTGTGTATTCTGTAAAAATTACCAACAGTACTAAAACAAAGTATCCTTACCAGTTGTTCCGCGGCCAACTCTTAAACCTGCACCAATCTGAAAATTAAAATAAAATTCATGTTAAAATACTGAAAACAGTAAGTATACAGATAAATTTAGAACATAGTTTAAAATAATACATCTAAGTGTAATGTACATTTATTCATTAGTAGATATTCTCTTTTTCTAGGATAAAAAGGCGTTTATTTTTTAGTTTGTCATTAAGTTATACTTGTATCAATTCGTATATCAGCTGTAAGAGAACATTTTTTTTTTTTAAATATAGTTACTTATATTTTTTTAGCTGATAAACTTTGTAGGTTAATTTTTACAACACATTCAAAGGGAGATGGAGATTTTCGTAGTAATCCATGTTAAACAAAACAATAAATGTATGTAATCATAAATCAGTTTTTTAAAAAAGTTTTCAAAATTTTTCATTCTACACGTTTCTTTTTTTTTTTTTTTACTGGTATAAGACCTGACATTTTCACAACTAATGGAGTGTAGTAGACTGTGTACTACTAACAATAATACTATCAAACCTTATATCAGTTAATTAAAAGGTTAAAAAAACCTTATTTTAATATTGAAAATATTTTTTTTTAGTTTTATCGGGTATAAAACTTAATACCTACTGTATGGTTACCACTTCCGGAGATGCTTTATACATGATATTTTGATAGTGTACGTGTATCTGCAGCAGTGCTTCAAAGCTTTTAAATTTCTATTCCCATTCAACTTGGTATGATTACACAAGCCGACATTTTAGAACTTTGTGAATTATTTTTTTTTATATAACTGTTGCTGCGCTGAATTCAATGGCGCACACAGATTTTTGCTATCACATCAATTTTTTTTAACAAAATGGAAAAACAGATTAATGATTCTCAAACAAAACATTAAATATCAAAACAAATAAACCCAAAACTATTCGTATAATTTATTTTAAAATTGCTGTTCTTATATAAATAATATGCTCTGAATTCAATGGCACACGCAGTTTTTTGCTATCTCATCAAAATTTTTAGCAAAATAGAAAAAAATATCAAAACTATTTAAACAAAAAACTTTGTAAAATTTATTTTTAAATTGCTGTTCCTTTATAAGTAACATGCTTTGAATTCAATGGCACACACAGATGTTCGCAATCTCATCAAGTTTTTCAGCAAAATGAAAAGTTTGGGTCCAATACGTAGAATTTCATATGTATATACCTGCCATACGCAAATAAGGAATTTTAATTTTACCTTATGTATAAAGGAAACGGGTTAGATACATATTTAAGGGGTTAATAAAATTACTGTTATTGTATTTAGACTGATTTCTAACTGTTACAAATCCGGGAAACCGGTACATCAGCCAATAAGTAGCTGCTAGCCTTCGGACCAATATGCTCGGGTCTACAAGACGTTGCGTCGTACCTGCACAGCTGGCGTGCGAAAACCTGATATGACATCAAAAAACTAAAAGCTGATTCGTAATCAGCGCCACTGAATTAGTAAATAACACCAATCAAATTCAAAACAACAAAAATCATGTCGGCCTGTGTCATTCTTTCAACTGATGGAGTTATTTATACACGAGATTTTGAAATGTAGACTGTATAAAATAACGAAAAACCTATCAAAGTTCTTTAAAATATTTACCCTGCACAACTTTCTTTGCGATCGAGTAAAAAAAAAGTGCACAGGCAACAATATACCTACATGTGCACACAGGAGGAAGGATGTGGTAATCGAGTTACCATATGTATTCAGAGGCTGTACTGCTTCATCTCAGCGAGAAAATCTACTGCATTATGTTTGTATATTCACAGAAAACTAGTCACGCTTAAAGCTTTTGCAGTCTAGTATCGTTGCAAAGTTAACTGTGCAATAATAATACAATATGGATATCCACACGTGAGGCAATGAGGCTAGAACGTGACAACGCCACGGGCTAACATTAACTAAATCCTCAATAGAAAACAAGAAAAAATGCGAAGAAAAATTATATGCAATACATGAAACAGTATACGGAGCGCAATATTTGATATGTATAAAAGTTTAACACCTTTAAGGATGACAATAAAGCACTTTATATAACTTCAGAAGCAGATTAATTTTGTTACAAAAAAATATATCTTTTGCGGAGTGGTCGAAAAAGAACATTTTTTGCGCTGATAAATGTTTTACGTAGATACATATTCATTATCATGATTTTGGGATAAAAATTGTAGTTTATTGTGCTTTAAATTATGTTCGTTTTAAAATTTCAACTGAGACCAATTTAATGACCACAATCCCTAATTTTTATTTACATTGTACATGAACATTGTAGCAGCTGTAAAAATCTACAAACCATATTAATTAATCAATGCAGTTTGCTGAACGCCGTCAGAAATAATAAAAAAAATAATACTCTTGCACAATGCAGTAGGTACTGAAAATTCCTTGGTTAATAAAATTTAATAATCTCTTTGATGGAAGCCATCCGCAATATTTAATTTAAAGCAACTAATTAAAATTAGACTTTGTAGTTTGCTACTTCAACCAATGTATGGGGTTTCTATTACGAATTTTTAATTAGTTGCATTCGAATATTAAATCTTTTTACCTAGTTACAAGCTACTAAAATTTTATTATTGAAAGGTTGAATGTCTTCCAGTCAAAAATTATAAAATATCTATTCATGTTAGCTGTGTCAGTGCTGAGTGAAAAAAATCAAATTAGCCCTAGTTGTAAAATGTATTTAAAGCAATTTATTCAAAAGACTTTCATAGACTAGAAAATATAAAAGTAAAAAACTACATTAAGTTAACGTCAGCATTCAACCGAATTTTGGAATAAAAAATAAGTTATACAATGGAGCAACAAAAAAACATTACGAACAATTGTGATTTATTGTTTATGAATGGATTGTATGTTACAGAGGAGATTAAAAATGAATTTTCCCCGAGACTTACTTCAACCTCTCATAATTATTGTAATCTGCATTTTTATTATTGGGACAAAGAATATTAGTAACCATTGGAACTTTATTCTTGTAGAATTTAAAGCAATAGTTGTAATATGTTCCTCTGATATGTTCTTCTCATATTTGCATAATTTAAACTAGATTCTCTTGTTTCAATAAATAATTGTGAATAAAAATATTTTTTCTCTTGTTGATAAATAATTTTTTTCTACTCATGTACATTCAAGTTTTCATTTTCTTACTGCCTACTCTACATGAAAGTTTTACTTTCGTCTCTAAAATTAATTTTCGCCACTAGTGGAGAAAATAATGTCAATGTCAGTGTCAATATCAAATTGTAAAATTTACGATTTTTTAAAGCTTAATTTCATAAATAATTAAATTGCGTTAATATTCTAATCAAATAATTTAATTTTAATGTAGCATTTTATATAAAAGCCTAAAGATGGTACGTACAAAAATTAATATCTTCTATATATATAAAAATGAATGTATGTATGTATGTATGTTTGTATGGATGTTTGTCCTTTATGCATTCCTATACCACTCATCCGATCCTGACCAAATTTGGCACAGACAATCTATAGGACCATGGAAAGAACATAGGCCATATGAGAATTCCCAAAAAAATCGTCCGGAAAAGATATTGAGGAAAACGTGCCAAAATCTTACACACAACATTTAAATCGGGTCGTCTGGAGCGAGAATTTCAACAAAATTTGACAATCTGACGGTTTGACATAACGTTTAAACGCTCGAACCTTCTCCGATTCGACTTTTTCGCACATTTATATGTCTCAAATTTAATTTACTTTACATTGTAATATACTTTCACAAATAAATCTGAAATTATAAAACATACCAAGATTATTATTATTTGTACTCATATTCCCCTAGCGTCGTCATATAACGACAGGTCCTAAGTCAGGACCTGCGTCCTGTAATTTAATAAAAAGTGATTTTTCATGTATCTATGGCCATTTTTAAACAACTGATTGAATTTCAAAACATTTTGATAAATATTTCTTAATTCCGGAGAATAGGGGTTAAATCTGATCAGGCCTGGACAGTAATAAAAACTTGTTTGGATGGTTAAAATATGTAATTTTCTAAACATTAAATCATGTCCGATATAACCCTCCAACTTTTTGAATGGGCAAAAAGTAAGGTCTTTTTCGATTGCCTAAAAATGGTAAAAAAAAATCCCCCTAGGGCTAATTGCTTTTATGGGTGTTTGTACAACATATGTATGCTTTCATGCGTAGTATGGTCAAATTGAGCCTTTAACAAATTCACAAATAGTAAAAAAAGCTTAACCGTCCGATATAACCCGACCTTCCCCTATGGTTGCCAGAAATTAACCGTAATTAAGTTGTGATAAAATGATAGTGTGCAGTGGCATCACAATGGCTAACTAGCCTTCAGCCAAACATGAAACAACATAACATAAAAATTATACAAGCCCTGTATATGTAAGTCAAATGGTGAATCGCCTACAACTTTAATTTCATACCACGTTAGCATTTACAATCGAAAGTTCAATTTTTTGGTACGTTTTAACACGAATATTTGAGACACAAATGCTTGTATTGATGTAACTTTTCGAGGATTATAAAATACACTGCATTTTTGTGTTGTTTTTTTTTTTAAGTGGCGTAAAATTGCTAGTGGATGTGTTGTATCAAATATACAAAGCGCGGCTAACAACTGCCACTTTTGATGTTTAAAGTGAAACCCAGTGTAAACAAATAACACACTGAAATAATAGCTTCAACATCTGTATAAAAAAAAAAACGAACAAAACTTGACGCAGATAAAGCGCACGTTGAAAAAAAACGAACTATATTTGTAAAACGTTACTGCAATTCTAAATAATAAAACGTGATCCCGTGATTTATTCTCAGGGTCACCTACGCTATAATGGTCCATGATATTTTACCAAGAGTCACTCCTTTTAAGTTAGTGTGGTGATCTGAATGTATCTTTAATCTGGAGAAGAGGGTCTCCAAAGTGAATCTCTGTCTTCGTTCCTGCCCGAGTCCCACTGCATATCTGAGCTATCGCTTTAGCTTATAGATGACATTTAGTGCCCCTAAACTACGTCCTTTATATAATCCGGGCTTATTTTCTCCTGAAGTTACCAAAGTCTTGCGGATTTTGAAACAGCAAACTCTAACTCGAACGAGTAAATTTTAGACAACTTTGTCAGCATTTAATTCCATAGTTATAGCCTTGTAAGATTTTTTCAGTATTACTGTTTTAACGGATTGCTATTGTTTTATACAAGGACTATTATTAATCATATTATATTATACAGAGTGGTACACCAAAATTATAACAGATGGATGCAAAACCGTTTTTAAATCGTTTAAAATTCTCTAATAGATTAGTTCGCTCTTAAGTCTTGGCGGTTAAATAATTTAATAAATTTTTTATATTAAATAACTCCATTTTAAAAAATGTATGAAGAAAATAATAGTTATTTATGTATCAAGGCCAAAAAGTGTAACTTCTGGTTTGCTGGCCTCGACTACGTCTCGGCCAGCAGACAGACAAGGCCGAAAAAGTACGTTTTGGCCGAGGTGCATATTACATTTTTTGTGCGATCGAATTAAAAACAATTTAAATTTTTAGTAATTTTCAAAATTATAGGTTAGAAACTACGTGACATTCTGTCACTGACAGATGACGGCGTATGTACTGCATTACCGGCCCTTTCCTTAGCAACGGCCGTAAAAGTTACTTTTTCGGCCGTTGCTAAGGATAGGGCCGGTAATGCAGTACTTTATGGTCGCTAACGCGTCCGTCAAACAGCTGTTTCTAGTACGATCGCACAAAAAAGTACTTTTTAGGCCGTTGCTAACGGTAACGCCGGTAATGCAGTACTTTATGGCTGCTAACGCGTCCGTCAAACAGCTGTTTCTAGTACGATCGCACAAAAAAAATATTTATTTTATACAGCGTCATTCAAAAAGACTGCAACAAATGCAAAAGTTTTTTATTATTGATTTCTCAAAAAATGTTATTCCTGATTCTCAGTAATATTCTGCGTTAACCAATCTGCTTGCCACATCACGCCATCCAAATCTATCCCAGCCCATTAGCGCCGGACTGTGTTTTAGAATGTTTACTAACGGGCATCGGTATTATTTTAAGCAACCACTTCGTCCAGACGAGTAAATAAATTCCTTAAAATCGTCGTTGTACCAACAGGTTCTTTTTTGCTCTCGTCATCTTCGTCTAAATACGACGCAGTCAAGTCAGTGGCAAAGGCAGGTGGGTCAGAATCCCTCTATGGGGTGACAATAAATAATTGTAAATTTTGTGCTAAACACTGAAAAGAAGAGAGGAGACCTAAAAAAAAATCTTCGTTTTTTGCGTTTATAAACCCCCCTCATGGAAGAGTCCTTCCTACGCCACAGGGTGGACTAGTGGTAAGCAAGTTGCATAATTATCCTCATCCTATCAAAATAAAGTTTGGCTTTGGGTGGCCTTCCGGATCTTGTCTTTTCATAGCGGTCCCGATTCTTTTAATACTAGCGAGCTCACAAGTTCTAAGGAGTATCTGTTAATTTAAGAACTTTCTTGACAAGTTTATCGCAATTAAAATAATTTTATTGGACACGAATTCGACTGTCGGGTAATTTTTGTATGCACAGGCATCTATGTCGGTTTTTTTGTTTTTAAAAGAAAAACTCTGGTGGATGCGTCGGGTCAAAAATGAAGCTAATCGTAATAAATTATTATCTCTATTATTAGGGAAGTTACAAAAAAAATTTTTTAGCTTTAGACATAGGACATACTAAATATTTTTTATCAGCAAATAATGTGTCTACAAGAAAAATAGGTATGCAGGGTAGAGGGTGTTCCATTTGAATTAGTAAAGTTGCATATTGATTCTCGAAAACTAAATACTCTGTGCATTTAAAAATAGTTGCAGGTTATATAGCTAATAAATTCCAACAACTTTTGTGGTAAAAACTTTTTTGTAACTACCCTAATAACAGAGATAACAAATAATTTGTCTTACAATTAACTTAATTTTTGACCCTACGCATCCACCAGAATATTAACTCTGGAAATATTAACTCAAGACAAAAACATGCTTAATATTTTTTTAAGGCAATTGATTTTTCTACAAGAAAATGTAAAAATATACAGGGTGTTCTGTTTGAAATAGTAAAGTTGCATATTGATTCTCGAAAACCTAATACTCTGTGCATTTAAAAATAATTGTAGGTTATATAACTAATACATTCCAACAACTTTTGTGGAAAAAACGTTTTAGTTACTTCCCTAATAACAAAGATAATAAATAATTTGTCTTAAAATTTGCTCTATTTTTTAACCCGGCGCATTCACCAAAATTTCAACGCTGAGGAGCAAAATAACGTATATTTACGGGTTTGACAATATCAACATGTTATTACACAACGTATATTTACGGGTTTGACTGTGAAAGGGTTACAACCGCTGTTAAAGTTCACTGTTTACAAAAACAAAAACTTATTACACATCAAATGGGAGTTTATTATTAGGTCATTAAATTGACTTTTCCAAATTTTAAAACAAAAAATAGCAAAGATATCTAAAAGAAAGAATAAAAGTTTTAAAGACCGCCAAGACTTTTGCAATGCTTTATTATTATTATTTCTGTGATAACAAATAAATAAAAAACTACATCTTAATTAAAATATTCTCTAAACCGCTTTACGTTAACGAAACTTAAGATCTCCAAACTAAAAAAGTATTTTCAAAATATTCAGTCAAACGTGCGCCAAAAAAACATTATTTTTGAAAGAATTAAAGTGTTTTTTCGGTTTAACATTTAACAACAGAATGGTTTTTAAAAGCTCCGAGCAATACTTTAGTAAATTTTGCCAATCATGCCTTACATTTTTTATTTCTAGCTAGTATCTAAAGCGTGTCTCTTAAAAGTACATTTTCATGTTTGGTACATTTTCTCTTTCTCAAATTTAAGTGTATGTACGAGTATTTTGGATGTCCCAGCGTTTTGCTTTACAATTTACTGTCAAAGACAAAGTTTAAATTCCTTTCAAATTACTTTACAACGCAGCTTTAAAGCATGCATATGTATACCGACAAAGTTATTACAGTAAGTAATGGCAGCATTATTCACAATTCAAATAAAACGAAACATAAACAAAGCCGCCTCAATGCACTAGTGTTATTGTTAACTTCAGAGAACTTCTTCGCTGCTATGAACGCTATTGTTTTAAAAGATTAGAACGCCTTAGCGGAGTTCACAAGCTGTGATGAAGCACATGTTTTCTGTCGCATCTACTTTTATAGTCGTTAGTCCGGTAATTTACCAGCGAATGTCGAAAATGTCGCGGAAAATGTTGCATATACGTGCATTCAGAACGATAAAGTTAATAGAAAAGGCAAGAATACATGCAGTGAGAGCTTTTAGAAAAACTAAGATGAATATGAATATTATTCATATAGTTCAAAAAAGCGTTCGAATTTAACCAGGAATACTTTCAGACATACCAATTCAAATTTTGAATTATTAAGCTTTAAATCAAACAATGTAAATATAATAAGAAAATAAACAAAGACAACACCAAAACTACAGTCATACGCGCAAAAAGATTGAACATAATGTAAGCCTGAATGGGATACAACTAGACTAATTGTAAGTAAAAAGTTATAAATACTAAGTGTGCACCTACACTGTAACGGTGTAACGAAGGATAGATAGGGAAATAAACGAAAGAATAGGCTCAGCAGCTAGGTTATTAATGGCGATAAAGAGGCTGTTCCTGGAAAAAAGAGAAATACCCAAAGAAACGAAGGTAGATGTAGATATATATCGCAAAGTGTTTAATCCCATCCTAGTAAATGGTTGCGAATCGAGGACCATTACCAAAAAGAAACAAAGTCGTATCAGAAGTATAGAAATAGGTTTTTTAAAAATAACTGAAAGTAAAACGCGTAGGGACAAAATTAGAAACAAAACCCATAGAGAAAACCTAAAAGTACTACCAATAAATTAAATATACAAGAGGGACGACTAATATGGCTAGGTCATGTATAAAGAATGATAGAGAGAAAATAGGATGGCCAAAAAAGCCTATGAATCGCGAACAGGAGGAAAAACTCGAAAGAGAATGCCAAGGAAAACCTGGAATGAGGACGCGAAAGAAGCTGTTACAAACAGGGGTCGAGTGGTGTAGAGTTAGAGAACTAAGAAAAGATAGAATAAGATAAAGGGAAGCATACAAAAAGAGGCCGTATACATGAAAAAAAAAACAAAAGCCTCACACCCAACAATAGAAATTAAGAATAAGAAAAGGAATTTTAAAAGCAACTAATGTAACGGTTGGCTCTGACCCTTGACTACACATGCATGAAAATCTATTAATTTGACAACGTTCTGTTACCATGTCTGGATTTCCTGTCTATTTTAACGTGGAATGAGGTATTGCTATAAATTTTTAGCAAAAGAAGAATAAATTTCACCGAAATCTGTACCAGACTGTTCGCACAGTATGAGTTCATTTGTTTTTCCAAAAATCAGATACGGTAATAGCAAGATTATTTTGATGTACACTGTAAATGCAGACTATTACTCAACCCTTTCAAAGGATTAAGTTGGGAATAAAATCAGGAACAAAGAAAAGAAAAGTTCTGTGTGTTCTACAAGACAACGCTTGGACTCATATGGGAGAAAAAGCCATTGACGACATGATGCTCCCTCTGATTATCATTTGTTTGGGACCCAAAAAAAAAAATGGAAGGAGAAAAGTTTTAGTCCAAAGATAAAGTAATTTAATTCTAAATGGCTTAATATGCAGTTAAAAAGCTTTTTTCCAGGAAAATATTAAAAGCATAATATAAATAATAATAAATTTATAGTTAAACTTAGACGCTACTTTTTTACCCCTCTCTGCCATACAATCTGTCCTATTTAACACGAGAGTGTATCTAGCGGCCGGTTCTAGCGGCCTACCCTTGGCATCATGTCAGCCTTATAGTAAGCTCCAACCGCCTAGATCTATACTCTTCCCACCTACTGCGGAGCCATATGTCCGCCCTTAGACGTAACCGCCCGTGCTATTAGTATTTCGTTCAAAAATTAATTACTCGTAAGTTATAATATGTCTCCTCGCGAAATTTTGTAAATAGTTTCTATATGACTAGACTCATCTACAAAAAAATTCACGACCTCAGTATTAGAACATAAGGGTGCTTATCACGTGTTCTTAATTACTTGTGGGATTATTACGTTCAAAAATTAATAACTCGTAAGTTATAATATACCTCCTCGTGAAATTTTATAAATAGTTTCTATATGACTAGACTTATCTACAAAAAAAATCACGACCTCAGTTTTAGAACATAAGGGTGCCTATTTGACGAAGAGGTATATTAAAACGAGTAATTAATATATGAACGTAATAATAATCCCGCGAGTAATTAAGAACACGTGATAAGCACCCTTATGTTCTAAAACTGAAGTCGTGAATTTTTTTGTAGTTAAGTCTAGTCATATAGAAATTATTTATAAAATTTCACGAGGAGGTATATTATAGCTAATGAGAAATTAATTTTTGAACGTAATAATAATCCCGCGAGTAATTAAGAACACGTGATAAGCACCCTTATGTTCTAAAACTGAGGTCGTGAATTTTTTTGTAGATAATTCTAGTCATATAGAAACTATTTATAAAATTTCACGAGGAGATATATTATAACTTACGAGTAATTAATTTTTGAACGTAATAATCCCACGACTAATTAAGAACACGTGATAAGCACCCTTATGTTCTAATACTGAGGTAGTGAATTTTTTTGTAGATAAGTCTAGTCATATAGGAACTATTTACAAAATTTCACGAGGAGATATATTATAACTTACGAGTAATTAATTTTTGAACGTAATAATCCCACAAGTAATTAAGAACACGTGATAAGCACCCTTATGTTCTAATACTGAGGTAGTGAATTTTTTTTGTAGATAAGTCTAGTCATATAGAAACTATTAACAAAATTTCACGAGGAGATATATTATAACTTACGAGTAATTAATTTTTGAACGTAATAATCCCACGACTAATTAAGAACACGTGATAAGCGCCCTTATGTTCTAATACTGAGGTAGTGAATTTTTTTGTAGATAAGTCTAGTCATATAGAAACTATTTACAAAATTTCACGAGGAGATATATTATAACTTACGAGTAATTAATTTTTGAACGTAATAATCCCACGACTAATTAAGAACACGTGATAAGCGCCCTTATGTTCTAATACTGAGGTAGTGAATTTTTTTGTAGATAAGTCTAGTCATATAGAAACTATTTACAAAATTTCACGAGGAGATATATTATAACTTACGAGTAATTAATTTTTGAACGTAATAATCCCACGACTAATTAAGAACACATGATAAGCACCCTTATGTTCTAATACTGAGGTAGTGAATTTTTTTGTAGATAAGTCTAGTCATATAGAAACTATTTACAAAATTTCACGAGGAGATATATTATAACTTACGAGTAATTCATTTTTGAACGAAATACTAATAGCACGGGCGGTTACGTCTAAGGACGGACATATGGCTCCGCAGTAGGTGGGAAGAGTATAGATCTAGGCGGTTGGAGCTTACTATAAGGCTGACATGATGCCAAGGGTAGGCCGCTAGAACCGGCCGCTAGATACACTCTCGTTATTTAACGACAATAAGTACTTAGTGTTTAATAAAAACATGAAGGAAATAATTCCAGTGATTAATTTCCTATTTGAACTAACTTACGTTACTTAGTGACAAAATTTACTAACTATATTACTAGGTAAGTCTGTAACCTTTTTGCAAATAAATTATTATAATGTAATAAAACCATCATTAATTAAAATACATAAATTTACTTATTAAAAAATGTAATTATTTTGCTTCCATATAGAATATTTTATGTGTTGGAGATGAATAAACATGCAAAATTCCGTATTTAATTAAGAAGATAAGTTTATCTACTACCACTACAGCAAATTTAATTTGCAAGTTACAAAACTAAATATAAGTTCGAGTCGTGACCAAGTTTTACAACATTTCTTATTAATATTAAATTGCACAGTCTGTTAATTTGTGATGCGCACGGAAGTAAATTTTACTATTTTGATAGCAAATACAAGACAACACAATCCTATAATTACTTTTTGAGTTGAGCAGGAGCTAAAACCACTACCGATGATTATTTAGTTTAGTGTTTTTTTTTCCATTTAAATTTGACTAACGTCATTCCAATTGATTGTCAATTGGTTGAGCGGTTGTCGTTGTTTGACTGGTTGCCAATTAAAGTAATGTCATCAAACGAAAATTGTTTGCTTATTTATATAAAACTGTTAATGTTCATAAAGTCGTAATGTACACATAGAAGCAAACGAGAAAAAGTAGCAGGTGGTGGCAGCTCCACCTGGATGCATGCGGTAAAAGCATCATTACTAAATAATGAACATCTAACTTTGTTACCCGCTTTTCTTCTTTGATCATGTCAGTTATGTTCCAGAATAGCACATTTTTGTAAGTATTGTGTTATAAAATTACATTTAACAAGTCTTGCATCAAATGCTGCAGAATACCAACTTAATTTGCTAATTTAAAAGATGAAAACGAATTAATTAACCTAGCGAATAAAACGTTAAAATAGAAACTACACGAAAAGAAAGAGCAAATAATTTGCCTGACGAGCGTTTTTTTTTCTGTAAATCAAATAGTCCATTGCAGTTCAAATATTTAATATGAGCACTATATGTATCACATGACGAGAATCGAGAATAATAACGTAGTTTCAAACAGGAAAAATGAATTAATTTACAATCATTGGTGTTGATCTATATTTCTCACACCTCATTTTTTTATTTCAAAGATATTGTTGTTGAAATAATACAAGATGAAAAATATTTTTTTTTTTAAATAATTATAAATGTTTGAACACATGGGGACATCATTTTATTTAAAAAGAATGCGAAAAAGTTTACTAAAAAACCACTTTTCTGTAAAAATTTGCAAAACAACTAAGACAATTTCAAATATTTCGTTTGTTTATAAGCAGTTTCTATTATAAATTTTAATTTCTCTACTAGGGGGTTTTAAATGTAAACCGCAAATGTGTTAATAAACATCGTATGCTTAGGAGATCGGTGTGGTTATGTGGTCACTGAAGTGTGGCGGTGCTACAGCAACTAATAGATTTAGCAACGCAGCCCCAAATCAGTACCGAAGAACTGTTAAGGATGGCCGCTAGGGTTTCTTTCCCGGGATCCCGGTCCATTTTAAGCTCTTTTATATTTCCCGGGAAATGCTTTTTGTCCCAGGAATTCCCGGGATTTTAAAAAACTGTTATTTTCGTTTATTTTGTGCTAAGATCTTTGTAATACTATCATAACTTATCAGAATTTTATACTTAAAATATCTTTACTAACAGTAAATTATAGAAAAATTTTATTTTTATTTCAAAATAATTTTTCTCTAATACTATGGCGCAAAGAAGCCCGGTCTCCATTACAAAGTTAATATCTTCAAAATACTTTTACAGTTTTATTTTTGTGTACCCTGATAATTCAAAGCAAAATAGCTTATAAATGAAATTTTATTGATAATAACGATGTTTCTTTGCTGCTAGACAATTTCACCTACATCAATAGACACTGAGAGAGCATTTTATGCAGCAGGACTTTTTGTTAATAAATTAAGAAAAAGACTAATTGACTGAAGCACAGATCACCTGTGTTTTCTTAAATCACATTACAAAAATTCATTGTAAAAACTATATTATTGTATTCATAAATATGAAATTGCAATAGAAAGGTTATAATTCCCAAATGTTTGTTTCTCTCATCAATATTATTGAATTATTTATAATAATCATGGAGCAAAATGTATTACATATATGATTTGGAGTTGTTTTTAAGTAATAAACCGGTCCCTTAATTTTTTGGGTTATATATTTAAAAATATTGACATAAGTTATTACATCCCGGGATCCCGGGACAAAGGGCGATTTCTTCCCGGAATCCCGGGACAAGCAAAATGGTCAAATATAAGAAACCCTAATGGCCGCCCATTTGAAAGCGTGCACGAAAGAAAGTCGTGTGGTGCACGACGGCGCCAAGGTGGCGAAATGTCTTATAACTAAAAAATATAATATAGCTAGCAAATAAAATGTATGATGAAAAAAAAACAAAAAGCAATTGCAATCTATTAGGAGTATATGTTTTTTATTTAGTTATTTGCAAGGAAGGGTCACGATATGTTGTCGCTAGAATCGAAATAATTATTGCATCAAGAACACCAAAGCTAAATGTTTGTTATACCTGCCACTGGCCATTTCCTTCGGAAAAATAGGAAAAAAACTGAAAAGTTGGATTAATAAAGGCAATTTTTGCGATCACGTTGGCTATGAAACCGTCAGAGATAAAATCGAAATTTTTTAAACATTTTTGGAAAAAATTTAAACGGTTCCGGAGAAAAACGAGGCCCTTGTAAAAACGGTTGCCCATATATGTTAAACGCCTATGCAAGTCGCATAGATTTTGTTGTAACAGGTATACCACAACTTCTCAAAACAGCGCTTTTGCAGGGGTTTAGTTTTTCAAGTTTTTTTCCGGAACCATTTAAGAGTTTTTCAAAAACTGCACCATTTTACTTGTAAAGGATGCGCGAATTGGTAAATAGAAGAATTTCGATTTTATCTCTGACGGTTTCAAGGACAACGCGATTGCAAAAATTACTTTCATTATTAAATTTTTCAGTTTTTCCCTATTTTTGAGAAGGAAATGGCCAGTAGCACGTATAACTGCAAAATATTTAGTTTTGATGTTCTTGATGCTATAAACACAGCCTTGATCATATTCTAGCGACAACATATTGACAACCTTCCCTGGTTAGTTATTTGTTATTTGTTTCTACTGTTTGAGACGAGGGAACCGAATTACTTTTTGAAAATTATATATTTTGATATTGTTTTACATATTTGATAGACTACCTAACATTAAACATGATAATATGAATTGTGCAAACTCAAACAGGAACAAAAATTGATTCATGTTTCAGCTTGACTTCTAACTATGTACCTCAGTGAAAAAATACTTAGACGGCTTCTACCTGTATAGTACACGTTGTAAAATATAAAAATAAAAATAAGTTATCAAATACTTTTTTAAATTATTTTTCAATGGTGCATGATACCTAACTTTACCTTAACCCATGTATCAGCGTTATAAAAATTGGGGGCGAAATATATTAAAGTGCACGAGGGCGCCAAGAGAGCTAGGTACGGGCCTGGTAACGTGCTCTTATAAGATTTTTGACTGCTAAAGATGTAAAACCGTTGGAAATCTACTTTCAGATGACAAAGCAATATAGCTGATTGTTCATGTCTCATGATAAGGGGCCAAATTATACGAATCGACGCAACACAGTGGCATAGTTAACCGAAATACTTCAGCATGATAATGCACGTCCTCATGCTTCTCGCAAAACGGTCTCTACCAACCACGATATGTCTCCCATAACGAGCTTATTCCTCCGACCTCTAGCACCTTCGACGGCTCGTGATTGGTTGCGCACACGTCCGAAAGATTTTTTTCTCAGACTTTTGGGAAAAACATTGTCCTCGGGGATGATTACGTTGAAAATAAAAATTACACATTGTAACGAACATGCCTACAGAGTAGGCAACCTTGTGGACGTGGCGGTTTATATGGTGGCCAGCAGCAAAGTTCTAGAAGGTGTTACGTCATCCTTCTGATGGGCTGTTCGATACGCGCTTGGAGTGTTCCATGAATAGATGGTTCGCGAACGTTCAAGTGTTTGTAAGCAGGCGCGCTGAAGTGAAAAGGAGTCAGAGATCAAAGGAGTAATGTCGCGTTATTCAGAAGTCTGAGGACTCGTGGAAATAAATGTTGTATATAGTGTAAATAGTTAGTATAGTAGTGTATAAAAATATTAGTGATATAAATAATGACTTGTAACGTTATGTCGGTTTATATTAATTGTTACATGTGTTAATGGTTTCTTTTGTTTAAATAAATAGTAAATGTAAGCTCGGTCGTATTTTATTGTCTGTGCAAATAAATTGGCAACCCCATGAACGTTACAATAAACACTTCGTAAAAATTTATTTTTGGTTTTCATTACGTTCCTTGTGTCAATGAAACAAAAAAGTTTAGAAATATTACTGAAATAAAATAGGCATACAAATATTACTTCATGCTTTGCTTGTGGCAATATGAAGAGGAGCCAAGCCCCGATCTCTACTTGCGTCTCTCATTTGCATTTTCCAATATAGGTTTATGGTAATTTAGTTAATATTTTAACGACTACGAAATACCAACAAATCAAATCGATGGCCCACAAATCTTACGATTACACCTCCAAGGAATCGAAATCTGCCGGTTTTATTGCATATTTATTCACCTAAAAATGTTGCAAGCTATAAATTTACTGCGAAAACTTTTGCTAACCGCCAGTGGATGTGCAAATACAACGAAATAATCGAATTTAGATGAAAAACACAGGCTTCAGCTTTATTTATACGTTCGCATTTCGGTTATATTGCCGATAAATGGAATTAAAAACGTGAGAGTTTCTATTTCGCATATGTAAACGATTGCTGCATGAAGTTTTTTCTAGTAAACTGTATTGGTTGCCGTTGGAAAAAGGCACAAAGTATTGTATGAAGTAGATAATGATTATTGTGCAAACGGAATTAACATTGAAAACGGTGTGTCAAAATGTTCGTACACTTTCTCTGCCCTTTTTTTATAAAGCTCAAGCACACTTCCGGAATGCATAAAACAAACTGCGTATCAATATAAAAATGGAGCAACAAGACGTTGCAGAAA
The DNA here is from genome assembly GCA_947652605.1 of Elmis aenea. Taxonomy (NCBI): domain Eukaryota; kingdom Metazoa; phylum Arthropoda; class Insecta; order Coleoptera; family Elmidae; genus Elmis; species Elmis aenea. The sequence continues at coordinate 16,774,208 of OX393577.1, forward strand.
TCTTAACACGTCCCACAGCATTATACCGGCTTACCTCGCGGTAGATGTGACCAAACATTTTGAGTAATAAGTACGTGAGGATTATATAAAAGTTCTATGAGAGACAAGTAAGTATTTAATTTTCCATCAGATGATGAAATGATGTAGGTGAAAGGTGACAATAAGGCCGGAGCGGTAGGCAATGAATTATGCAAGAACTAAGCTTTGCTAATCTGTGGCAGGCGGGCAGCTCTGAACTTTAAAGCTCCCAGGGGTCGAAAGACGTGCCTCCTACCCGTGGCGATGAAGACGCACTAGACAAAGATTTATCATAGGGACGGATGATACAGTCGTAGAATTGACGAGGAAGGTTTAACTACACGATAGCACTAAAACGGTATAAATCAATAGTACTCACAATATATCTCAGAACTGTTTATATACTAAATAATACAGGGTGTCCAACTAGTAAGTTTTTTCATCAAATCTCACCTGTTCAGCAATATGAAAAAACAGTTTAGGTACAAGTTTTTTTTAAATCAATACTTGCTTAACCTAAAATTATTCTGAACTATATTAAGTGTTTTGTTTTTGGCGTATCAATACTTAGCATTATTATATTTACACAATTTGTTTATACTTGTATATCTGCACCTCTTTGAAAATTCTGAAGAAAATTGTTTTAGCCTGTTTTAAAACAAACTGAAGTGACAATGCATTACTTATGTGTTTCGACATTCTTGGACCGAGCTTGGTGGCTGGTTGGTAAAACAACCTAACTTGAAATCGGCAGGTCCTGGGTTCGATTCCCTGGGCCGACTGTCATTGTAGAGGTTTCAGGTGGTTTCCTCTATGGTTAAGGCAAATGCTGTGGCAGTACTTCCACCTATCCTTACCCATCCTTGACTATCCACATCCCTACCCATTATCCTTGTACCTCTAACGACTGAAGAGGGGGTCAACCCCCCTATAGCAGTCTCCGCGCGAGCGGAACGAACATGTGACCCGACATTCTTGGGAAATAGGAAGACCACTGCCAAACTTTCGAATTTTTGCCAAAACAAAAACTTCGATCTTTTTTAAAATTCAGAGCTGTGAAAATTGTTTTAGGGAGTTGTTTTTAAACACACCTAAGATGGAAATGAATGCTTAAGTGTTATGACATTCTTGAAAAATATTAGGACAATTGCCATACTTTTGAATTTTTGCCAAAACAAATGCATCTTGGAAATAGTTTTACAGTTTTGAAGAGATGTGTCGTTTTTATACCAACTAAATGTGAAAATGCATTGCTTACGTTGTGTTTAACATTTGGAGAAAATATTTAGTCTATTAAAAAATTTTACAATATCTACAAAAAATATGCAAGATGATAAATACACTGGGAACTTTATCAACATTTTTGAGAGCAGTAAAAAATTCTTTTATGCCGTTATCGAAAAAAACTGCGTTAATCAGAGTGTCTTTTAAACTTTTAGAAAATATTAAGACTACTGCAAAAGTTCTTAATTTTATAAAAATGCAAGATAATAGCTACACATGAAACTAATTCAAAAATTTAAAAAGCTGTGAAAATTGTTTTAAGTCGTTTTTAAACAAACTAAAAAAGGAATGCATTGCTAAGGGTCACTTTAACAGTTTCAGACATGATCATAGCAAAACTTTCGAATGTTTGCAAATTTCATCATTTGTATCCCTGTTTATTATTTAAAAAAAATAAATGCGAATGAACATGTTTTAACAAAATCGAGCTTTAAAACTATTTAAAAGTGACAGTTAAATCTTTTAATATATAATTTGGTTATTTTACACTATAGAACAAAAATTAAAATAAATTACACCTTGTTACCAAACATTTTTATAGAAATATTGATTTAAAATAAACCGGTAAAGTGCACAAGAGAACTGTATTAAAACAAAACTAGAACAAGATGTTGTTGAAAATAAAACTACATTTGTCTTCTTTTAAACTATTTTAAAAGACTTGTGCAGATAATGCACGGAAGATAAAATGAATTATGTACAGCTACGTTAAAGCAAAGCAGGTTTTGCTCGAATTACTTTTATTACATCTAGAATGCGCTGCAAAGCCAATCCTCTTTTTCGTAGTTCGCTTTGTATACTCGAGCTGTTATGGCATAATAAAAAAAGAAATCCTAAGATCCAGAGGCCTATGTATTATTGCCACAAGTGCACGATTCATGTCTATGTCAATTCGAAGTTCACATGAAGTGTTATTGGGGACATTTCCATTAAAAACTGTTACCAAAAACTCTTTGTTTAAAAAACAAATATCAAGAGAAAATTAACTGATAAAAATATAACATAAGTATTCCATTTAAATTTCCAATGCCTTCTTGAAAACAACTGATTAAATATATAAGAAGCTATTTAAGACAATAAAACAATAAGAACTAGACAAGAATATATTAGACTTTTCTTTAAAAGCGATGGTTTTTCGAAGAGCAAAATTTTTAATTATACTTTATATATATTTTTATTTCTATAGAAGTTGCTAAATAAATAAAACAGTGTTTTCCTATCTTTTAATAAGCCCAAGTATATAGATATGATGATATAGATGATGATATGAATAAAAGATGTAAAAGCTATTATTGATACCAGTAATAAGTCATTTATTTACCAGTGCTGCTGTTAGCGACATCTGTTTACACAATATTTCAAATTGCCGTTAAATCTTGAACGGTAACAGCAATAAAGTTGGAAAAACAATAAACCACATTATGTAGCCCGACAATAAGTTGCTGCAACAAAATTTTAACGTCATAAATCATGGCTAGCAACAAAATTTAATTAAATTAAGTCATATTTCGCTCAGATCACAAATCAAAACACAATGTTCCAAAACTTCATGATATTTCCTTAATTTGTTTGCCTTATCTAGTTTAATTATTTGTTGCGTCACACCTATTTCGTGAAATAATTTTTAACGAATCAAAAGGTGGACACAAAATGACAACTAACACGGGTTTAACCGCTAGTGAATTGTGCAAAAATACAAGAGTTAATACAATATTTCTTCTTAATCGAAACATAAAAAGTCAATTTAAAGTTTAAAAGAGGAATAAAAATGCGACATACACAGTACGGTGACAATTTTAACATCAAAATGACACGAAATTCGTCAATTATAGGTCCACTTAAAAATGGTGGTATACAGAGTGTCCCAATTATACACCGCCAAAAAGTAGGTGCATATTCCTGAGTGAAAATTATGACCATTTGTCAAATATTTTGTTATCCGAAAATGCTTCCTTTCAAAGTTAGAGACCTCCAAAGTTGCAAGGGAAAAAAAAACGATTACGTCCTAACCGTTTAAGCTAGAGCTATCAAACTTGGCCGAAATGTTTAGGTGTTTCCCATTGACTTTTTGGGATAATCAGAAGGAAAACACGTAATTGGAATTCCGTACTTTGAATTTTACTTTTTTGTTTTTGTGTTAATGCCCATGTTTCAGAACCAAATGTCAAAATTGGCATGGCCACTCTTTTAAATATTTCAGTTTTTGTTTGTTTTGATATCTTTTTGTCTAAAAACGAACTCTTAATTGCATTGAATAGTCTTCCCGCTGCACCTATTCTCTCATTTATTTCCTCCCAACTGCCGTCTTGTGCCACTTTCGTTCCCAAGTATTTGAAATTACTAACCTGTTCCAAAACTGTATTTTCTAATAATTGAATTTGGTGTTTCTTTTCATTTTTGCTTATAATCGTTGTTTTTGTCTTTTTAATGTTTATTCTCATATCGATTGCTTCCAAATTGCTATTATATTCTCTTAGGTTTTCATGCTCTCTCACTGCTTGTGACCAAGACCAAATCATCTGCGTACGCCTGTTCTGTTATTTTTATATCTTCCATTTTCCAGTGACCTATTTTATATTTTTTGGCGTTTTTTTTCGCCTCTTTCCCTCATACAATACTACTGCAAAAAAAGGGCTCAATATAATAGCCTTCCCTAACTCCTTTCTTTGTTTCAAACATCTGTGATTTTTCATGCTTCACTCTGACGTCTTTTGCTACTGCTAAAAAATATTAAGCTCCATAACCTCATGGTTAAATAAAAAGTTTTGCATACGTAACTTAAAAGTAGAACATTTGATTCTTAGTTCGGTATTTTTAGTATGTATTTTCAGTGGACCCATGTAAGATTAAGGTAGCCAGATAATTGAAACTATGAAATTAGAAGGTGGTTCTGAGACTGGACCACTAATAACAACTTGTGCTAATTAGTAACCGTGTAGGAACTTGAGAGCGTCGTGGAACGGCCACTCGAGTGCGTAACCCGAGATTCATCCCGTCTTCCTTTTCAAGGGCCTTCCCTACACCTACTATGTAGCCGTTATAGTGATTCGAGTACTAGATATACCAAACTTTATTTCAAGAACTAGTTTGGCTATTACAACTTTAAAATGACACACGTTTACGGACAGATTTACCATCAATACATTATTTGATCAAACACTAAGGTAGAAACAGACAAGTAGAATTGTAAGTTAAAAGCTAGTACCAAATATTTTATTTCGTCACGACTGAGCGAAAATTTGTTTTCCTCATTAAACAAGTTTCTACTAATTAAAACACCGAGATGAGTTTCAATACAAAAACAAAGTTTGCCAAAGCGCTAAGTGCTTGAAAACATACCGCACATATAAAGATAAAAAACGAAATAAATTCAACTTTACTCGGCTTTTAGGGTAATACATATTTGGATACTTTAATAAAAAATGAATTTTAATATAAAGTACTTAATTACTCCTCCTTGCACTTTGCCAGGAAAAGTTTCCCAAGTAAATCCATTAAAACACTGCTGCTGGGTCACTGCCCGCTTGCTGAACTTGAAGCTTGGCGTAAACAATTGCCAAGAAGACAGACCGTCACAAATGAATATTAAAATACCTCTTGCATTTATTATGTAAATAATGCTAAGCGTTCGTGAAAATGTTAAATTACTTTAGCTAATCCGCTTTTCTTGGCAAATTGGTCTTAAAGCCACAAAAATCGTTTTTTGCATTATCCTCTTTTTTTATGTTCACCATAATAAACACTTGTAAATTTAGAAATAAATAGCTTTAGCTATTCATGTTTCTGTGCAAAATATCTCTACTATTGTATTTTTAATTCGTGCAAAAGGGACATACATCCAAGAAATTTAAAATTAAGAGAGGTATAAGATAAGGAGATCCGTTGTCAAAACTTTTGTTTAATATAATGTTATAAATAGCCATAAGTGGTACATGAAAAACCACGACAGGGATAATTTATAGCCAACAGAAATTATAACTTAAGCAGATAAATTGGTCTTCTTAGCCAAAAAAAAAATCGCATTTAATAGAAGCAATAAAAAAAAGTCGCAGTAAGAGCAAAGGAGCAAGGACTAAAGATAAACGAAGGAAAAACGAAGGTTATGATACTGGACGAGCAAGCGAAGAAGGACATAAGACACCAAGTTTAAACTGGTTATAGATGATAGGACTCGATATAAATTTGATAAAAACAACTATATGGAAGTCACTTTATCTGACAATGGAGAATATAATCAGTTCAAAGAATACCGCAAAACGGGTAAGAGAGTGTAACTGACGGGATGAATATGTGACAAAGTTAAATTTTCACATCAATCGCTTCTAGGAAGGGATTTGTAAAAGTTACTATATCGTCGCTAGAAAATTATGTTTAAGATCCCAGGGTTGGCTTTCTACATTTTTTTAATTTTTAAATCACGTGATCTTCGGTGGGGAATTTTGTTGTAGTTAGCTGTTTTTCGCGTTTTACGCCTATCGTGTTTGTGTTGTATTGGTGAACCAGCAGATTAAATTCCAAAACTGAGGTAAGAGTATTTTTTGTTTTTTCTAATTTTGATCTTACTGTTAGTTTATGTTCTCGATGAAATTTTATCAAAAAAATGGAGTTGATGGGGTAAGAATGTGATGCCATTTTTTATATGTTTTTATGTTGTTTTTTTAGCAGATATTCGTTGTTTTGAGCGATGGTAAAAAAATACATCAAAAAAGTTAGTGGTAGAGTCTACAAAAATTGGACCGAAAAGCAATTAAATGCGGCAATCAAAGATATCAACAAAAAAAGTCCCTTCAATCGACCACCGGAGAGTAACAATCTTTACTTCATAGGCGAGTATGTTCAAGTAAAATATTTGAAACCATTTTATCCTGGACAAGTGAATGCTATAGACCAACGATGGGCAACCTCCGGCCCGCGGGCCAACTCCGGGCGTAAAGTTCTAATCCGGCCCGCGAGATCTTTAGAAGAAATAATAAATAAATATTTTTAAAAACAAAAATTTGAAAGAAAATGATTAGGTTAGAACACAACATAAGGAAAAAGGACAGATCTACAGGTTTATTTTCGATATAATTCGTCTTATTTAAATTAAACACACATAGCTACATCTTTGTTCATAATTTAGTACTAACGTCGTAACATAGAAAGTCGTAACGCAGAAACTTCGGATACGTTCAATAATCGTTTAACGTCGGAAATGTTCGACAATTCGTTTCTTTGTTCGTGGAACCCCCGTGTGGTCACGTAGTGTCGTAGTCAAATAGTCGCATAGTTTTAAAGTGAAATATTTAATTAAAATTAATATTTATTTATTAAAGGTAATAAAAAAAATAAAATAAGGGAGTCATTGCCTTATTTAAACAAAAAATAGGAGAAGAGAATTTTTCTAAATTATTTATTAGTCATTGCATCATCCATCAAGAAAATCTATGCGCAAAATCTATGGAATTAGAAAATGTAATGTCTGTCGTATCTAATTGTATAAACACAATTACAAATCTGCATTAAGTCATCGAGAATTTCTAGAATTGCTAATTGATCTTGAAAATGACTATACAAATGTCCAACATTATTGTCCAGTTCGATGGCTTTCAGAAAAAAATACAAGTAACAAAAATGCGTCCATTAACTACTGGCCCGCTGACGAAACGTAAATCTTATTCTGGCCCCTGTTATACAAAAGGTTGCCCACCCCTTATAGACGATGGAAAATATCAGGTCAGTGTTTTGTGTAAAATTTGGCAAATTTTGAAAGTGTTAAGGATGGATTGTGGTACCCATAAGAGCGCATAATTAAGAAAATTCCCGCTCTAAAAAAATTGGGGCATAAAAGTTTCATTTTGACATAAGGGTGACTGTCTTTAAAGGTATTTTTTTGTTTATTCCTTGTTCTTCATTATCTTCTTTTACATTCAGATATGTTTATAAAACCGAGCTTGTTGTGTTATTAATATTCCTAATTATGATTAAAAAACTGACCTTCTAGACCTAATTTTTGATGAGATTGCAATTCTAACATGCTAAGCTCAATAGCAGGTAAAGCAAAAATGTCACAGGAACAGTTCTATATCCAGAATAATGAATTAAACCTACTGTCACATTCTCTCCCCACCCAATGGGGTGAGAATACGACGGGGAAAAATTCTACCCCTCCAACACAAAGATATTAGTTATTTAAGCACAGGAATTAAAAAAGAAGATATACAGCTATCGTTCTGTATTAATTTCATTAATTGTCTGAGAAAACAACGAAACAAGTACTTGGGGCGGAGCGACGGGAAAAAGAACGAGGGGAAGACCCCGGACAAAACGGTTAAAGAAGGTGAAAAATGACTTCATGGAACAAGGATGAAGAAAAAACTGTCAAAGAATAAAAACTAATGGAAAAAAACATGTTACAATGCCATGGGCCAGCTTGACCTCAAGAGATAAATAAATAATGAAAACGTTTGGCAAAAATATTTTAATGGCATTTTTAATATCAAGAACGTCCACTGAACATCACTTCAACATCAACTGTCAAAATAACGTTTAGGTTTAACAACAAGCCCGCCTGACGTTATACACACTTTTGTTTACATTTAATGTTAGCTTCAGTCAAATTACACCAGTGGCATAGGTTTATGCGGAGTCTATTAATTGAGAGTAATTAGATTTAAAAAAATATAATTAAATAGAATGGTAAAATCATTATCTCGAAATATCCCTTGATGCTCAACAAGGAAATTCAGTTTCAAAGGTTTTAATTATTTTGCTGTACCATCCACATCTCTATTTTTAACGGGCGCTTTTTTAATTTTTGCAAAGAGCATTAGCACTAAATATCTTATTAAATCACAATGCTCTTTAAAATGTTTATAATGATTTATTATATTTTTTAATAAAGTTACCGATTCCATAAAAAACAATTTGTAGCAGGCTGTATACGTTTGATATAATAAAATTATATCCACATTTCAGGAGCGAGGTATATGATACGTATGTGCAAAGGACTCTTTCAAGAACTTCGCTGAGAGCGCATAGCAAGTTTGGCAAATCTATATGTACACATTTACAGCTGCAAAAACCGTAACGAGGAACGAAGCTTTCAAAGCATAACATTTCCGGGAAACGACAAATAGTCGCAATTTAGTTTAGAAAATATAATTGTCAAGAGCCCACACAAACGTATTTCTTTCTACTGCGAAGACGTTTTTTTTTTTGTCAGTGTTGTGACATTCCAATAACGAGGCCATGACAATAATGAGTCTGGAGAACTATTATTCGCTACGTGAAATTACTGTAGTTATCGGGACAAAATCTTTGTCAAGTTGGAGTTCCAAGTTATTGTGGCGAAGTTGTAATTAGATTTTGCGACGCGGAAGTTTCTAAAACGTTTTGAAGATATTGATTCCGAAACTTATTTCGTACATTTGGGAGCGTGGTATGTGAAAAAGGAATGTGCAATAATTCCACAAGTAACTAACTGTTATTATCTTCCAATTATTACTATCAATTTCAAACAAGACTAATGACTAATGTTCAAGTTCAAATAATAGCTAATGTTCAAGTACATACCAATTAGCTGATGTTTAAAAATATATGTACATAAGCATTTCGCACTAAACATAGTGCGTAAAAGACATTAAATAAACTGATCTAGCGGTCGCGCAGCACAATCATACTGACGGTGGTTGGTGAAAAATTGCAGTTTTTTTCTAATTTTTCAGGTAGACTTTATTGCACGGCTAACAGCGGCATGCACAGTCGCTCGCTGAATGTCGCGCCGAAGAATTCTCCAGTCAGCGCTTCGTCATCCGCCCGCCAGACAGTTTGCTTGCATAGACAAATTTCAGCGACTCGCTGGCCGGAGAGATCCCCGGCGCAGCGTTGGACTAGCGTACATGAAAACATATCACTCTAGCATGCGCAGAATAGCAAATTGCCAATTTGATTACGTGATAATATCTAGCATGCGGTAAGTAAATGACCGCAGTTTTTATAACTTTAAAGCAAAATTCATTTCAAACGCAATATTTGATAACAGCGCTGTTAAAGGAAATAGTAAGTAATAAGGTTTTCCATATTAATTAGGTACCTCTTTAACTACTTAACAAAGGGATAAGATCTTTGTTGGTCCCTAGAAATGTGTCAATACCCAAAATCTTAATTTTCTTTATTAATAAGAGTTGTTTGATGTCCTTATAATTTCCAGTAAAACATTCATTGCAAGTTCTTTGTCAATTGTAGTTTATTACCGTTGTGTACATACAATGATGTGCATAATAATAGCTAATTATAAAAAATACCTTAAAACCAAAAAAAATATTGAATTTAATTGTTTTATAATTCATTTCAATGTTTATGAAGTATTTTAATAATAATAAGAAAATAACGTAAGAAATAATTGAGATTTTATAATATTTGAATACATTAACGCACCAAGTTATGTATTTCCTCGTAATTCTATAATTCACTGACTTTCGATACAATATGATCGCAATAAAAGTAATATTTGTTAAAAAAATATAGATCCATAATTTTACACTGTATTTTGTACACTTGCTATTAACCCAGCAGAAAAATAAGAACATAAGATATGTAAAATGTACATTTATCAAACATGAGCACAGAGAAACACCTGGACAAACAATTAAGGTGAATACTTCATGTACAGTACAATTGAAGTTTAGTCGACTTTGTAACACTTAAATAATATTTTATATCGAATAAATCGTACAGTGCCGAAGAAAAAAAAATGATAATCATATGATACAAAACTATTCCATCATCGAGTATAAAAACTGATGTCAAAAATAAATATAAATTTGCATTTTGCAATTTTCAAGTATTGCGCATGTGCCACTTAGGTGAAGACTCGCTGGAGAACGACTGTGCAACGCTCGGCGCTCGCCGGAGGAGCCGCCGGCGAACGACTGTGCAACGCAAACTGTCGGCGCACCGCCGGAGACTCATCCGGCGATCGACTGTGCATACCGCTGTACGACTTTCTTTACGGAAAAAATATTGTCACAGGGTTGTTTCTTGCAAGGATTATAATTTGCAAAACTTGTGTGGCTAATCAGCAGATAGTCAAAACTCTCGTTGGACAATAAACTACAAGACAATTCTTGAACCCGTGTGGACTTATGGTGTGCAGATGTGGGGAACCGCAAGTGCTTCAAACATTACAATTAAAAACACTAAAAACAATAATAGGCACAGCTTGGTTTGTGGCAAATAAAATCCTGCAGAAGGACCTTAAAAACTAAAATTTAAAATCCCTATTTACCGTAATACAGAAACTTTCATTCATTTTTTTAAAATCAAGTTTTTCAAGTGTTGTTGAAAAATTAAAAATCGCCAAACACCAACAACGCGTGCTGCAAAAAGTTACTATGTATTCAAACCGTTTATTTGTCTTGCATCTTTTCTTCGAACTTTTATCCAAGGTTGAATAAACTTTACGTCCTTCAAGGACAACTCCAAAAAGATAATATCCTTCATCAGCTGTACATACCTGAAACAAAAAACATACATTTAGTCCTTGTTAAGTATAATTTTAGGTAGTTTGAAAGGTTTAAGTATGCAAGAATAACACCAAACAACGATGCAGGATAATAGCGCGATGAATTGGAGCAAATAAACCAAATCAGCATCAATTAGGAACGATAAATCCTAAACCATAATTTTCTTTGGTACAATTGAAACTAGACATAATTTACAAAATTATTTCCACAAACACACAATCGACGAAATTAACTCTTCACTGCCAATAAACGCCATAATCAGCCGCGTTAACATATAATTTGATAGCCATTGATAGCAAGTCGATTGATAATAAATCAAATATCGCGTTGCTATAATTGACTTCACTAGTTTACAGTTTCGGTACGGGCATAGCGACCGAAAATCTGCGATGATACCTGAATTTATAAATTCGGCTTATGCAACAAACCCACATCGATAAAGAATAAAATTTTACACAACGAGATTTGTTCTGTCTTTTACGATTTCTGTTGCAGTAAATATTTTATAATACGGACATTACTCTGAAAGGTAAAAACGATTTATCTGCACGGCGTACGATGATTTTTACCCCGATTTTATTTCAAAGCACTTTTAAAAGAGAATTTCCGCTTCGATACAACTAAAACAGTGAAATAAAACACTGTCGATCCGCATGGAAAGCGCAACAATTAAATATTGTGAAAATGGATTGAAAGCTAAAACTGTGCTAGTAAATTTTGTCTAATGTAACGCAGTTTTATGGGTTGCTATAGAGGAAACGTGCGTCAATATTGATAGCAGGGAAAAAGGAAACACGGCACATACAAATGGCTCTTGTCAGGTCAGTATCGCATAATATAAATAACGCACCCACCCTATTTAAGCATGCAACACATACAAAGATTGTTGCTTGCTTGCCAATCGCAGTCAAAGATTTGGAAACAATTCTGATTCAAACAACGAGACAAAACAAATATATAAATTACGAGGATAGGATGAATGGTTTCATAAACTGTCTATAGTTTTTTTCCAGTGTCATGTTCATTAGTTTGCTATTGAAGTATTAAATCATCATATTTTCCACACTCTTTCCAAACAGTCGCTGGAGAGTTTCTAAAAATACAACACTAATCTTCAAAATTGGTTTGACTATTTCTTCACCTCCAATTTACCGATTTTGTTTTCAGGCGTGAAATTGAAAAACTGCCTGAATGTTAGAAGACAATCGTTAACAATGCAGGAGAATATACAGAGTGGGCCAAAAGTAGGCTTTCAGTTGTTTCACTATTTGTTCACGTTTTCTATTTTATATTCAAATTGTCAGGTCAGTTGAACAGGCACAAATGCGTGTACTGGTGATGAAAATCCTCATTTTACCATCATGTGTCAACTGAACCAGCCTGGCGTCACAGTGTGGAGTGCATTGTCCAGCGAAGGTGTTATCGGACCAGTTTTCTTTGATGGAACTGTGGATGGAGCGAATTACCCAGAAATACTTCGTGGCGTGGTAGTGCCACAACTTAAAATCAGAGCTAACTTCGCCGAACTGTTCTTTCAGCAGGATGGAGGACCTCCCCATTATGATTTGGCAGTAAGGGATTACCTTAACCAGACCTTTCCACAGCGTTGGTTCGGAAGAAGAGGCAGCATCGAATGACCAAGACGTTCACTTGACAAGACCAATGGATTTATTTCTTTAGGGTGTAGTGAAGAACAAGGTGAATGAGAGAAATCCTAAACAGTGGGCAAATTAAAAGAGCTCATCTTAGAAGCATTTACTGAAATTGATGCAGTTCGGGATTTGTGTCGTGCTGTGTGTCACAGTGTTCTGGACATGTTTGAGGAATGTTGCAATGTTAAAGAAGGCCATTTTAAGCACTTAAGAGATTAAACTATGGTAAAAAAATTAAGTAAAGTGTTAAATATATGTACATAACCAGTATTTAACAAATATAATTGTAATGAATTGTTTTTAACAAATGTAAAGGGCATACCTACCAAGTGTAAGCCTACTTTTGACCCACCCTGTATTACTGATTCGCTCATGTATTTTGTTTAATAAAAAAAAGTTTTTATTTAATAACTTATGCATCAACCTAATAGATTGCACTTAACGGTTCGCCAAAGTTAACAAATTCTGCGTTTTATAAAAAAAAAACTGGAGAAAAACTAAGTAGGCGCAGTGATAAACTACTTTCATATTTAAGAGTTATTTTTCAATAGTAATAGAGGCTGAGCTAAGCTTCTTCATGATTTTCAACGCTTAAAACATGGGTTAAGGACTTAAGACATGGTCGTAGCGCAGATGATGCATAACGTTCGGGCAGGTCAAAAACGGATACTGCTGGGATGATGGTCCAAAAATTACATACAATTGTATTGCAACACCGACGCGACGCCTAAAAATGGTCAAGATAGCTAAGGCTGTGAGCATATCGAAAGAGTGAAGACCTCACATATTTTGCAAAGTTTTGGGCATGAGGATGCTATTCGCGCCATGCATGGGTGCCCCAACAGCTCACAAACTCAATCGTATGATCATTTCAGACTTTTTGAGCCGATTCGCAACCGTAAACGAGTATTGGATACAACATTACACACCGGAGACCAATCAACAGTCAAAAAGTAACCAAAACAAAAAACAGGCAAAAACAGACCATTTTAAAATCCTGCAAAAGCTTGCAGCGAGCAGTTCTTATATTATCTAAGATCTCATAATGATAATATTTATTTAGGTAACAATACCAGAAAATGGTACTTTCCTGGACGAATATGCAGTTGTTGGACGAGCCGGAGGCGAGTCCTAAAAGCATAGCAGTCCAGTAAAGACACTTTACGGATATGTTAAGTACAATGTTTTTTCTGTGTACGCCACTGTCACCAAAATCACTATCATCACCATCCATAAACAATAACTTAACAAACTACAGGTGAAAACTCGCTTGGTGGTATAACGACGCTTGTTTGACAGCACAAATCATCAAAACAACTCATCACTATGGCAACCAGCTAATTTCCGGCCTAGGCCGGTAAAGACAACTCATCACCATGGTAACCAGTTCCTTTCTGCCCTAGACCAGTAGAGATGTATTTTCCAGCCTAAAAATTGAGCTGAACCAACTGATTTTCTGGACGGACGCAGAAAAAGATTTTTTTAAATCCTAGATGAAAAAATGTGTGATAAATAAGAAGGCTCCAAATTAACAATTTAGTGACATCGTTCTCCTGACAAAAAAAAAATAATACCAAACACTGTCTGCTTACTGCGTACCAAAAAAAAATTGCGCGTATAAAATATTTATTAATTACAGCAACAAAAAAAGCAAATAATAATTCTAGTACAACCACGAAATTGCTACACTACCGCGAGCTATATAAATAAAACAAAATTATTGTTTACTTTAAAAGGATTAAAATAACAACAGAAATATTTTAAAGTAAAACCGTCATAACTTTTTATTTCCCAATAAGAATAAAAAACTCTTATTACAGAAATGAAATGACACCAAGACACAAATTAAACTGCAGAACAGACATTACTCTTTACATTACATCACAGAGAATGACATGAACTTTACATCTTTAAGTAGCGCTATACATATTGTTTCCAGTACTGTTTAATGTAAAGTTATCAACATTTACACTCTAAAACAACTTGGTAAAATTTCCTTTGAGAACCAAAAGCACAGTTAACTTAAAAGCTTTAAAAGTAAGAAAATAAGAATACGCTGAACTATTGCATTTAAGATCATAATATTCTTTATAAAAAAAAAAGTACGTCAGCTATATACTAAATAAAAGAGCGTCTCTATAAATCGATTGCAAACTATTTTTACCTAATCGACATAAATTATAGCTACTTCTTTTAACAAAAGACGACAAATGCCATTCATTTATAAGTTAAAACGAACAACTCTCCAAATAAATAACTGGATATGATAGCACATTCCATCTTACACCCTTGTAAAGTCTAGCGCGATAAAAAATATAGTTTATCAAGCTTATTGTAGCTGTCGTTTGGCGGTAATAGTGGACCACTTTAACGTACTTTTAACCCATAGTTCAAGTAAGTAACCATAAATTTCCAGGAGAATTGTCTCAATAATCTAAGCGACAGAAATGACGAGCGAAGTCTGCAACTCGGCGATTTGCAGCTTGCAATTTGCTTTTCAAAGCAGCACCCAGATTAAGCATAGCGCTTAGCATGTCCTGAAAATTAATTTACAACGCCTATAATTAAATTTTCACTTTAGCTGTTGTATATACTCGTATCACAATTTAAAAATTTATTATTTTTGCGAATTTCTTTTGTTCTTAGTCACGAAAATAAGAGGTGTTAGAATAATTGATTGTGGATTGGTCCGCTTTAAAATATTCTTGAAACTTCCAGCTTTGTCTAGAAAATGTTAGTTCTCCAATTCATACATTAAGACCTTTCAGTATGGCCCCGGCTCCACGTACGATGTTTTAACGCATGTATCTGCGTTAAATTGACGGGCAAAAATAGGTAACATTAGTTTAAATGAGAGGTGGCTTCGCGTCCGATAACGGATCGTACTACTTCTGCGTCTTCAAAGTCATAACGCACTTGGACGCAGCTTGTTCCATTTTCAATCCGATAAATAATCGAGTCAGTATCGTGACACGCGGCTCCACGTGCGTTGTGCATGCGTCCGTCCGCCTACTCCTACTGGTGACATTGTCTTGTGAAATTTAATTCTCTTGATTTGCCCGCTTTTGCTATTTTTCACAGCGAAATGTCGGAAATAGATAGCGAAATTTTAATTTTAGAAGTAGAGAAGCATCCATGCCTGTATGATTTAGGCAACGAAAACTATAAAAATAGAACAGCCAAAATGGCAGCATGGATGGATGTTTACATTTTTCTCTTGCCAGGGTACTGATCCCTGGTCGGGACAAAAATATGAAGTAAATAAATCTTTGATGTGAATTCCATTAAGGTTTCCCCTAGTTCCCAAAGCATGAATACTATCTAAAGAGCACGTTAATGTGTCTTCGAATTGATAGCCATCACGTTTTCTGACAAAATTGTGCAGTGCACAACATTTTTTAATGATACAGTCAGCAAAGTCAGGATTAACATCAATCGGATGATGAAAAATTCGGCATTTATTGGCCAATATACCAAACGTACTTTACTTACGGCAAATGCAGAACTATCGAGCGGTAGAATGTCGTACGTGGAGCCAGGTTGTTGCGTTTTGCTTCCGATATAGGTACGACTTGTATACGTTTTGAAAACGATACGTGGAGCCGGGGTACACGATGCGTTTTTAGTCCGTCAATTTAACGCAGATACATGCGTTAAAATATCGTACGTGGAGCCGTGGCCTAAACGCCATAAATTGTAATAACAATTTTCCAGGGGAAAATTTTTCTTGAACATTTAACACAATTACTTAATTGTATTATCTTAACATTAAAAATGTGTGTGCATTTCACTGACAACTTACTTAAAGCAAGTAAAAAAAAATCGACACGCCTTATCAGAAAGAAATTACAGTTTCTTATCATATAACAAGAAAATACATTACGGCATGTTGCAGCGAAACTGATTGCAATTTCCCATTTGGTTTGCGCTCGACTGAACAGTTTCCTTTAAAGTTTCTTTACGGGGCGGCAGTTCAACAATTTTATCAAATAAGACCACGTTAAATCGTTATTGTAAATTTAGCAGGTATAAATAACCTCGTTAAAGTAAACTGGGAATATTCTGTAAATTCAAAACTCAATTATTGAACTTTAAACTTTTGACATTCTCGCAAATTATGTGGCTTTTGTGACTTTATTTTTTTTGCATGCATTCAAGAGTTTTATAACACACAAGTAGTTAGACCTCAAAATGCATCGAGGTATTATAAAATGTTCTTGTAAAGTCTTAACGGGCCAAAAAATTAAGTTACAGATGTTTTAATATAATGGAACTGATTTAAGCATGATTTGTGCTACAAAAAATAACTGTTGTTTTCATACAGCCAAGAAACGACGGTATATTATATAAATGCGGTAAATCATATGTGCACTGATAATCTGTATTTTTCATACAAAAGTTAATATTTTTTCTACTTTATTTACCAGACCTCAAATAACCATGGGCGAATGATACAGCAAAGTTTCCAAAAAAGCATTTGCCAAACTAATTTGGTCACGGACAACTTTTGGCTGTATATATTGGCGAAACATATAAAGCTAGCAGCTAATGAAACTGCAGATTCCCTAGGGATACAGGGCGGCTGTGAAAGATTGACAAAGAACAGAAAATTAGGCTGTTTTCGTTTGAAAAAAAGTTAATTACTACACTTTATTCAAACAAAATTCACTATACAAAAAAAATAAATTGCAAACATTATTCTTTCTACTCATGTATATGAAAGTTGTCATTTTCTCACTGCCTACTCTACATAAAAGTTTTACTTTCGTCTCTAGTAGCGAAAATTATGTCACTGTCAATGTCAAAATCAAATTGTAAAATTTACGATGTTTTTTAACCTAAATTCATAATAAACTACAATTTGCGTTAATATTCTTATCAAATAACTTAATTTTAATGTAGCATTTTATATAAAAGCCTAAGAATGGCACAAAAATTAGGATTAAATACATTTCGTTTAAAGGTTATAATTTTACTTATGTTAATGTCAGCGTGGTGGTGTCGCTATGAAAATGAAATGATCAATTATTAAAACTTTATACATAACTAGGCGATTTACCCGGCTTTGCACGGGTGATTACAATAATTCTCTTTTATTAATTACAGACTACTCGCGCTCCGCGCTCGCTCCCGGCGGACGTTCTCAGACGTTCAATTACAGACTACTAGCGCTCCGCGCTCGTGCTCGGCGGACGTTTCCGGCCGTTCCCAGGCATTTCCGGCCGTTCTTTATTCGACGTTTGATCCGTTAGGTCCTAAATAGTAACTGTGCAAAATTTGGTCCCGATCGGCCAACGGACCTAGGATTCTATAGCGAACAAACAAACAAACACACAAACAAACAAACAAACAAGCTCCTTTATAGAGGGTGTGTAAAAATTGGCGGAAGGGCTACACGGAGCGATGTTCTTCGTAAAATTCTAAGTCGAAAATCTTAATACGAAAATGTTGTACCATGCTTTTGCTTCCTATGGCCTCAGGAACCATTTAAAGAAAAAGAAAAATTGGCAACATTGCATACATTGATTTGCGTTTGGACATTTTTTTATCAGCAATTTTTACTTAGGTATTTACATTTTTTGTTCGAACTGAAAGCCTTCAGTTCATAAACATAGCTGCAAACTTTTGGGTATCGTAAAACACAAACAAGAAATAATTACGAGAAAAACAGAAATGACAGCTAATGACAATGTTGCCATATGTATTACTGTCATTAAAATCAGTGATTTACATATTTTCAACACCAATTTTTGAAAGGAAGAACACAATATCTAGGAAAAAATACTATTCGAAATCTATTTTTATTCCAAATTGCAGCTTTTTCATTTGCAAGTATTAAATAATAACGCCTATTAAAGGACTAAATGTCAAAGCTTTGAGGACCTCTTGCAGACACAGCAAGCATGGTACAACATTTTCGTATTAAGATTTTCGACTTAGAATTTTACCAAGAACATCGCCACGTGTAGCGCTTCCGCCAATTTTTACACACCCTGTATATAAAAATTAAATAACAGACAAAAAATAAAGGTACAATTTTGTTGATTACAAACGATTTTGTTTATGCTCACAGAAGGAACAAGTTTACTTTAACGGACTTTGTCAGAAATTGATAAAATTAAGTGGACTATTAAAACTGGACGTCCTGATTGTTTCGTTTCTTCCATGGATATGTATTGTCACACCGCAACATCTTCGCCAAAAACTGTTCTCTACAGATCCCACTCTATTTTTTATTGACTTGCGACCCATAGAGGTGACACAACTTTCAATTAACCATTTGAACAAATGTATCTTCGTTGTTTACTTATGTCTTTGTTCCAAAGAAACGAATTGATTTTAGAGGTAATCATTCGCCCTTTTCCTATTTTGTTCAAGATATCTTTCTCGTTTCTCCTGTCACTCGTTAAAAGTTTCTAATAAATTTAGCTTGGCCCTTGTACTAAAAGTGACTTTCGTCCCATTTAGCCGATGTTGTATCTATTATGGTTTCGAAGTTACCAATGTTGTTGAATCGCGAATTTCGGGCACACTGTATATGAAAGTAGATCATATTGAAAGTAAATATATGCTTTGTACTATATTATTCAACGATTACTTTGTGGTAGGTATACTAAAGGGAGGAGCTGAAGACGTTGTCAAAGCTTAATTAACATGCACTAATCATTATACATGTGTTATCCTCTGCAAGTCCGTGCACGGTTTGGTAATATAACCCAACCACCAACCGAACCGGGATCAACTAAGTGCTGCTCCAGTCGGGTACTGGATATCGTATAAATTATGAGGTAAATGAACGTTAAGTTTCCTTACATTACAGACCCAAGCAATTTTTAAAAAAGAGGATGCGATTTATTTCCTTTTGTTGTGGATTTTACTTTAGCGAAGCCGAGTTTGGTAAGTAAATAATGGCAGGAAACGTTGGATTTGCTAAGCAACAGTGCACGCTTTCGTTTATGTGCGTTTTATTTTGATTACTTTGTTGGCTTAAAACAAATACGACTGTACAAAGACTTTCTGTTGACACATTAAATTTCTTAATTTAAAAATGTCCAAGCGAACGTACCTGCAACCAACCTCTAAATTTGTAAGAGACGCGAAACATGTAAGGATTTAACTATTGTTAAAACTGATTTTACAAGTTTTATACTAGAGCAAGAACCTTCAGTTAACTCTTTTTCGCTAGTACTAATTACTGCTTTTAACAATGTTACAACAGTCACAAATGATTTTTATACGCATTATTATGCTATTTTAATGAAATCTGCAGACATTTAATTAATGAATAAATTCTATCAAAAGTTCCATTGTACAGGAAAGTAGCAGAAAGTTTCTTATTTTAAATGTAAAACTTTGTAATCGTACCGTGAAGGTGATCAATCGATAGTTCTTTGTTCAAGAAATAAGAAAAAAAAAACAGTCGTCTTTAATGCGGTATGTAAAACAGATGGATTAAAATGGACACTGAATTATTGAGTAGCATTTTCAAATTATTTGTGAGTGTCGCTAACTACATAAGAGAAATAATAAACTAAACAGCTAAATTTTATTAACTTAATTGGACATAAATCTGATTCATTGATACATTTCCAGGTATCGTTAAATTACTAAAAACATTTCTCAATGTGGTGTGCACCATCCTGTTGACAGTATTCGATTGAGGTTGTACATATAATTTTTTTAAATTAGAGTTAACGCCCGTCCGGGTATTTGCTAATATTATAACCTCATCAGAAATACGATCAATAAATAATTTAATTCTAACCTAATTTTAGAATTAAATTTAATTCTAACCTAGTGTACCAGGTAATGGAAGGCAGACTAAAAGAAAATATAGAAAGCACACTAAAAGAATCCCAATATGGTTTCAGAAGAGGAAGGAGTACCCAAGACCCAGTCTTTATATTAAGACAAACAATAGAAAAGAGCTTAACAAAAAAACAAGGAAATACATTTATGTTTTATAGACTTGGAAAAAGCATTCCATAAAATCAAAAGAAAAGACGTATGGAGGGGCCTAAGAAAGAAGGGAATAGAAATAGAAACAATCGACATAATAAAAGCGATGTACGAAAAAACAGTAAATATTGTAAGAACGCAAAATGAAGAATCGGAAGAGTTTGAAACAAAAGAGGGCTAAAAACAAGGATGCGTGCTCAGCCTATTATTATTCTCAGTAGTCATAGATGGGGTAATTAAAGAAGTAAAACAAAAAATGAGACCGTTTCACCTAGGCAACTGGAAAATGGAAAAAATTAACATAACAGAGCTAATGTTCGCAGACGACATGGTCTTAGTCGCGGAAACAGAAAAAAACCTGCAACATAATTTAGAAACTCTAAACCTGGAAATGGAAAGAATTAATATGAAAATAAATACCGAAAAAACTAAAACTATGATCGTTACAACAGAAAACAAAGGGCATAGCATCACTTTAAATGGGCTTAGGTTAGAACAGGTAGAAAGCTTTAAATATTTAGGAGTGATCATAGAGAAAAATGGAGGAATGGACAAGGAAATAAGGGAAAGGACAGGAAATGTGGGAAGAATATTTAACAGTTTAAGAACATTTTTTAGAAATAGAGAAGTCCCAAAAATAACAAAAGTAGAAGTGGTCTAAAAGGTAGTAACTCCGGCACTTTTATACGGAAGTGAAACGTGGACACTCACAAATAAAAATAGTAGCCGAGTGAATGCAGCTGAAATGAGATTTCTAAGAAAAATCCAAGGAAAAACAAAAAAAGACAGAATCAGAAACGAAACATATAGAGAACAATTAAAGATAAAATCAGTTGAAACCAAAATACAGGAAAGGCAGCTGGGATGGTTGGGTCACATTTATAGGATGAAAGAAGAAAGGTTAACCAGAAGAGCATATGAAGCAAGAACACGGAAAAAACAAAAGAGGTAGACCAAGAAAAACCTGGCACGACGAAGTTAAAAAAGCAGCAGCGGATAGAAACATCAAATGGAAAGACATAAAAAGGCTAGCACAAAACAGAAAAACATGGAAAAAAGTCAGCACAACACAACTCAACAGTCCTACACCTAACAGTAGAAGGACTCATGACTAAATAATAAATAATTCTAACCTAAATTAACTATAGTTAAATAATTCTAAAAATAAGGTTATACTCACTAGCGTACCGTAGGATCTAGCAACTTAATTACACTAAATTTACCGTGTAACACAAAACTGCACTATGCTCTGCTTTTCCTAACATAATGACTAAACTATCTCAAAGTCATTTTAAGCCTTCGCACTAGTTTCGTGTTGTCCAGGAGCTGAATGGGCTCGACGTTCACGTGACGGAACAGCCGTTGTTCATAGCTACTGGAAAATCTGGTGACAATTTGATGAACAGTTTCTATTTTGAGGTCCCGATGGATATCGGTGTTTCGGCAGTACCAGGGAGCATCAAAGATGTTTCTTAGTACTTTGTTCTGACAGCGATGTATGACCTGGATGTTGCTCTTGTTGGCACAACCACAGAGTTGGTTGCCGTATGTCCACACGGGTTTCAATATCTGTTTATATAGAAGCAATTTATTATCTGTAGACAGCCTGGAGTCTCTCCCTAGAAGCCAATAATTTTTTTTGAATTATATACCAAGCTCTTCTCGTTTGTTTTTTTTTTGACATGAACTCTTCATCAGAGTCTAGCGTCGAGCGTCATAACCAGGTATTTTGCTGAATTAGCGTTGCGAATCGAAGCATCATTTATTTTGGGGGGTAAATGTTGATTTCGTTTGTAAACAGATTTGCCGTCAATCAACTCGATACGCCACGTTTTAGGCCGGGTGTGGATCTTGTCAATAAATGGTTGTAACTTTCTTGCAGCTTCTTCATGATCTTTTCCAACAGCCATAATTGCCGTGTCATCGGCGAAGGTGGCGATTGTGTCGTTGTCAAGGTCAGGGATGTCTCTAGTATATAGTAGATAGAGCAATGGACCTAATAAGCTACCTTGGGACACACCTACCTTAATTTCTTTTAAATCAGAATAAGCCTCCTGTTGTTTTGTTCTTAAATGTATTTCTGTTAAGTAGGATTTCAAAAGTGAATAATCATATTCAGCTTGTAAAACAGGCGTTCGTGCCATACTTTGTCAAAATCCTGTGCCACATCCAGAAAGATAGTGGAACACACTTTATTTTCTTCTAATGACTTCTCTTGGATGTCTGTGATCCTATGGACTTGTTCAATGGTCGAGTGATTTTTTCTGAATCCAAACTGGTGGAAGAGAATCAATTCATTTTCTTCGGTTATCGATATTAATCTCTTAAGTTATTTGAGACTAATTTCTGCTTAATGTTTTGAGTTTATTTTCTTTCTCTATAGCGTTCAACCACCATTTTTAAATACATAAAGCTACAATGACTGCTTAAAATACGAATCCAATAGGTAAACGAGATTTTTGAAAAACTTATTCTACCAATCAATTTTCTCAAGGCCAATATTCAGCGCTTTGGGCATGTCATTTCTTATAAATGAAGTTAAACTTGCTCATAAAATTGATAATCCAAAGTTATTGACGTCATTACTGTTTTTAAACAGCCATCTGTAATTTTCGTATGTGTTGACGTAAAAGATGTTTAAAAAATGGAAATCGCGCTTCTTAAAATATCTCGCGTCGGACTGATGACACCTGAGACGCTAGCAATTTCTCTTGTTGACGCCGTAAGGTTGACTTCTGTGTCAGCTAAAATGTTTGTTTTCGTTCTTGGAGAAATAGTAAAACGTCCCCGTTATTACAGAGTTCCTATGATTTATTTCAATAAAGTAATTTTGAGCTGCATGATATATCAGCAAAATAGTCTAATTTTTGCACATTAAATCATGTTAAATATAATTCGTTAATGCAGGTGACTATAATTTATAGAATTTATTTTAAATCAACCGCAATTCTTGTTTTTTGAAATAAAAATATTCACACTACCAAAGCTTTAGTAATAATTACTACTTTTTTTTTAACAGCGCTGCTTTTGAAATAACATACAAGCAAATAAAATAATAACATCCACCTCTCTGCAAAAAAAATCTAATAAAGCGCTTATTTCCACGCAAACTAAAGTAACACATTGTCCTTTCAACTGAATTATAAGAAAACAAAAGAGTCTTTGTTGAAGAAGAAAAAACATGGGGTAGTTCCAGTGTATCACATGTGCTTCGACTCTATCTTGCTAAGATTATAGGGTTGTGTAAAGTACGTTTGTAACACCAGCTTATTGGATTATATTTTACTCTACTCTTTCGCGTCCCACGTATATAAAATTATAACACGAACCGCTAGTGCAAAATAAATTATCAGAGTGAGTTATGACGATTTTAAAAATAACTTAAAAACGACGATTTTAAAGTAATGAAACTTTTAACACGTGTCGATTGTAAATTTAAATGACACCGTGGACAAAACAAAGTTGCGCTAATAGTATTTTGCTTCACCTTAAAGTACTCGCATTTTTCAACTGGAACTACACATTAAAGAAACCTGGTGAATATTTTCAATTTCGTTTCCACTATACAATAGTTAAGACAAAATATTAAACGAAGTGTTTTGTAATTAGGGGAGACTGGGGATGAAAGTAACACGGGTAAGTTGTAACAGTACCTATAGTTCCTTTAATTTTTTTTAGGTCACCTTAAGCGCTTGTGTAATGTTCATTTACATCCACCTTCCTACCTACATTGCTAGTTTTCATCTGTCATAGAGGTTAAGTTTTTGCCAGCCATAGAGTAACCGCCAAAAAGTTAATGCGTTGTATCACCGGTCGAGTGACTTTTAGGCGATCTCTAAAAGAGGAACAAAAAAGTACCTACATTATAATGTTCTAAATTTTGTTGGCTATTGGTGGATGCAATACAGTTTGACGTTGGAATTGTGGTTAAATGTGGATTCCCTCCAATTTGTTTGGTGTACACTTGGTGTAAAAAGTAACAGTGTTAACCAGCCCCAATCAATGTTTTCAATTGCATATGTTCACTCTTGGCACATTGGTGGTTTTCTTCGTAGATGAGAACAAACAAAACTTGTCGAATTAATTTTCCAATTTGTTGTATCTTTTTGTTTCACTTTTTTAAATATCAATAATGTTCACCATCATTTTGTATTGTACCAAAGATTTTTTTAAAAAAATTTTAAACTGCTAATGTGTATTTGGGAATCAAATATTAATTTTATTGATGAATACTAATATATTTACCCACTATTTATGAGCTGTGTAAATTATTTTGCAGTTACAACTTACCCCGATCATTGTTACTTTTAGCCCCAACGTTGAGGTTGGAAGTAACACATACGCTTTACGAAACATATGAAATAAATATCTTGGAAGGAAGACAAATGTCCAGACTATCATTAAATTAATTTGGATATAAAAAAACTTGTTATACCTACTCCATGAGATATTAAATAGAAACAAAAAAATGTTACTTTCATCCCCGGTCTCCCCTATACAGGGTGTGTATAAATTGGCGGAAGCGCTACACGTGGCGATGTTCTTCGTAAAATTCTAGGTCAAAAATCTTAATACAAAAATGTTGTACCATGCTTGCTGTGTCTGCAAGAGGTCCTCAAAGTTTTGACATTCAGTCCTTTAATAAGCGTTATTATTTAATATTTTTTAATGCAAAAGCTGCGATTTGGAATGAAAATAAATTTTCAATAATACTTTTTCCTAGATATTGTATTTCCTTTAAAAAATTGGTGTTGAAAATATGTTTAATTCTGATTTGAATGAAAATAATACATATGGCAACCTTGTCATTAGCTGTCATCTCTGTATTTCTCGTAATTATTTCTTTTTTGTATTAGACGATACCTAAAAGAATGCAGGTATGTTTACGAAGTAAAGGCTTTCAGTTCAAATAAACATTATAAATATTTAAGTTAAAATTGCTGACAAAAATAACGTCCAAACGCAAATCAATGGATGCAAGGTTGCCAAATTTTTGTTTTTTTAAATGGTTCCTGAGGCCATAGGAAGCATGGTACAACATTTTTATATTAAGATTTTTGACTTAAAATTTTACGAACAACACCGCCACGTGTAGCGCCTCCGCCAATTTATACACACCCTGTATTATATTTTGGTTAGTGTAAATATAGAGGGCAGCAAACATTCTTAATTTCTGGATTCCAGATTTGAGCGTTTCAGCGATGAACGATTCCATCGTTGCATGATTCTTGCGGTGAGTTATTATAGCGTTGAACGATTCAAGATTTGAATGATTCTATCGGTGCATTTTCCAGATTTGAACATTCCATATTTGCATGCTCCAACTTTTCATGCGGCTCCAATTACGCGACTTCCCGGAATAATAACATACAGAGAGGCAAAGCGCGGACATAGTATTTAGAAAAAAAAGAGATAGACAATACGATCGTATTTCTTGCTTTATGTAAATGATTCATATTTTCCATTAAAAATTATTGAACGAGATTTTTATATATTAATTCTAAGCTATTTTTTTAAACGAAAACATAGTTGAAAATTAGCATAGTCCGAAAGTAACTTAAATAAAAATTATTTTAGATTAGAAACAAAAAGTTATCGCTGTATTTTGAATATCACTATTTTCTTACAATTTCCGTTTAGAGCGTTGGTTTATGTCAAAACTCAAATCAAAACTGAGTTGAAAATTACCTTTGTTACTTTTATTTATCGTCAGAAATAACCAAAATTTTCCACATACTCTTCAAAAGTCAGCCACAATTAACATTCCGCAAAAGTAAAGTCAACTTAATTCTGGTAAGCATACTTGATAAATCGTTGAGATATGACGTTATATGTTATGCCCCATTTTCGTCTATATTATCAGCACATTCGCGATCAGATAACTATAATATTCCAGAACTAGGCCATAAACGATGCTTGGTGGATAGGAGTGAAACTTCCTCACAGCGCCGAGGCGTGAAGACCCTAAAGCCCCTTTATTATTAATTTATGAGTCGACCATAAAATGGACTCACTTAATTATTTACGCTGACAATATTACGCTTTTTTAAAATTTAGTGAACGTAATATCACTTAATATTGACTCGTGAAATACATTTTGCGGCATCATAAATATGGTAGGATCAAAGGGTGCTGCTGTCGATGTACGCAAACAGTAGTAAGTGGTTGAGCGGGGCTCCATTAGTAAATCAATAAACTGTTTTAGTATTATTAAACGGTTCATATCCCTAACACGAGCAACTTAACCTTAAATATGGCCGTAACTGTGTTTAGTTTGATTAAGATATCGCGATGATTCGATCTCTTAGACTGGGCGATTGTTGGGAACAAATATATAAATTCTAAATTAATCTTATATCAATTGCTAAGTGTACACTTTGTGTACCTACGTATGTGTCAATAAAAAAACTATGGCGGTTATCACTAGCAACTATACTCTAAAAAAACTGTTTTCCACAAAAGACGTTCAAAGGAAAACCACAAATTGTGTTACGTATACCTACGCGCAAATTCATGTGCTTATTTTTCAACAATGCATTTTGCCCTTACGGTGCTTGAAAAGCGTAAATATCCTTTAAAAAACTCTTCCGGACGTCAGCGCACCCAATCATGAACCACTTTCTCGATTTCATGGTCATCGTCGAAAGTATGTGCCATCAGTATGCTCATTAAGAGCTTCAAAAAAGTAAAAATTCGAGTGCTAGGTCGGGGAAATAGGCCGATGTGAGAGACTTTAATTTCGGAGATCGTGGACGGTTGAGATCGTCTTGCGAGGAGGACGTGCATTGTCATGCTGAAGCAAAGTAAAATGTTTGTTGTCGAATGTACGCTATTTGTAATTTTCTCACAATTATGTTATAAATAAAATTGTAAATACGACTATCTATTACAGCATCACAAAAGTATTAATAATTATAAACCTTATAAATGGGCATTTCTTAGTCCTCATTAAAAAATAATGGCTTAACTTCCAGAAAAATGTTTGCGCTCACTTAGGGAGAATTCAACCTAGAACGTGCATCTCCAGTTCCTGAAATACCTTGAAAATTCTTAAACGCACCAGTTTTAAAGTCACTATTGGAAATTTGATATTCCTAACAAAAAGCCCTAATAATTACAAGACACTTTAATAAGTGGCACACCCAGCTAAGTTTTAGTGAGGCGATAGTCAACTTTTAAAATATTTTTTCTACTAAGAATCAAATTTCCATGTTACCAGTAGGTAAAATGTATAGAAAATGCAATGATTATTTAATTTACATTCAAATATGTGGATATATCGGTGTTTAGACGTGGATCTCATTATTAGTCATACTTCGCATATTAACAAAGGTACAAAACCGAACATCACCACATTACCAACCCAATTGATCCAAAAAATCGAAAATAAAAAGCGGAAATAAAAAAACTATGCATTTTTGAATTTATTAATAGTGTATACCGACTCAAACATGTTACCTCTTCTTATTTTATCATAATTCTGTAGTACAAGAATGAGCTGAAAATTTCGTGAAATGAAAATGAAAAACAGAACTTGGTGGTTTGAAATTTCGTTTATTTTTTAACATAATTTCCTGCTACCTCGATACATTTGGATCAGCGATGATTCAAAGCCTCTATACATTGATAACATTCAGAACTGTCCAGTTCTTTGAAATAGGCATCCACGGAAGCTTTAACATCGTCGTCTGTTAACAATTTCAGGCCTGCTAGGTGTTTTTTTCAGGTGTGGAAACAAGTGGTGGTAGTCTGACGGTGCTAAGTCTGGCGAATAAGGCGGGCAAGGATTGGTTAGAGTGATCGCACCCAAAAGTGGACCGCGAGATGCGCAAAGAGAGGGGATCGCGATTGATATTTAGACTTTTCTAAAAACGTTGACTTTTAGTGGACTTAATTTGACTACTGTGATTTACAGGTTATTACCACGTTGCTAAGACAGGCCGATGTTTTTAGGTGGTGCAGTAATAAACGCTTTGGACCTGTTTTGGTTTCTGCGTCACAGTCCACTTCTCGCTGCGACCACTCTAATTTTTGCCATAGCAATAACACTCGTGTGGGGCCTTGCATTGTCTTGATGAAGAATAATTTTGATTTGATCAACACTATCCATTTCGTCACAAACTCTGACACGCTTTTAATAATTAAACAGCTTTCAAAACTAATAAACGCAGCGACCTGAAATTTGACAGGTGACGGTATGTATAAGTGAACTTGCCAGCGCGCAAAAAAAAAAACTGTTCGAAACATCTATCCGTCATCCGAACTTTTCAGCCCATCGTCGTAGTTGCTGTCTTCCGAAAGTATTAATAGGGTTTATTAAGGTTTGGTCTTATGATTTTAATCCATTAGCACGTGGAAATATTATCGTTTTACTGTTTGTGTGTTGATTTTGTTTTATAGCGGAAAATGCATTCTAAAAGCTAGTTTTCCGTGTGGAACGGCGGATAAGGAATTCTTGAAGACATACAAATTGCATGCCAGCTTCGAGAACTTAAACAATATGGCATTGAAGGCGCGTTCGTTCGAGGGGAGGTATGTCATGGTACGAATACCATAATTCATCTCTCGAGTTATTTAATTTATAATTGCAGGCGTAATTCAGGTTCGTGTAACGACGATTTGTCTCCTATGTAGCAGTCATTGTTGTTTACCTCACACGTCGCATTTTACATTAAATAAATTTTGAACACCTCACCGTAATTTTTCATTCGTTTATATTCTTCTTGACTGACATCCGCGCCATTTACATTCATTGTAAAGCACTAGCAGTATATATACGGGGCCCAAGTCTATGTTAGATTACATCAGCGCGGGAAGAATAGACTGTGGTAAATCGGGCGCGGTATATGAGGTCAGAGGTAAAATTTAGAGGCATCAATTTTACTCGCACCAAGTGCAATTTATAACATCTTATACCAGGCGTCTCTCCACAATGGCTCGCTTTTATACGTCATTATTAACCCGGGTTGGATCTCCCGTCCGGCGCTGCACCAACTTCATGCAACAAGGGCGCCAACCCCTTGCCATTATAATATCCTCCGCGCGTTTTATGGACGATAAAAATTGTTCTCTTCGAAATGATTAGCTGGATTTTTGTATTAATTACTTTCGGTTTTATGGCGTCGAGTTTTTAACGGCGTATGATATTAGATAATAATGCTCCTTTTGTTTGCTCTGCTTTCAACCGTTATAAAATCACTCCCCGGGGTAACCGCTGTTATATTAAAACTGTTTTGTTATTTTTAGTTGTCAACCGTGTTTGCCCACGAGTATTGCCTGAATGCGAAAGTTGTTTAAAGTTATGTGTATAGTTGCGACTGAAATTATCATATTGTATGTATAATTATTATTGTATTTTTTCGGCGTCGTTTAGTAAATTATTATGTGCCCTAGTTGGCCAGGTTTAATGTTATGACAACAATGAAAAAGAGGCTGCTTAAATAAGACCTACTTTTATTTAAAGAATGATGTTTAATCTACTGAGACTGAAACTCATCTCATTGGTAAGGTTTTCTCATATAAATTAGGCAGCGCCACGGAAGAAATGCCCAACTTTTATTTTCTACAATAATGGTTTTAAATCATTTTAAAATAAGCATTTTTTAAATGATTTATTAAGTCAACACTTTTATTTAAAAATCTGTTTCCTTCTCTTGAAGGATGCCTTGTAGAAATGCTAGACATCTCTCAAGACTTTTATTTCTTCACCAATTCTTCAAGAATTAAGGATAAGGTATACGCCCTTCCACTCGAAAAACTAGCTTTTAGAATGAATTTTCAACTATAAAAAAATCGACATGAACAGTAAAACATTATTTTTACGTTTTAATGAATTAAAATTATATTAGACCAAGACTTCACCAATTGTATTAATTCTTTCGAAAGACAACAACTACTACATAATTATAAAATAAGAAGAGGTAACAATTTTTTTATCGTCCGTCCAGAAAATCAGTTGTTTTCGATCAATTTTTAGGCTGGAAAATACATCTTTACTAGCCTAGGCCAGAAAGTAACTGGTTGCCATGGTAATAACAACTCTTTGCAAGTCTAGGTCAGAAAGTAGCTGATTGCCATGGTGATGAGTTGCTTTGTTAATTTGTGCTGTCAAACAAACGTCATTATACAACCAAACGAGTGTTTACCTGTAGTTTGTTAAGTTATCGTTTAATTATGGATGGTTACAATACTGATATGAGTGTCAGTGGCGGTAGCAGAATAGTTATTTATCTAACAAGACCGGAAACTGTCTTTACTGGACTCGTACGCTTTCAAAAACTGCCTACTTGTCCAGTAAAGTACCACTTTTCAGTCGCAAATTACTATTTTGAGTTACAATAAACCATTTGATAACTCGAAAATGCATAGTTGTTTGATTTCCGCGTTCAGTATTGGATTTCTCGTATAATTTGAGTCAATAATATGGTATTATTCGGTTTTGTAACTTTGTTAATATGCGAAGTATGACCCTATAAACACCGATTTATCCACATAATTGATTGCAAATTAGATAATCATCGCATTTGCCTTACATTTTACCACCTGGTAACATAAAATCCCAAGCTAAATGTAAAAGATTGTTAGGTGTGGCAATTATTAGTGTCATGTGTTAATTGGGGCCTTTTAATAGGACCAAATTTCTACTTTTAATTTAAAAAAAAAAGATCAATGAAAGTTTTAACTGATGGTTTTAAAAGTTTTCAAAACAATTTACGATTTGGACATGCACATTTTCAGTTTGGAGTACTTAAAAACTTTCCTTTGCCAATTTGACCAATTCTTCTTTAACAGTTTGTAATTTTTAAGTTGTTTATAATAATTCTTACTCCCTTGTTAGGAGACTAAGATATTTTATTCGTACGGTTTATACGTATTTTCAATACTGATGTTATACTGAATTTGTAGTTATCTCATTAAAAATCTCATTGTCAAAACTTGAACGTCCAGCTAATCCCTCTCTGTACTAAAACTGACTTATCAGAATAGTTTCGGCTGTTCGGCATATCTTGCTGTACTAATGAAAATATATTCTTGACGACTTTGTTATAACTATTTTTGCTTGGAACATGCATTTATGGTCTGCAAAATGGATGGTTATGAAGCTAATGAGTATAAATGTAAAAACTATCAATTTTTAAATAATTTTTGTTATGTACTACATTTCATAAAATGATTCCTATTAGACTGATTTTGTTGGAGTGATTGAAGTTTTGCTAAAGTTTTTAAAAGATTGTTAAAACATATTTTCTTAAAAACACCAAAAAAGAGTTTTATTTACACTGTAAAGTACGTTTTTTTGTGAAAGTATAAAACATGATTATAATACGTTATAATACGCAATGTATCTACCAGATAAATTGCATCCATTCAATATACAATTGGGCCGACGCGACGGAGTCTTCAATACAAATGAACTACTACAGGAGAAAAAAAATCTAATCCTCATTATATTTTTTGATTATATTTGGAATGTTTGGTTTATTTTAAATGTAAAGAAAGACTTGTGATTACCATAAAATGCTGCAAAATTTTGTTTGTTCAACGGGACCTGTAACTCCTCGTATAGTTTCCAAGATAACAATAGTGGAAAAATAAACTAAAAGACTCAGTATGGTATAACCTTTCGTTGATGCAGGCACAAAGCAAAATAAAAATCGATTCTGTAAGTGTTTAATCTAATATCAACGAAAGCACATCGTCGTTTGTATTAATGAATTACAGAATACATATTTTATTTACGAGTTAATATTATTAAAAAAGAAACCTAATAAGTATCATAAAACTTAATACTGTTATAATTTATTAAAGTTATCTGGACCTCTGACTTTTGTTCTGTGAAACTGATACACGGTACAAAATCAGCTCAAAATTAGTTATTCAAACTTGGTACATTTTCCATTATGCTTCAGAATTAATTAGTTATTTTAGTCAAGTTTGCAACGGTTGCTTAGATATATGTACATAACATCGTGCGAGATAGAAACGATGACTTGATTTCATTCAGTTTTACAGTTATGAATTGCATTAAGAAATTAGGTCGAGCTAGACCAGCTTAATAACAGTGCAACTAAAATCTAAAATTAAAAGAATAAATGTAGTAGAAAATGTTTCGTATCATAATAAAAACAAGATAATCTTAGAGCACGAAACAGTGCACTTCGATTTGCAAATTATTGTTAAGTGCTACCAAATGTCATTTCGACAATTAGTAGATTAAAGGCCTCTACTCATTATCCAACTTTTCGGAGCCGACCGTCGGGAACTCCGTGTTGGGTGTTGTCTACACACCTCCCGACCAGTCCAACCAACACAGCATAAACGTCATAACTTTTTTTATTATTTTGGCTCTGATACAATTTCATAAGAAATTTATAAATAGCGTTAAATTTTCGGTTTAATAGTCCTTATCTAGAGGAATGTGGTGGGGCGGATGGCTTGTTGGATGGTCTGGCCACCCGACCGTTCCAATTTGTCCAACTGTCAGGTTGGTCGGGTGACAGACTACACATTAAACAATTTATCGGAATGGTCGGTCGGTTGTACCGACAAATTGGTAGGTGAGTAGAGGCCTATAGTATACGACAGTAACAAAAAGTAGATAAACTCACCGACTGTGCTTACAACCTTTGGATTTGATAGAGGAAGGTATTTCTGTCTTACCTGGAACAAAAAATGAAATCAGTTAAGCGGAGCAATAAATTGGTGATAGCAAAAATGTAATGAGATTGGCATAAATTCATTGCTAAAACTCGACAAAACAGTTCCTTACTCCTAACCAGTTGGTTAAGGTTTTTAAATTAATAAAAATGATAAAGTTTAACACATACGTTCTCCCTTACCATAAATTGTATGAAAATTAAAAATATAAATGAATGATAATTTAATTACGCGCTAATAAATATATTTCGCGTGAAATTACGACATAAAGGCTGGCAGATAAGCTTCGGACACTCAGCGCCATGCACCCTAATTATAGACATTTGTAACAGCGCGGTTGCCGAATAAAAACCGCAAATGTTTTGGTTCGTTATATAAATTGTCCGTCTTAATTGTGGACTGAGAGTGCGACTTCTGTGGTCTATGCCGTCAATGATACCGCAGTTATCTGCAGTTGATGCTCTCCAACTCTTTATGTGTTAGTGTTCATGTTGAAGTTTTTTTTTCCGTGTTTGTAATAAGAAGATCGTCGCTTTCAGAGCAGAAAAATGACCCTATTTATTTTTTTAAGACTTATTTTGACAATTTGAACGGAAAGTTTATACAAAATGTATTGGTTTGCTTATATGAATATTATTATTATAATAAAAGGCTGTGCATCCATATTGCAATTATAGCCGCTGGCGCTGTTTGGAGCCCTACAGACTATTACTTTTCGGATAGTCACTTCGCTATTTCTGTTCTTTCACTTCCTATAGGTAGCTGTTTGTCTTTGCATCTTGTACGACTTGCTTCCATGTTTTACTATCAAGCATTTTCTTTCTCCATTCTGTTATTTTTATTTTCCCTATATCAGCTATCACTTGGTCTTCCTAGCGTATTTTTGGTCTTCCTCTTGATCTTGTCCCTTGTTGTTTCCATTTTGAGATCCTTTTTAGTGTAGACTGTTACTCTCTTCCACTTATATGTCCATTCCATCGAATTCTTGCATGGATAATATTAGCAATGATAAATCTACAGGGGACGTTCAAATGGAAACCGCAAATTAATTTTTACACATTACACATACGTGCAAATACATGTGTTTATTTTTGAACGTTATCATTTCCGAGAACAAAACATTTGCCCCGACTCGACGGTGCACTAAAGCGTGATTAGTCTGTGAAAAAAAGTCTTTCGGACGTGTGCGCAATCAATCTTAAACCGCTTTTTTGACTTCATCGTCGTTGTGAAATTATGTGTCACCGATATGCTTGTTGAGGGCTTCACAAATGTGAAAATTTTAAGGTGCTAGGTCGGGGGAATAAGCTCGATATGGGAGTTAATCGATACGGAGATCATTGACACTTGAGACCGTCCAGCGAAAGAAATAAGAACGCGCATGCTAAAGTAAAACACATTCGGTAAACGAACCTCGGCGTTTTCAAACAATTATGGGTTTAATGTGGAAGTAGGTAGGAAGTCTTTTAGCCAACTCTACCATGGAGATGCGTTAATTCGTTTAAATCAGCCCCTCAGCGGCCGCAATTTTCACCGAAGTAATGACTCTGTGCACCTGGCCTGCTACATCACTTACGCCACTTTTTAAACGCTTGCCTCTAGGACATGCATGATAAGCTATACTGCTTTGTCATCTGACAGTAAATTTCCAACGGTTTTACACCATCAGTGGCCAAAAATCTGATGACAGAACGATACTCTTCTTTCGTGCACACTTTTAAATCGGCGGCCATCTTTAACAGTTCTTCGGGAGTAGGACTAATTCAAGGCAGCGTTGCTAGATCTATTAGCTGCTGTAGCCACACTTCAGAGACCACCGTACCACATAACCACACCGATCTGCTAAGCCTACGGTGTTCACCAATACATTTACGGTTTTCATTTGCAACCTCCTCGTAGAAAAGGCCTAGGAGCTTTAAGGAAAAAGATTGAGCTAAACCTACAACGATGGCTAGAACATCTACTACGCATGCAAGAAAGTAGATATGCCAAACGGGGATGAAAAACAAATAGAGGAAGACCAAGAACAAGATTGGAAAAAGGAAATAAGGTAGAGACTAGAAGATAGAGGAGTTAGCTAAAGACATGTGCCACGATTAGCTAACGATAGAAAGAGGTGGAAAAACTTAATCAAAAAATCGACACTAAAAGATACAAGACAACTCAAGTAAGAAGAAGTCTACACATAATCAAAAAGATAAGAACATTTACTGATTTTGACTAAAAACCACCGGTCTGCCCGTAAAAATGATGGTGATTGACGTCTCCTTCGGATCTCGTCAGAATTAAATATAGTCCCCACAATCGTTATACAATAATTAATAAACGCGGTAAAAACTGCACACTAATAAAAATGAATTTCAAATGTTGATGTATTTAATAAAAGGGTTATTCATTTTTTCAAGACTATTAGCATAGATTTACATCAAAATCAAATACTATTAGCTCTTATTCTTCCACTCCAGTAAACATTTTATTGCTTTTAATGCGTTTTTTATTCAAAATTTATTCTAGTATCAATAGACCATAACGATTATGTGCCAAAGAAAAAGTTTATAGCAAAAAATTCGATTATCAAAGTAGTTGATATGATAAACGTTTAGGTCCAAATAAAATCGTTACTTATTCATATACGCAGGTTAAGAATTTGTTTTTAGAGTCTACTGATACTTGAAATTTTCTCGCAAAAAATCTTTATGGCTGTAATATTGATGATTAATATTCACCTTGCACCATCCTACGGAAATTTAAAAATGTTAAGTTATATAAGACCTTTTTAAAGTATATCAAAATGTCCATTATATTTTCATGCGATTTTATTCTTTGGGTTGGGATCATTCCCGAAACCAACTGAGATAAATGAGATATCTATTATGATCCTGAGTTTCCCAGCATATTACAATTTCATCGTCGAGAGTGAAATATATTTAGATGTAGTTGACACAATCAAGAGTAATTTGTAAACGATTAACTTTTCTTACAACTGTAGCAAGAATGGGACATTACACTTTCCAATGTTCGAGTAAATAATAGATAATGAAACAAAGATCAATTAAACTTCAAAGCCTCACTATTAAGCTTCGCAAACTTTAACATTTATACATCCAGTTGTGACAAAACACACAAAGCCCATTTGTGCGGTTGACTAAGGCTGGCAAATTGAAACATCTTTTAAAATTTGGCAAACTTGGAAGCGTGAAATGATATTGTCTCACCTAGGAGGTATATTAACAATTCGCGTCGCTGCTAATCAGATTCCTCGCCACCTGTGTAATTAACGGCGAACAATGGGCTGTCGGAGTAAGATTCGTAATATAAGCAGACTAGAAGAACAATAGAGACTAGAGATGATGTAGAGGGATGCGAAAGGGGATTACAGCGAAGAAAATGAAACGCTAGAATAAAGTGCGAGGAGATTAAGGGCTGAAGGAGGGCAAAGTGATACTAAACGTCGTCCCAGGACATTTTGCATCCGACTACAAAATGTCCTTTTTGGTGCGTTTACGACGTGTCATAACCTCAATTCCAAC
The DNA here is from genome assembly GCA_947652605.1 of Elmis aenea. Taxonomy (NCBI): domain Eukaryota; kingdom Metazoa; phylum Arthropoda; class Insecta; order Coleoptera; family Elmidae; genus Elmis; species Elmis aenea. Next base: position 16,810,814 of record OX393577.1, read on the forward strand.
TAAATACCGATGCTAATATAAGAAGTGTTATAGCTTCGGCTCAATAATAAATGTAGGATGCAGGAAGCGTCGAGATTAAAACAAATCCAATAAAGCTGTTAAATTTGATGTTAACGTTCGAGGAGGTAGTTTTGCGTCTAATTTCACTGCTCCTGGCCTTTGTTATGCTTGAAAATGTTTACAACGGTTACAATTACCATGGGACTGGAAACATTTGCAACAGCTATATTTTCGCCGTGTCTTGTAATTGTATTTCTACTCGTAACACAATACTCAACATAGAACAAACAAATTTTGAACGAGAGCTGTCTAAATACGTCTTTCGATATGTTGTTTTAGCAACGTTTCTTAATTAAGATTATTGTAGACGTTCAACAAACGCAGACATCAATAAAAAAATGTAAAGAAGCCAATATTTAATCTTACACATACGAGGGTAGATTGAAAAATTTCAGGAATGACAATGAAAACAAAAGAAGATTTATTTAAGTTATATTTTATTTTTCAACATAGTCCCCTTGATGTTCAACCCACTTAGTCCAACGTCTCTCCAGTTTCTCGATTCCTTCCCGGAAGTGAATTTCTTCGAGGTTCTCAAGATAGTGTTTGCAGCCCCAATCACATATTCATTCGGCCGAAACTCTTTTCAGCCAGAAATGTTTTAAGTTTTGGGAAAAGATGGAAATCCGAATGAGCCAAATCAGGTGAATCCGGTGGATTTTTCCAATTTTTGTTGTTTTCACGATTGCACTCGAATGAACGGGTGCATTGTCTTGGTAAAACAGCACTTTTTATTGACCATTCCTGGACGTTTTTCCTGAATTGCGGCTTTCAGCTTGTTCATGAGCGTTGTGTAATAGTGACCAGTAATGGTTTTTCCTTTTTCAAGATAATCCATGAGCAAGATTTCTATGGAATCCCAAAATACTGACGCCATCACCTTTCCGGCCGATTGAATGGTCTTTGCCTTCTTTGGAACCGATGTCCAATCCACTGTTAAGATTGTATTTTGGTTTCCGGTATGTAGTGGTGAATCCATATCTCATCCATAGTCACAAATCGACTTTTAAAATACATTGGATACCTCTTAAACACATCCAAATTATCGGCCGATGTTCTCAATTGCGTTTTTGTTCTGGATTGAGCAAATGCGGCACCCATCTTGCAGAAAGTTTTTTTAAAACCTAATTCATCATGTAAAATGTGAACTATTCCTTGATGAGAAATGCCCACAGCTTCCTTAATTCCACTATTCGGCAATCTGCTAGAACCATGTCATGAATTTTATCCACAATTTTTGCTGTTGTAGCCGTTTTTGAACGTCCTGAACGCGGTTTATCACTTGTGAGTGTACGGCCGCGCTAGAATTCCAAAACGCAAAACTCAATCTAGAAAATGAAAGTGATGAATCATCAAGAACAGCAGCCAACCCGGATTTGATTGCCTTAGCGGGTTTTTCCTCCAGATGTAAAAATTTGGTAAGAGCTCGAATTTCTTTTCTATCCATAATTATGAATGCACAGAATCACCACGTAAATGCTAATCAAAACCAGACTATCTGACAGATCGATTTGAAGTTTGCAGTTAATTCATATGAAAGAGTTACCAATTTAACGACATAAATATATTTGTAAAAAAGGTACCCCCTTAAGTGGCCATTCCAGAAATATTTCAATACACCCTTGTAGGAACTATGACGCCCTCTGCTTGGCATCAATTATTTTTATCTAAATTCAGTGTTATATCGTTTAATTTTAAATAAATAACATGGAACAAGTACTGACGCATCATTTACTTAAACATGTAACACTTTAAAAAGACAAATTTATAAGAATTTAAATTTTCGTTGAACAAATTAGCATTAAAATATAACGGTACTAACTTGGAGCACAACGTCAATGTTCGTGTTTTTTCTGTCTACACGCGATTTGTTGATAAGCACTACACGTAAAATATGTTCTTGTAGAAAAAATTACAAGGGTACAATTACAAAAAAAAAAAAAATGACAACAGGAAACCCAAAATCTTGGGACAGTCGCAATTAGGTAGGTAGTTATAAACCAAACATCAAAAAATGTACAGATGGTCGAAAAATAAAGGAATTAGTTGCTAAAGTTATTGTATTTTATTCGTGTCTTACTGTGTTATAATTGCTCTAGTCCTGTTTATTATGTAAAAGAACGTTTAAGGGCCCAACCAGATTACAAAAATGACGAACAAAAATTAACAACAAATAATATAACCCCAACAGTTCGAGCCGATGCGATGGTACGGTTCGTCACAGTACGTACAAAGAATTTTTACTGCAATACTTACATAGCAACTGTGTAAGCGCAAAATTTTTACACCCAGCTACATCTAAACATATCATAATTTTTATTTATTGTCTTGTACGATCGTTGAACTTCACTAATTACCTACGTACGTTGAAGGGGTAAAATAAATTACCAATCCAACACGCGGTGGCAGACTCTAGTACTAAATTTTAACACGAACAGCAAAGATTCGCGAGCTAGTGGTTAAACAGGTACATGTCGAATGCATTTTCCGTACCATGGGGGCGTAACGCATGCTAAATTTTGCCTTAGATCGAATAAATCTTTATGTAGATGAAAGATATGACTTGTAAATAAACCAAACTATCAAATATAGACTGTGAAACCCAAATTTAACCTTCACAACAAATATGCTCTTTCGAACTAGTTTTTATAACGAATCATTATAAAATAGAGAACAATTCAGAAAGTCGTAAGTTGTTTATTCAAATTATTCGACTGTAAATGCTACTAGAAACTGTTTACTTCCAGTTGAAATACGCCTGCACCCAAGTCCCCGCAAGAATTTACTTCAAAATACTGCAGCTCACTTTGAATTTCCACCAGCCATCACCTAACCTTATTATTAAGTTCCTATAATCCAGTTCCGTTTCATAACTACGTTCCCGCCACGGGATGGTGGCTGTCAAGCGTTTGCTTAAATAGTGTCGCATTTGATTAACCTTCGCGAAATAATAATAGTATTCCCGTCAAGGTTATTATCCCTCAGCACCAACATAAGGAAGCTCGCTGTAGATTATAATAAATCCATTTAAGAACAGACACGGAAAATTGTAAATGACATATTTTGAACTAAAGTCTTAGAAGCTTTATCCGTAGTTTTTTTTTTATGCAGTTGTTCTGAATTTATTATACCTGATGTGCGGAGAAGAAAATGAAATAAACATTAGATTTTACGCGGTAAAGTATTATAAAATTAACTTGAATTAAACTTTCAAATACATATAAGATAACCTACGACATACCATAAACTATAAAACAAAATAATTTGCGATTAAAATTCGCAAAAGCATGAAATGGAATCATTTACAAGATTTTTGCGGACTTTTATCACTTCACAATGATTTACAAATATTCGGGCTTTTAAAGTAACGTAAACAATCGATTCTGCAGACGACCAGATAGTCAAAGCACAAGATGATGAAGATCTTAGTTTCATGTTATAAAAATTTAAAAAGAAATAGAATAAAAGGGGACACAAAATAAACTTCAACATGGAATTTATTTAGCAGCAACTAACAGGAACAAATGGTAGGTAACCGAATACGACTTATGTAGCTAGGCAAAGAAAAGGAGGCAGACCCAAGAAGATTAGGGATAAAATGGATGATGCAGTACAAAAAAAAAATATTGAGAAACGCGAGAGAAAAGATAAAACCATTTAGAAAAATTGGTAGATACAAGGAAAGCAGCACCAGGTTTGTCTTTATATACATTTATTTCTTCAGCCATTGCAAAGGAATTTTCTATATTAGTTTACTTTCGTATGTTCTATAACGGAGCTAATTCACAGACGACATGGTCTTATAGTCACAGAAACAGAAAAAAATCTGCAACATAATCTAGAAAATCTAAACCTGGAATTGGAAAAATTTAATATAAAAATATATGCCAAAAATACTAAAACTATGATCGTTACTACAGAGAACAAAGGGCATAACATCACCTTAAATGGGGTTAGGTTGGAGCAGGTAGAAAGCTTTAAATATTTAGAAGTGATCATAGAGAAAATGGAGGAATGGACAAAAAAATAAGCGAAAGGACAGGAAATGTGAAAAGAATATTCAACAGTTTAAGAACAACATTTAAAAAAAATAGAGAGGTCCCAAAACGAACAAGAGTGGAAAAAAGGTAGTAACTCCGCCACTTTTATACGGAAGTGAAACGTGGACACTCACAAATAAAAATAGTAACCGAGTGAATGCAGCAGAAATGAGATTTCTAAAAAAATCCAAGGAAAAACCGAAAAAGATAAAAAATCTAGCACAAGACAGAAAAACATGGAAAAAAGTCAGCACAACACAACTTAACACCTAACAGTAGAAGGACTCATGACTAAATAAATAAATTTTGTCTACTCATGTACATGAAAGTTGTCATTTTCTCACTGCCTACCATATATGAAAGTTTTACTTTCGTCTCTAGTGGCGAAAGTATATTTTTGCCACTAGTGGCGAAAATAATGTCAATGTCATAATCAAATTGTAACATTTACGGTTTTTTTAAGCTTAAACTCATAATTAATTAAAATTTCGTTAATATTCTAATTAAATAATTTAATTTTAATGTAGCATTTTATATAAACGCCTAAGAATAGTACAAAAATTATTATTAAATATATTTCGTTTGCAGGTTATAATTTTATTTATGTCAATGTCAGTATGGTGGTGTCGCTAAGGAAATAAAATGATTAATTAATACTTTACACATAATAATTGTCTTTTGGTTCGTTTACATTAACGTTCTATAATATAATTTTAAATTCGTAGAAAAAATTGCATTTACAACTTGAGATGAAATAAGTTTTTTTCGTTCGTGAGATTTTCTCACTCGCCGCTTTGCGGCTCGAGAACAAATCTCACTTTACGAAAAAAAAAAGTGGCCTTTCATCTCTTGTTGTAAAATATACTATTCTATAATTTACAACTATGATTTAAATACCAATATTCGTCATATTAGTAATCAATATAGTGTATTTATGTTTTAAAACAAAAAAAGTTCAATATAAGATCATTAACAGGCAAAAAACGCCCAAGAGTGCTTATAACCGTAAAATCACAGTATTACTCTAAAAGCATTATCATATTTGTATTAAATCTTGGGTCACGTTCAAAACATAGGCCGTAACTTGGTTATTCCAAGATTAATCGACTAAAAGTGGAGCAATTTTTGAAAACTAAAAACTTAATTTTCAAATTATTTCAAGCCAAGGTATTTTTTAACCAACTACATTCTTCGATATTTTTGAGGTAGGTCAGTGAAACTTTTTCATTCAAAAAGTCAAATATGTAGACTAGATAAGCCAGAATATTCATATCACCAGTCACCACTACACTGACAGTGGTATGCACAGTCGCTCGCTGAATGACTCTCCAGAGAAGCCTTCAGTCAGCGACGCGCCAATCGCCCGCCTGACAGTTTGCTTGCAGAGACAACTTTCGGCGAACCGCCAGCTGGAGAATTCGCCGGCGAAGCGTTGGACTAGCGTACATGAAAACATATCACTCAAGCATGCGCAGAATAGCAATTAGCGAATATGATAACGTAATACAACCTTGCTTCAGTATCTAGCATGCGGTAAATGACCGCAGTTTTTATAACTTTAAAGCAAAAATCATTTCAAACGCAATATTTGATAACAGCGCTGTTAAAGGAAATAGTAAGTAATAAGGTTTCTCATATTAATTACATCTTTAACTACTTAACAAAGGAATAAGATCTTTGTTGGTCCCTAGAAATGTGTCAATACCCAAAATCTTAAGTTTTTTTTATTAATAAGAGTTGTTTAGATGTCCTTATAATTTCCAGTAAAACATTCATAGCAAGTTCTTTGTCAATTGTAGTTTATTACCGTTGTGTACATACAATGATGTGCATAATAATAGCTAATTATAAAAAATACCTTAAAACCAAAATAAATATTGAATTTAATTGTTTTATAATTCTTTTAAATGTTTATGAACAATTTAAATAATAATAAGAAAATAACGTAAGAAATAATTGAGAATTTATAATATTTGAATACATTAACGCACCAAGTTATGTATTTCCTCGTAATTCTATAATTCACTGACTTTCGATACAATATAATCGCAATTAAAGTAATATTTGTTAAATAAATATAGACATCCATAATTTTACACAGTATTTTGTACACTTGCTATTAACCCAGCAGAAAAATAAGAACATAAGATATGTAATATGTACATTGTACATTTATCAAACATGAGCACAGAGAAACACCTGGACAAACAATTAAGGTGAATACTTCATTTACAGTACAATTGAAGTTTAGTCGACTTTGTAACACTTAAATAATATATTATATCGAATAAATCGTACAGTGCCGAGGAAAAAAAATGATAATCATATGATACAAAACTATTCCATCATCGAGGATAAAAACTGATGTAAAAAATAAATATAAATTTGCATTTTGCAACAATATTCAGTACCCTGGAGATGCTAGATACTCGCGCCGGCGAAGCGCCAAGTTTTCAAGTATTGCGCATGTGCCACTTAGGTGAAGACTCGCTGGAGAACGACTGTGCAACGCTCGGCGCTTCACCGGAGGGCCACCGGCGGTGCGCTGGAGGAGCCGCCGGCGAACGAATGTGCAACGCAAACTGTCGGCGCACCGCCGGAGGCTCCGCCGGCGATCGACTGTGCATACCGCTGTTAGTAATTTACCGTGACTTTTAGTAATAAATGAAATTTTAACATGACGTAGCCAACAGAAGTCCGAACGAGTTATTCTAATTTACATGCAAATTTAAAAGTTTCCATCCATTTCCGCATTAAAACTAAGTGAAAAGTGCAGGAGCAACGCGCTAACATCATAACATCTTTGCGAAGAATATCAAACTTTTAACGCTTTTACACCTGCCTTTGCACAAAAATAAAATGTGGTACACGTTCAGGTGCGACCATAAAAGCTGTCTGATGGCTTTTGTCTGATCTAGATAAACAAGGCTGCAATTCGCAATTAAGATGGCTAATCAATTTACTGTCGGCGCATTTGTCGGGGCGTGACATCGAGCAGGAGAACCATCAGTTATACTTCCAACTGTTGAACGCTAACGCAAACATTGGAGCTGCAGGCCATATATCAAACCCTGCGTTCCATAAGCTCACCGATCGGGGGGCAACCTGTCTCGCAGAGAATTATGACGTCAATTAAAACTATTAATGATCATTAACATACAACATCCATATCTATCGAATTTTTTAATATCGATAAATATACAGCGTACGGAAACCTATGATGCACCAATTAAATTTGTTTTGGTGACAAGTCTTTTTAATACAAAAAACAAGTTTTACAACAAAAGAAAATAAAAAATAGAAGACTTTATAAATAAAACAATATTAAAACAAAAAAACGTGACGATATATTTTCGGTAAGTAAATTACCATTTTTTATTATTATATTTACTATTGGACCAACTTTTAGTCATCGGCAAATTCTTCATAGTTCATTTTGTTTGCTTACGAGCGAGAGTAATATTGACAGCTAAAATGTTGGTTATGTTCACGGCGGACTTTACAAACCATAGAAGGAATTCCGCCGTGCGGCGGAATGTAACTAGAAAATACCCTCGAATCCGCCGCGCGTGCGCATAATACAGCTTCAACGGCGGAAAGGACCTGTATAACGTTAAGTCTATATAAGCTATTCGGCCGGCGGACATATAGCTACTTCCAAAATTAATTTTTAACACAATGTACCATAATTTTAGGAAATAAAAGTTGACTATTCAGTAGAAAAGTTAAATGAGATATTTAAAAATACGCTATCATTCTATTACAAGAAATAAGAATGACAAACTGACAAGAGATAGTTCATTTAAAAGTATTACAACACGCACTTTGTTAGACCAAGTATTTCCTTAACCAAAAAATCAATAAGTTTCATGCCCAACAGGATAGCGCCTCAGGCTATTGTATGTTCGATAATAAATAAACGGTAAGATGTAGTCTTTACAGCTATACAGGGTGTTTCATGAGGAATAGTATATTTTAGGATAGTATGACCATTTTGAGCAAAATATTCATATAAACATGTGTCCAATTCTCAATGGTAAGAAAGATACAGCCGTTTGAATGTTATCTTAAAAAGCCTCACATTTATTGATTATTTAAATTATCAAACAAACGGGTAATTAACAAAAGTTCAAATTGATGTTCAAAAATCCCAACACCAACTTTACTGCACTCTCGAAAATACTTGACACTGTTACGTGTAGCTGCACATTCTAGCCGTCAGGTGACATATTATCTAATTCTAACATTGCCAAAAAGATCGATCGGTCGATATGGTCGCGTTTCTTGGCCACCAAGGTCCCTAGACCTTACCCCATTAGATTTTTGTCTGTGGGGATAGACGAAAAGCGACGATTACCAAGCAAGAGTAAACAGCTGTATTTTCCTAACCATTGAAAATTGGACAAGTTTATATGAACTTTTTAACTCAAAATGGTCCAAACTATCAGCTTCTAAAATATTTACTAATCCTCCTGAAACACCCTGTATAATGTTGTTTAAGAATAACCTATGTAAAATAAGTGAGGTAATTAAATACTATTAGATAATATTTGACTCATAGCAAGATTATTAAGCTATAATTAATATATAGAACATTTGAATGGGAATTTTGCTCGTTATGAAGGATTAGCAAGAACAAAGCGTAAAATCAGAAGTTGCAGACGCTATGACGTGTTTCTATTATTATCGTTTTGTCTAAGTACTTTGTTATAATTAAAATATACGCCAGCAAATAATGGCCATTGTTATAGTTAACATAATTCACCTTAAAATAAGGTTACTACATTATTTGAGACACAAAAAAGAACTACGAATAAACGTGTTGAACTTACACGATTTTTTATTCGAAAGGCCCATAAAACAGAAGAACACAATTTCGTGTTAGAACTGTAAGCTAAACTATATTATATGAGTTATATGAAAAGACATTAAGGAGGGTAGCAGGCGTTGAATTCGCTCATTTCTGAAGTCTCCGAACATTCCTGGGCGACATCCATCTTGATACTGTAGAGACAGCAGCCGGGACAAAACATCTCTTCCATATATAACGCATTATTGACGCACGGAGGAGATATACGTCCCTTTGATGGAAACCAGACCTCCGGCAAACATATTGAATTTAAGACAAGGCCAAATTTTATCAACGTCACGTGATCTCTCAGAGTTACGGAAACAACAGGACTCCATATTGGCAAGGATTACCATGCATTTTTATCAAAACAAACTGTTCTATCCAAATAAACTTTAGAAAAATTTACGAAAAATTTTTAAATTCTTGTTAATCGCTAAAATATTTAATTTACATATAAATACAACTAATTTCAACAAATAAGCTTTATTTGTCCTTTTTTCAAATCAATTAATAAGCTTCCAACTAAAACCTGCCAATTAAGTTAGAAAAGAAGGATAAACCAGTACTTCAAAAGTTACGGGTAAAAGAATTTACTGTTAACGTCCAATTAATCTACTTCATACACAATTGTAAAGCTTTCTCATTACACAGACGAGGAAGTAAAAATTCAACAAACAAAGGCAAATTATTTCGCAAAACAAAATACAAATACAAGTTCCTTAATACCTAAATCACAAAAGCTTTTTTCTCCCTTGGCAACGCAGCCTATGGTATTTTTAATATTCATAAAACCTTTGAAAAGAAAACTACGTTAGGGAAACAAATCAAATAAACTTGTTTTCATTTCCTTATACTTCCAAATTTCAAATATCAACGGGAGTTAAAGGATACAATTGCAAACAAAAGGATCGTCTGCAGCAAAGCTATTTGCTGCGGCCACACTTCCACAGACAGGGCTACCAACACAGGGTTAATCGACTTGAATAAAATGACACCTAATCGCCGTAGGTATTGGGTTACTTAAAGTGATTCACATGAAGGTGGGAATGCTGTAAGTGGCCAACAGCTGCACTACATGCTTCAGTTAACTCAATAGTTATTTTCCAGTAGATTAACCAACACATGGACAGCTAAATTAACACGTCTGTTCTAATCCTTGAAATTGCGAACATCGTAAAAGAAAACAGTAAAGAAAGCGATTAGCAAATTAAATACACGTTTATTTTATTGTCAGGACTTAATTGGATGTACCTTTACATTCAATTAGCTTATTTTTGGACACATTTTCAAGAAACTGAATATATCAACTCATCCTTTAATGTAGGAAACATGAAACGGAACCAACATAATTTTAAAGCTCTGTGTAAACATAAAACCCAATAAAATCTAGCAAAAGACAACCTTACAGGTGAAAAAGAAGTCACATTAAAATTGTTACTAAATGACTTGAACTAAAATTTATTAAAATACTCATAAAAGGTGGACTAAATGTCGCTTGCAGCTAGAAGAATTAAATATGGGCAAAACACAGTTTCAGCAAGATAATGCTACAGCCCACACATCTTGTAAAGCACATTGAAAACTCTAATACATCGGCATAAATATTGCAATCACTCAAGGCCGGTTGGAAATAAAATCAAAAATTATTTTCCCATGCTAAAATAACTTTGAAAAAAGCACTTATTAACAATTGATTAATTATAGAAAAAAATAGTTGATTTTAGTTTTTACCGATAAAGAATATTCTTAAATATTTATAGAAAATGGATGCAGTTTTAGGAGTTTTTCTAAAATTCTTTCCTGATTCAAACGCAACTTTAATCCTGACGGTTAGGCTTCAAACCGGATCACCCTGTATAGCTTTTAGTACAGTAAGCTGTGTTACATCAAACCATAAAACCCAAGTTCTCGCCCTGTTCTCTTTTCCACGGTACAGCTGTTAAACTGCACCGCTAAAATTGCGGTACAGTTTTTGCTTTATTCTTTCATTATAAAAGCAGGTGTTGAAGAATTATGGGGCTATACGTTGGATAAGTGATTTATATTGTCGCTTTTGATGTATACAATGTTGTTATATTGTAAACGAATATTTCGAATGAATGTTGTAGTTCTTCATTTCAAGAAGAAATAGGGGAACGCCAACATGTAAATTGGGTGAATGATGGCTCACCTGTTTCAAGGCTTATACTACATTTTGAAACTGTATAAAACAATTTGTTCAGTTTACAAAGCTATTGTAGGGTCTCGCAAAAGTCTAATAAGTTTGGATGTGTTCCTGTTTCTATGGAAACGTTAAACCAATTCCAATTTTACCTCTCGTGTTAAGCCTTGACAATTTTGATTTAGTACCAAAAACTTTTCACATTCCTCAGAACACCGACGAGCAAGCATAACCTATTTAAGACTTTATGTTATAAAAACAATTAAGTGTTTTTCAATGGACAGGAAATTTAAAAAAATCAGGAAAATGTAGTGTACATACAGTACAGTAAAATTTAAAAAAATCTGTAAAATGTAGTGTGCGGTCTTAGATTAGTTGATAGTAGGCTTTGTCGTTTTTTAAAAACAGAATTTTTGGATAAATTTGTAAAATTCGAAATCTCGTATGAACACAAATTTTAGAGAAACTGTTAAGAGGTAATGTTTAAAAGAAGACATGAAAAAATTAATTCATAGGTTTCTTGAGTAAGCTAAACAAATATCAAATCCGAAGGTACAGAAGGTTACATTTTTAACCAATAAAAAAACGTAGTAAACTCGGAAAGACAGCGGCGAAGAGACACCAAATGTTGAAACAAGCTCTTGGGGATGAAGCTATGGGTCAGACTCAAACCTACGAGTAGAAGTTTAAGCGTTTTTAAAACGAAAGTACATCAGTTAAAGATGAGAAACGTTCTGGGCGCCCTTTAACTGGCATCAGAACGCAAACAGCGCTACAAAAATCGTTAAGATAATCGGTAAACAATTCACGATATCTGTGAAGCTTAAGGATTGGTAGACGGGACTTTCCAGCGAATTTTGTCGGAAGAACTTGGAGCTTGGAACTTGAGGCGGCCAATTTTTGTTTTTTACGATCACGACTGTTCAGTACACCTCTTATTCCCCTGACTGGGCATTCATCTTCTTTTTTTTTTTGTTACCAAAAATGAAATGAAGCTTAGGGAGAAACGATTTGAGACTGTAGAGGAGATTCAAGAGGCATTGCAAAACGTGATGAAGAGGCTGATGGGAAATTACCGAAAATTGAAATCGCGCTGGAAACGATGCATCAGCCGATTACTTTGAAGAAAATGAGGTCGAACAATTTTGTTTTCTTAGTCTGTGACTTTTAATGAATTAATTCGGGAAACTTTTGCAAGCAACACGTAAGTTATTTAAGAAAACCTAAAACAACCAATGTTTATTATGTTCTTTCTACATTCAGTGATAAAACCCAAAACCATCTAGGGTTAAACATTGTTTTAATAGCATTTTCTAGAAAGGATTAAGTGAATAGTTGGCTTAACCAACACAAAGCGTAATTGCAAATAAAAATTTGCAAGCAACAACAGTAAGGCAATAAATCTAACATTATGCATATTCAGCAATCGATCAAAAACGTAATATGAAAAAAGTATATCAACAAACAGCAGCAATTTAGGTTTGCAAAGCGAGTTTATATTTTATGCTTTACGAAGGAAACTGAAGTTAAGATAAGAAAATGGGGTTTTGTATGTAACATAAAAGGGACGAACCTAATGGCCAAACACACTATAGGTGGGGTAGCAGATGTCTTCTATCTAACATCATTGTTTTCATGTCCCAAGGAAACACTTTGCACTTTCCACTTTCCAGTCCGCTATCAGGAAACTAAGAGACTGCAATGTTATAACTTCACTCGGCTACAAAAATAACAGCGGACTTCATAAAACTTCCTTAATTTTTTATGCTTTATTGTATGCGCTCAAAGAAATACGGCCAAATTATTTTATTGCGTGTAGTATTATTATCGCTCGGCTATTTCAGTTAACAGAAATATTAAAAGCTGCGGTTGTATGAATTAAAACTGAACCCTTATAAAAAAACGGTAAATTAACTACTGATAAGGCATGACTTAATAAGGTATAATAAATATTCACCAATTATTTTTACAGCGTAATTGATTTGTAAATTTCTTATCTTAACTTCAAAATAAACGTAAAACTTTGAATAAATATGAAAATCTGATAAAAGTCACTTTAATAACAAGTTCACCAAGAAATTTCCAAGAACCGCATGCTATTCGAACGCTTAATTACAGTAGTTTTAAATACAAAAACAGCTATTTGAGATATGTAATTTTGCATTTACAGACTAAATTACTTATACTGTTAATTTAATTGCAATTATATTACTTATTAGCTAACTAAACTAATCCTAAACATATCTGGATGAGACATCAAATTCGTAATTATCCCTAAAAGATTAAAGAGATTCCTTTATATTGAAAGCAATTTCACTAAATTACAGGATAAAAAAAAATATTTTGGATAATTTTCATCTAAAATAATTATATAAATCATCACACTAAAATTTTTTAAATTTAAAAAAAAGTTGTAACTATTTAAAAATACAATATAAGGAACAATTTTTGTGGAATTTTTTTGGATGTTTAGTTAAAAAAGCATCGGTTGTTAATTAAAATGCGAGTTTCAGCAGTCTATGCCCTAGACTCCTAGACTATCGTTTATTATAAGAGCTAGGCATAGGTTTACAATTGGAAAAGTTGCAACATTTTGGTACTGATTAATATTATTACAAAAGTTTCAAAATTCCTGCTACCCTTTCCAAGAAAACTTGGAAAAACCAAAAATTTTTACTTTTCATATTTTTCGATTACCTTTCTTAATTTATAAATATTGTTGATATCACAAAAACCAATCCTAATTAACCATGCGAAAATCAAGCTAAGTTGTGTAAATAAAAAAATATTTAAAAAATATGAAGCCGATAATAAATAAAGCTATTGCCGAAAAAATCAAACACAACAAAAAATCTTGGTTGGCGACAGCGTCTTTTTTTGATTAAGCCTTCTCGATGTTTCAAGCATTTTGTCTTAATCTTTTTCAAACAGGACGTAGGTGCCAGCCAAAAATGAAGATTAATCATGAACCAAGGGCGCAAAAGCCTGAAAAATTACCTCATTTAAACTAATTCTCTAGTTCAGCGGTATCTAAACTCCTACCAAAAAAGCAAAATACAAAACACTGAAATGAGGTTTTTAAGAAAGATCGAGGGAAAAACAAAGAGGGCCAAAATAAGGAATGAGGTATTCAGAGAGAACTTAAACTTGGGACCGGTACACAGAATCGAAGAAGGGCAACTAAGATGGTATGGGCACATGAAGATGAAAGAAGAAAGAACGGCAAGAAGTATAAAAGAGGCAAGTGGTAGTTAAGAGGAGGAGGAGTTGGCCGAGAAGAACCTGGACGGAAGAGGTAAAAACAACTACAGGGTTCTCGTTTTTCGAGGGCCACTATGGGGATCTCGTATACGGTAAGAGTTACGACTTCGGTTAAATTAGGGCAAAGTTGTATATTCAGGTGCTTAATAATTTGAAGCAAACAGAACTTATGTAGCTTTTTTAGTTTTTGAGATATAGGGAAAAAAGTAAAAAAGTGGATTTTTGTTATTTGCCCGTAACTTTTTCATTTGATGTCGAATTTCATTTCTGTACAAACTTTTTCATGGCCACTTTTTGCAAGGAATCAGAATCCCCAATTATATTTTCCGTGCGACGTTTCGTTTTTTAAAACCGTCATCAGGTCAATTTTTTTTTTATGGACGCTATATCTGATTTTAACGTCAATTTGTGGAGCATTTTTTTCTGAATGGAGACAGATGCGGAAAAGAAAACCCACGCAATAACTCAACTCCAACAAGCCGTATACCAGAAAAGGTAGAACGGCCTTAGGATTAAATAAGTAAATGTTTTAAAACTTTTATAGAAGAACATCAGTAGCGGAACTTGGAACGCGCAGAAACAAAAACTGGCAAAATGAAAATATTATTTAATTGTTTTAGTAAAAATCAAGATTAATTCCAAGTTCAAATATATGCAGTAACTTCAGCAAACTTTGTAGTCTATAATACGGTACATTGTAGAGAACACTAGAGCTGAAACCTTAAACCGTGAAATTCCATTGTAATGTAGGCATTCAGCTTATTGTATGTTTTCAATTATTTCGAACTGCAAATTAATTATGATCATTAAATGTAAAGGTTATTGTTATATACAGTGACGCGCTCCAATGCCCGATCGTTGTTGATATCCACCAACAGGCTGAATGGTGCCGTTTTCACAATAGCGGTAACTGCAGATGTTCGTCAGTTTATTGTCAAGTCCGTTAGTCATTGCATATCCAACATCGGTTAACCCTCAGCTTCATTACCTCACCCACAAATCAAAACGAACCAAGTTAATGCTAAATTATTATTATTATAAAAACAAAAGTCCACGGATGAGTATTTTACTGCGAGTTTTTGTAAAAGAAAAATCGTAAAAGTGCATGGCTATTAAGGTGCTAAAATATAGAACTCCCATAATAAGTAAGAATCCTTACACAAAATATAAGCATTAGCAATACCTAACATCTGATCAATCCAGTTAATTATGGTATATGCGTAACATGTCATAGTCCAGCATAGAATACAACACAATCCTTTGATGTATATGTATTTGCCTCTGAGAGTTGCCCACCCTGATTCCAATTGAGTCGTTACACAGGCGTCACATTTAATACGACTAATTACATATTCTGTACTATTATGAAATATATAAAACCATGCAAGCAAGTACTTAATGGAAGAAGTTACAAAAAATATTGGGCAAAATTAATTACATTTAAAATTTGATGTTTACTCTGCAGTCTTTCTAGATATTGATTGCTCAAGCGTTCGACAGGTTATGGCACGAGGGATTGCGCTACAAACTAAATAAGAACATCCCATGACATTTTCGCCAAATCTTAAATTCTCATCTTAAAAATAGGCACTTCTTAATTAAATACAAAGTTGAATATACAGATCTGCACCCTATAAACTCTGGAGTACTACAAGGTAGTGTGTTGGGACCAGTGTTATACCTGATATATATAACTGTTCTGCAGGGTCGTGGAAAGGCAGGGGCAAATAATGCACGTGCCCAGGACACCGTGATGACGGGGAGCCAAAATTCCAAATTATCGACAACACTGAGTCACTGATTTGTTAAAATTGGGTGGAAGTCTAAATTCTTTATTTATTAAACTTAAAAATATTATTAGTAATCTGCAAAATTGTAAAGAGAAAACCGAAATAAAGATCAAAAAGCGCTTATATTTTGTTAAAGAATATCGGTTTAAAGTTTGTATAATGTTTGGTAATGTGGAATTGGATATAGCACGTATACGTCTTTAAAATCATACTATATCAATAGATTATGCAGTTAAAAATATATTGTCTCTCAAAGATATAATGCAAGAAATGCGACAGAGTGATGCGATATGGAGTATTAAAAAAGCAATACAAAAATGAACGTCACTGCAAAAAGTTCCTGATTTTTATTGTACACATTAAATTTAAAAAATGAGTGATAATACAACAACTAACGACGAATTGTCATAATTTGATTAGCCAAAAACATTTGATATTGGATATAAACACGAATTAGATTCGATCATAACTCCAGTAAATTGACGATTTCAATCATTAAAAAATATTTACAATGAGTTTTCATGTCTTACTGGCCTTGATTAAAAAATATATACAATAGACGAATAAAAAAAACAAGCAAATGATGCAAATGATTTTGTCGTAAATATTTCAAAGAATGTAAATAAAAACAAACTTGTTTGTAAAACTGAAAATTTTAAATATCAAATTAATCAAATTATCGTGAACATTACAGATACTTAAATCCTTGAAATTCTAATCTAAATGTCATGCAAAAATGGAATATTTACGAATCATATCAGAATATATTATATATGTACAACTTACAAAATATTTCTCTCGATTATCTGTAACCATTAGGCGAACATTTGTTTAGCAAACTTGAATTAATAAAAAATAACCTCAGATTTTCCATGAGCCAAGAAAGATTAACTGGGCTAGGTTTGTTATCAATTGACAGGGATGTAGCCAAAAGTGTTAATTTTGATGGCATAATTTACCAATTTTTAATAACAATAGCTAGTAAACAAAACTTAAATTTATTCGTTCCATTATTTTAAAGTACTATTTAAAATATTTTTTAATAGTAGATATTATTTAAACATATTACTCTTTATATTGTAGGTGTTTTTTATGATCCCTAAATATGCAATAGACTATTAAAAGGCTTATCCAAGAGGTGCTCCTGGTGCCAAATGCTCTGACCACGGTCCTGCTGATCTGCTAACCACCCGTCTGACCACAGTGGCCACTTTTGCGGATGACCGTCATCTTGGCATCGCATGTAGATCCCATTATTGCTTGCAACTATCTACAATATCACGGAGAAAAAAGACAATCCTGGCTAAAGAAATGGCGAGGAAACGCAACGATACAAAATCGGTACACGTTACATTCACACTTAAAAAGGAGACATTCCCGAAAGTAACATTTTAATGATTGTCAACTTCCAAAGGCCAATGAAGCTTAATACCTAAGAATGCATCTTGACAGAAGACTTGGCGTAAATTCATCTGAACTAAGATAAAGCAGCTTGCTGCTAGACTTAATCAAGCCAATTTAATGATTAACTGTGCTGCAATTTTGGAACTCAAATATAAATGTTACGAGAATATTTTAGTAGTTTTTACACTAAAGTAATTTTATCTTAAACGCTCCGGCGTTTATATACAAAATATTGATTACAAATTTTAGACTGTAAGCTGCTAAAGCCATCAAATCTTAAAAGCTCCTCGAGGAGGCTTCATTTCGTAAATAATTGATCAGAATGGCCCAACAGTTTACAAGGAATGTGCGTGCGGTTTAAATTTTGTATTGACGAGTCTCTGAACACCAAGATTAGTATTTGTAAATTTGTCTACATCGTTCCGTATGTTTTAAACATCTTTACTTACAAAAACTTACCACTCGGAACATTAAATAACTTTCCCATACTGCTGCAAGATTTTTATTAAATCCTATAAAACGGGCAAATAGTTCTGGAAGAAGCAGGAATTTTATATTGCCCGTTTTGAAAATTAAATTAAAATGAAACTAAAGCGTATAACATGAAATAGATGACTTTGTTTTGATCCAATAAACTTTTGTATAAAAACTATTGTTGTAACAAAGCCATCTGTTAACCAAAATTTCAAGTTTAGTCATAATTACAGACATTTCTGTATGTAAATTCGGAAAATGGTGTTCCTTCTATTCACCCAGTGAGAGTTCAAATACTGTTTCTAATCTATGAATACAAAAGCAAGTAGACTTCACGTTTATTATCTCTTGTGAGCTTTTAGCAAAACCTAATATTGCAACAGGGACACGGCCACACCACACACGTAGTAAGAATATAAAATATAAGACGGGCAATGCATGTAAGTGTTTTCTAAGTAGTTGGTCGAGAAACAGGGGTCATACTAAATAGGCACGTAATGGTGGAGGCGCCATCTGCACCTAGCCAGAGGTTAAGTGGCTGTTCAGGTCCAGTCGACCCGAAGCGTTATAAGCAGCACTGGTACCCAAGCCATACATTTTAATAAAACTATTCAAAATAGTAGCAGTCCGGCCTTAACATTTAAACTGTATATTTCTCGGGGAATACACTCTCTAGCTGTTATTAATATTTGCTAATATACCACTGCAAAATAATCCAATCTAGTTTGAAATATCAAAGAAAACAAATTTTAATGATAAAAATTATAAACACGTTTTATTTACACTAAGGGAACTGTTTTATAAGTCGTCAAAAATTAAAATAATTTCATATATAGAGGGTAATTGAAAATCGAATTCCAGCATAAAAATCTAGCTCATTATAAAATATAGAATATAGGTTTACGCTGGGCAAATAATCAAAATTTTATGCTGATTAATATCCACAAAAAATTGTAAAAATATATTAAACGGTAATAGTAAATACTCGGAAAAATCTTAAGATCAGATTTTGGGAAATCGTTTTAACTACTTTCTTGGACACAATTTTCTTCTTCTTCTTATTCGTGTCCTCTTGTACCTTTCGGTATCGAGGTATTTTTCCTAGTTCTTGGTCATGTTTCTCCATCTTTGTCCATCATTGGCTAACTGCGGCACATCTATAGAGCTAACTCCTTTTTCTTCTAGTCACCTATATAGTCTCACTTCATTTTTCTATTTTGTTCTTAGTCTTCCTCTATTTTTTCTCTTCAAACTTCGTTTTCCATCCCATTTTTGCGTACTGCTTTCAGGCATGCGTAGTAAATGATACAGCCATCTCAATTGGTTTGACTCCTTTTTTCTTTTTGTCTTTCACTCCTACGCTTTTTCGTATCGTAGCTTAACTTATTAATTAGTCTATATCCTTTTATTCTTCTCAAAACGGACACAATTTTCAATGCGTAAAAGCATTTTTTAAGCAATTTTTTCATCCATATCTGTGATGATCTTATCAATTCTTCTCTGTGAAGTACTTTTTCCTATAAGCGCAATTTGTGCCATTCATACGAGCGCATATTTTTTTCTGAATCCCTCAACATGGTTTTTAGTTTCATATTCATCAATAATTGAGAAATTTTGTGAGAGGGCAAAGACTACTATTATCAAAACGGCTTAACTGGTATTATTTTGTCGTAAACACGGTAACCAATCGATAAACTAAACATTGTCGATGGATATTCACTTTTACTCATAACTGCTCCAATTGAACAAAGGAAAACACGATATGTGGCCCAAAGGAAAAATAATTATGCAGGAAAAACCGAAGCCGAAAAAATGTTTTTTTACAAATGCTTGTAGCCATTTCAAAAATTTTGGATACGAAAATTAGAGACGATTTTCCAAACTCAAAATTTTAGATTTTTTGAAACTGTTCCAATATACGTATTCAAAATTTTCTTTGGAATATCGGTTGGCACATAGTTAGGCAATTTTGTCAAATTTAAACTTATACTCTAGCTTCCAAAACAAGATTTCCATGGTGCAACTTGAATTAAAAATAATCAGCATAAATAGTTAAATATAAGGTTTATTCCAGCAGATCCAAATTTATTAATCCATGTACTGATATATGAACTGTATTATGCACATGCGGCAACTATGGACTAAATAATGTTTTAGTCGCTGCTGAAACGGTTTAACGACATCCCCAACTGTAAAAGACATTGTCTATTGGGTTCATAGAAAGGTACGCATCGCAAGGGTAAACACCTTAAGAATCCAGTACTAAATGGGATTGGGAGTGCGATGCATAGCTATAGGGTTCGCGTTAGGTAAGAAAAGCGCATGTGTGTAAAAATCCAAGCGCTAGTACATGCCTTCATTCACGAACTGTTTTGACCGTACACTGGCTAGTTTATGTATTAATTTTATAACAGCTGGACTGACCGTCCGGTGAACTATCAGAGACTGTGCTGCAACACGAAATCGATACTGCGCAGAATTCTGATAGTACATTGGATCGTACATAGCGTTGCTGGAACCAACCTATAATGTTTTATATTTCCAAAAATATTGCTAATACGACCAACAATTTTATAAAATAAATCAAACACAATTGTCATAAAAAAAATAAAGCTTTATCAAAAATGTTGACGTAAAATAAATTTTTCGTGAATCCAAATGGAATAATGATTCTAGATGGGGTTGTAAATTAAAGTAAAGGAACACGCTTTTGGAAGAAGTGAATAGTCAAAGATTGTTTTTTAAACATCTGAGATTATAATTAATTATGAAGCACTAGCTCATCACAAGTTATAGAAAAGTTTATATTGCATTTATAAGGTAGCCCCGAACAATATCATAGTTTTAAAAAATATATCTCAGAGACTATAGCAGCTAAAAACATTAAAAAATGACCAACTAACTGAAAGGTTGGCTAATTTATGTTAAAACACAACTAAAGAGTCGATAACTATCGGTTTTCATTATATGACTTTAAAAACTTTACCGAAAAAAAGAGTACGCGCTTATTAGATGAAGATTTTTCTATGTGCTAATACAAAATGGAGTCCCATCTCATACAGCTAAAAAACAGTCAAATTTTTCGTAAGTCTCCCAATTGCATCAACCCAAAACGTGGATCTCATGCAGCCCAGATTTTAATCCCATCGACGACTTGGTATGGTCTACCTTTAAGGAACATCTATTAAAAGCTTTAATTTTATGAACAATTTAAGAATGGCGAGATTACGGTCTGTCGTTGAGTGTATAGAAATCACATTGAAACATGAAATATCAAACCCATAAATTTAGATGGGTAAAATTTTTAAAAGACTTTTTAAGAAGCCAATTTCGGTTCTTCGATGAAACCAAAGACGTAAAACCATGGATTGTTTTCAATAGCTTCAATTAATAAACACTTATAGATAAGCCATTTCTTCTACATTAGAATTATTACGTGACATTTTTCAGGAATAGTGGCTACAGCTAAATAATAGGAGTACAATTTAAAAATCATGAAGATAACAACTGCAATAATAATTTAATAATTTACACAAATTCCTTAACAATAAAAACGTATATTCTTTAAAAACTGACTGCTTTTTAAACACGAAAATATTTGCAATAATTATCAAAATTAAAAGTTATTATCACAATAATTGTCTTAATTCAACTGGTGCACAATAAATTAAGCATGTTCATTCCAATCCCCAACAAAACAAATACAGCACTCGCTTGCTTGATTAAACTGTTTCTTGAAAAATGTGCAGAATATCTCCCTTAATTAACAGCTATGATATAATAGTGACCTACATGGATTTATTAAACAGCGCAATATAGCGTAACAAATTCCGCATCGAATCTAACATAAAACATGTAATAAAGGAGCGTAATAAAATATTTTTATTTTACTGGAAATATTATTCCCGAAGAGATATGTTATCCGATATTATATGAACATCATATTAAACTTATTCCAATACGAAAACTAAAAAATAAAATATCGCACATACGCTAGCATATTAGGTTCTGTTTCGACATTTTATGAAACCAATTTATTTTATACATCTGCTTTTCAAAAACACATGATATATAAAATTTCTATAGAGCAGAGTTCTAATAATCACTTTTTTAGGTGTGTATACAGGAATATTTTTTTAAATTAATTTTTTGCAGGTTTCTATAAGTAGTTTCCTAGCAAAAAATAACCAAACTATACAGTAAAAAGATCTTTAAAAAAAGTTTACTAGGTTACAACGGTAAACAAAACTACTGTATTAAATTTTTTACAGTTTTGTACTATTTGCAAAGCCTACTAATGTAAATTAATTAATAACGTACGCTTTTAAAACAAAATTGTACGATTTTCTTAAAAATTTTGTTATGTAAAGCTAATATTAGACGTTGCGATTTTTTTTCCATCTGTAAGAAAAATGTTTTACATCTTGTAAAATAAATACAAAACCCCTATTACACATTGCGATTTTTTTGCGTACGATTCGATATCGCCACTGCGCTGCACAATTTATCTGACATTTAATTTAAATGACAGCCGGCTGTCAGTTAGCCGCATCATTACTATGACGTAACTTACATATCTGCAATTTTAGTACTGTGATCAGTTTACTACAATCGGAAAATGTCTATCGTGTCAAAAAATTAGAAAAAAATATACTTTGTAGGTTATGTGATCCTTTTGACAACACAGTGGCACAAAAATTACCAGAAGTTACTAAAAATGTAATAAAATACGCTTGTTTGACCTTGAAAAATTAGAGCTTGTTCAATAGAATAAAATCCTATGACATTTAAAATCCGTTGCGATTTTTTTTCTTATGCCCGTTTAGACGTTGCGATTTTTTGGATTTGCGTTGTGGAAAAATGATTTGTAAAAAAAATCGCAACGTCTAATATTAGCATATGGGTATAAAAGTTTAGTGCGTTGAAAAAAGAAAGAAAATGTCTTTCAAACCGTATAAAAAAAATATGTATGGTGCCTTTAAAAAAAATAATAATATGGTGCCGTAACTCCTAAAAAACAAAAGAAAACAAAAATTTGACGTGACAATATTTTGGGAAATACGGTATTAACCAACTTTTATTTGAAACTTTTTTTGATAATTCTTTCCAATAGCAAAATAAGTACGGGTGTCATAAGCAATGCCTTACCCTGTAGAAGTGCTGCGCAAAAATATGGAAACAGACAAATGCCTAGAACAGCGTTTCTCAAACTTTTAAACAGGCGACTCAAATAATTTTCTAAAAATAAGAGTACGACGCAAGAAAATTTTGGAAAAAATACCTTTAGAAATGTCATTTTAAAGCATTTTAAAACAGAAATTTTAATTTTAATTTTTTTGTTTTTTGTTTTTTGTTTTTATTTTTCTTTGTATTTTTATCAGAACAGTTCCGTCTCACGAACCATAGTTTGAGAAACGCTGGTCTAGAATACTATTTAAAATATTACAATAAAATTTAAAATCCAACCGTTATCGTATGTGACGGATTCAATGAAAATATTGAGGTTGCGATACGACTTCCGGTTCAACCGGAAACGGACACAAATTTTGAAATTTTAAATAGAGCACCCTGTATATTATTATATAGATTTCTCTTTAAATTTACTTAAAAAAATGTTTAAGGCTATCTGCGTCGTAAGTCAACCGTTTTCATGAAATTTGTATTTATATGAAAATTTTGAGTGATACAGCACCTTCAAAAAAAAAATTTCAACAAAACTTTGAAAAGGCAATAAAAATTCGTTTGAAATTTGGATGACAATGATTTTCCATACTTTTGCTCAGCACTGTATATTTGTTTTAGTACATTCTAGTCGTTGACTGTTTTACATATTCATAAAAGAAACATTATCTAGCTTTATTCGTTTCGGATGTGGCAGTCTCTCATGGGACTCTCATGTGCTGACGAAACTATTCGCACATCCTTTGTCTCTTATGCAACAGATCTGTCTTTCGCCAACAATTTCATTTACTTTATCTAACTACGCTTTTTCGGTCTACTTCACACTTTCCTTCCTTTTATATATCATTTTCGCCATTATTTCCAGCTCATTCGCTTTATATCATTATACCACCAGCGCATATCGTCATTTGTAATTTGTAACCCCGGTTTTTGCACGCGAGTTCTATAAATCTGGCCGATTTGCTACACAAATATTCACATATTTTTGATGCCTTATCTAACGCACTTTCATTTCTACTTAACGGAAATAAAAATTCGCCCTCGCTAAAAAGAACAAACACAGTATAAATGTTTTACCAAACATATTTGAAAGTTTGCTTGTTGATAACAAAGCATCCACAATCTTATTACTTGCGCTGATTTTAAGAAGTTTAAATCTTGTCAAAACCTTGCTATTCTACAAAAATACATCGTTGAATAAAGACTGCAACTTTTAATAGAGTACAAGTTCTACAAACAATACTGGCTTAAGACAGTTGAAGAGTCTAGAACAATGGTGGATTTTAAAACAAAAGCAACGCGATTTAAAATGTTGTATTTTGCAACTTTCCCAACCTGTTCAAACTTTGCAAATACGAAGTAACCGCCGATAACTTAACCGACAAGCACATCAACTAATTTGAAGGAAAAAAACTAAATCAACATGAAAAAAGCGGTTTAAGGATCAATTGGAGCATGGCAGGGAGCAAATTTCAAATATGTAGAAACAACAATCGTAGAAGATGGCAAACTGAAAGAAAATTTAAATAACAGAATAATCGCGGAGACAAAACTTTACTGTGCTGCTAATATATTTCAGTATTTCGGAAGAAATGTACGAGAAAAAGGGATAGAAAATGATGAAGCAAGGTATAAAATGTAGAAGAGGATTAAGAACAAAACAAAAACATGAAGTGAGGCAGAGACTAGAAGAAAAAGGAGTCAGCTGGAGATATGTGCCACAGGGAGCCAACTAAAATAATTATAGAAAAGCATGTCAAGAACTTGGGGTACAAGAGGATCCGATTAAGAAGAGGTCAATCCAGCTTACTGATCCAAAAAGACTATGCATTGTATCAAACGACCAAAGACACCTTTTTCTTGGTCACCTCCAATCAAAAGGGATTTAAAAATTTTCACACCACGATAAGGTTTACTTAAATTAAGACAATGTGTTCATAACAACACTTCAACATGTGTGCTTTTCATTTAAGAATTAAGTGTAAAATTCACGTGTTTTATCAGGAAAAGTAGTCAAATTAAACACTAATTCCAAGTTTTATACAAAAAAAAAACATTCTTTAAAATTCTTGTAATAAAAAAGATTAGAAACTGCAACATATAAACCTCAACTGCTGAAAATCGAGTAGTACAATTCATGGAATTCGATGATAAACGTCTGAAACAGTGGTACTTACCACCGATTAAACCAGACGCCGTATTTCATCGGGGTCAAGCGGTAAGTGGTTGGGCGGGACAAGCAAGAATCCTGCCATTACTGAAGAGAAGCAAAGAAAAAGTATACGTTTGTTGCAAACGTAGAATAAAAAATATGAACTGTAAGTGCATAACGGTAAAAGTCTAACGAAAAGTACTAACTGTACCTCGAAATATACTTTTTGTAAGGCTTTGATATGACATCTCCAATCATTAAAAACATATTTCCTAAGAAATGGAAGAGACTTTTGTGAAACACTTTTAGGTTTTAGAAAATTATAGCGAAATAACTTTACCAAAGACTTTTGTATAATACTTAAATATTAAACAAGCATTTGGGTCAAAAATGTATCTATTAGAAAAATATAAAGAAAAGATATTTTAGTTCAATTCAATCATTCAACAGTTATTTCAAAGTCTATGAAATGATGCTATTAATTTTTCGAAAAATATTACGCATAAGTTTCAACCACTTGCGTTTATGTCATACAAATATTTAAAAAACGTTTATTAAACATTTAAAAAAAACTTGGGCGAAAAAAATTGGAAATAATTTTGTACGAGACTTAACAATAATAAAACTATTTGAAAAAACTTTTGAATAGGACTTCTCCTAATTAGTTAAATGAACAGTGGCTATCTTCACAGGCAGCCCTGTTCTGTCATACAGAAGCTGGTGATCCGTTATGATAACTGTCTAAGTAATGGTGGAAAATATGTGGAAAAGAGTTTAAGGCAGTGAAATCCAACCGGTAGCTCGCGGGATCCTGGTAGCCCGCGAGGCTATGTTAAGGCGCCCGTGAGCAGAAGTTGCACTTACAGATTTCCCATTTGAAATCCTGCTTAAACGAACATTTCCCATCGATAAACGATATGACAGAAAACAATGATCAAAATTATTAGCTACAAAGGCACATTGATCACCTTCAATCGCTTAAAAATATATTTGATAGACGTTTTCAGGATCTAAAGGCAATCGAACCACAACTATTATTTTTGGTATTTTGATATAAGTTACACTTATGCAAACATTTACGTTCTTCGACAATTCAGAAATTGAAATTATAGTTTTATGAAATGACATCCAACTAAAAGCTATTGGAAATGATGGTTTTTGGCAAGCAACAGACCCCGTCATATATCAGAATCTTATGGAATGTGTAAAAAAGGTAAACTTATTTTTGGCTTGTTTATACCTATGAGAAATTACATTTTCGCATCTGATTGTCATCAAAACCAAACAAAGATATAGTCTATATACATTTTATTGATTTCTTGAAAAAAGCGATATCTCATTGCGAAGCAGATTTTAAAACACTACTAGAAATTCTGCAGTGACAAGTAACATGATTTACAAATTTATTGAAAATGTATTTATTTACATTTTTCTTGGTTAAAATGCCTACTTTTTTAGTTTTGTTACAATACCATTAAGGGGAAAGGGGGATGACTGCGATTAAGTAACCCATAAACATTTTGAAGTAGCTAAAGTAGCCCCCAGCCTCAAATAGGTTGGATATCACTCGCTTAACTATGAGTATCCAAAAAAAACTGTTTCTTTTAGAAATAAACCTTTACGAATATGCCACGAATTTAAAAAAATAAATCAAAAAGACTGGTTTAGGTCTTACAAGTATTGGAAAAAAATATTTTTAGTAGGTTGTACATCAAATTTTAATTGTTTAAAAAATATTGTAGAAGCTTTTGACCTTAATAATCTTTAGAAATTGTGAAAATGACATTTTTTTATGTTTAAAAGGCTTTAAAAACATTTTTTTTTATTTTAAAAAAACGTTATAACCACATACCAATGTCTAACAAAAAAAAAAACAACAATTTAGCAGTATTTAGTAATGATAACTTACAACGTAACAGTTTTAAAGTTAAGTTTTACCTCTCGTATGGTTGGTTATATGGAATTTCTCTTTGATAAATGTCTTCGTTCCAGTTAAAACATTAAAAAAATTATCTATAAACAAATTTATTGGTCTCCATCTGTTCGCATGCAATCGCGATATATGGTGACACGACAGTAAAATATTTGGGACGTGTACCGGTAACATGAAAGATACGTCGAAATTATGATTGGAATTTCTACAGGGAATATAAATGACCCCGGCGTAATTCGAAAACAAACAGGAGATTGCAAATCTGATTAATGAAAATGGTGGCGTCGCTCTTCAGGCTGGAACCAATAACAGTAACCGCCAGCCCGGCCATACATATACATTAGAGACAACTGAAACGGGCAACATACAACAGTGTAAAACAAGATCAAGCGCCAATGTCCAGCAACGATCGCCACAAAATTAAATCAGGCTTATCAGTGCGGCCGTATCACCCGGCGCTGGCCGGTGCAAATCCCGTGGCCTTTGTGGCTAGGTAATAAACCGCATGAACCTAAAACATGGGCTACGGTTGAACAAAGACACGGTGCGTGTTATCATGGCGCTGCACGCGAATGTGAAGTGCCGCATTAGTGATCGGAAATGGCTCGTTCATCGAAGGATTTCGGATTTCCAAACTAACATATGGTCCACGCTGAGAGAATATATTAGCAGATTAGTTGCGTTATGGCCGATGCGCTAGAGGGACACGTAAATCTTGAGAATCAGCCAAAACCAAAGTAATTATTATTCTAATTACAAGACCAACTTAATACTTGCTACCATACCATAAGATAACCCACAAAAAGTTCAAACGAAATGAAGTACGTGGTGCGATGAAAAACGTAAACAACTTGGAGGGTACATTTAGAAAATATTGAAATACAACGGCTTCTTCGGGGATATTTCCAAAAGCAATCTGTAAGACCTAGCCTAACCTAATCGATGTGCCGTATTTTAAACTATTTCCTTAGTTTAAGCCAATTTATCCTCTTTTTAAAGCTAAAGAACACAAAAATCACGGGAAGGCAAACCCGCTGAGTTTTTGTATCTGTCAGCTTAAACACCCTTTAAAGACACAGTTTCAACAATTCCAAAGTTTACTCGAAGTAGCATCAATAGCTGTTAACTACATAGAATTACTTTGAAGGGAATCTCAGCTTTAATTTCTTTTTAAATCGTTTTGGTCAATAAACTATGAAGAGGCGTTCTACAGCAAAAGCGAAAGTTATGGAGATAACAATGCAAAGTTTAAGAAATGCACTGAAATCAGGGGTTTGGAGGGGAGCACGGAGCTGGAGCACGGAGCAGTGGAGCAATGGGTTTTTGCCCGGGGCAGGAGCGGAGCGCGAAGCAAATAATTTTGATTGCTCCACTGCTCCAAATGTTGTAATTTTTGACCAACTTCCACCTGTCCAAAATAAATAAAACTTAGTTTTTAAAAACAAATTTTTTGATTAAAAAACTTGTTTTAAAAATGGTAACAATATTTGGAGCATGAAGCGGATCTGGAGCAGGCATTTTGATGCCGGAACGGAGCTGGAGCGGAGCAATTGAAAAATTGGACTGCTCTAAACCCCTGACAGAAATGATTACATTCTCACAGTAAAACAGTATTACTGCATGGCAATTGAGAAATATATTTTTTTTTCGACTATGTCGTACCCAGGTAGTTTTTCATGTTGTAAAGATATCTAATTCTAACATTCCCAGAAAGATGGATCGGACGATATGGTCACATTAATTGTCCACCAAGGTCCCTAGACCTTGCCCCATTAGATTTAGGTCTGTGGGAATGGATGAAAAGCGACGCCTTCAAAGGAAAGTAAACACAATAGACGAATTGGTGGCTCTGTCAGTTATATCCAATATGAACATAAACAAACCACGGTAACCACCAAAATGAATCGCTTCATTTTGGAATATTTAATGGTGCATGTTTACTCTAATTTTTTACCCAAAAACTGTAGGTTTTTTAGGAAAAACTATAAAATAAAATAGTTTCTAAATAAAAATCAGCCTTTAAAAAAAAATTGCAAAATTTTAACTCACCAAAATGTTCTGATTAAAAAAACAACAAGGTCGCACTTTTCAGCCCCCTGTAAAGGTGGGAGACGATTGAAAATATTACTATGGTAAACCTTTCAATAAGTACAACATCTACCAAATATCCTTCTCCTACATTTATCCAAATTTGAGAAATAAAATAAAAACCTAATTTTACCACTGCTCTTTAGGGAGTGCAACTCAGAAAGGAGACGTCTAAGGAAAAATTTGTATATGTAAGTCCCTTCTTAATTTTAGATAAGGAATCAGCTTTCGAATTTTTTTCGCAATATTTAAGAAACACTCTGCATAAAAGAAGTTTTCGTATGTTAGCCAAACAATTTTTTCTGTTAAGTTAGATGGAAGAAGAGATGAACAAAGAATATAAGTGAAAACATATTTTCTAAATTCTAAATGCGACTTTTTTTAAAACCCAGTATATTGCATAAAAAAAAATTCAAATTTTTGACCAAATCAAACTATTTCCAAATAATGGATATGAAAAGTTTTATAACCATTTCGTAACAATACAGTTAGGATACAACTAATAATTTGGAATTTCTAGTTGCAAAAGTAATCATAGAATATCATAAATACATACATGCAAGTCCCGTTTTTACAATACAACTGAAATTAATATAGAACTTCTTGAAGGAGAAGGTAACAATCGATTTGATTACCCAACAAGATTGTGATCTGATCCAGTTTTCGTATTAATTTAAATGCAAAATAATTTAATTCTACGGCAAGTTAGTCAAAGCATATTGTTAGTGTAACAATGGGCTTCCGATGTCAGCGAGCATAGAAAGGGCGACCACGAGATTAAATAATGGCAGCCCAGGGTATTATAGTCGATGGCCGCGGGCCGCTGAAAACAAGGAGATATCCAGATAAACAGCTTTCTACCTTACCAACTAACCAAGCACATACAAAGAAAGCGCAACGTAGGAAACAATTCCAGATAAATTATGCCTTTTTCTAAAATAAACAGAACTTTAAGCATTCTAAATGCTTCTTGTACATAAATAACCTGTTTCCAATAAAACAGGACGCGAGAAGTTAAATACATTTAAAACAAATAATTTTACAAACCCAATTGTAACTTTGTAACCAACATCTACTTTTAAAACTTTCAGTTTTAGGTGTAATCGACAAAGCACAATAGTTTTAAAGCAATATTACAGTTTTCCTGCATTTAAAAATTACATTATTACATCTTATTTAAGGTATCCTTATAGGTTTATGTCAATTTAAAAAAAAAAAAAAACTAATATTTTCGATCTTCCAGTTGTACTGGAAAAGAGTTCAGTAACTGGAATATTGTTCTGGTAAACGTTTTTCAAACGAGAAAGTATTAAAGATATAAGAATTCCAGATTGGGTAGGATTATAAATATGTGCTTCTCTTTTTTTTTGAAAATTGCAGAATTATTAATGTCTCACTTCCTAAAATAATTCAGTGTTTTATTGTACAACCAAAACAATATTCTCTTCACTGCTACACCAAATTTTCTCCTGAATTTTACTGAATCAAATAAAAAGCACACCACTACTAAACAATTAATGAAAACTTTATTTTATATGGAATTATGACGACAAACACCAAACTTTATTATTTTGCATATTGAAATCTTCTATTGGCTATGCCATTTCCAACAACGATATATTTTTCCCAAACTAGTAAAAATTAATGTTCACTCAATTTCCAACAACTATAGCGTTTTGTCTTGATTTTTAGCAAATACCAATAAACTTGTTTGTTCCAACAATTATTTTTCTTTGCATGCCCGAAAATAAAACATAAATATACATTACTTTTTGTTTAAGGCGTTTTTGTGTTCCAATAGGATTGTACCCTAATAAATTAAATTAAATTTCATACTAGCAAGCGTCCAAAACCAAGGAAATACTTCGTCTGGATAACATACCTGCAAAAAAAGAAAACGGTTACAATAAGTTCATCAAAGGGTGATAAAAAAAAAGATTTGAACACATGATAAGCTATTTTTGATTATAGTTATTTTAAAAACTAACTTCAACTTACAGCAAACATTATAAAAATGTCAATAGCTACACTATAAGCTAAAAATAGACATTCATAAAATCACAGTTAATTAACCTGTACAGAAAAGTGTTCGAATCTACCAAAATGTGAAAGATTTTGTTTTGCAACGTAATCAATAAAATTAATGAGGGTATCAAGAGATGCATTTATAAAAACTTATTGTTTTAAGGATAGTTGCGTATTCTAAGCAAGTCTGAAAGCTTCCACTATTAAAGCGTACCGTGGGAGTATATTCCCCATGTTTTCTGGCCACAGAGACCATTATTTTCTATTTTATGTACCAAAATGAGAACAGTGAAACCCTGGGGTGCAAGAGAATTGTTTTCATCGCAGGACATCCCCTAATCCTAATTAACAACCAACAAAATCTCACATTCTGGCGTGAAAATTTTTCTCGTTATGAATTTAAGCGGATGATGGATCCTTTTTCCTCAAAAATAAACAACTCACTCATATATTTATATCGTTTGTAAGCTTAACAACCACCGCGAACGGGGCGAAATTTTGATACTTCATTCCTTGCTTGTATATTAAAGTAACAAAACTAAAAATTTTGAAATTAGTACGAGGTAATCGCCTAAATTTCCTGGCCTGACATAGATCAAGGTATCGAAGGCGGGTCAACATTTTTTAACACATTGGTTCGAGTCATATTAGCCTTGGAAAAAACAAAAATGGATTTCATGTCAAGTAGTATTCTTATAACTGTCATTTGTTCATGACGATGTCAGAAGTCACGAAAATTCAGTATCAAGTTGTCAAAAAATGTCTTACTCGCGAAGGTCTTTCCCCTCAAAGCAACAAAGTTCGACTGAATGGGGTGTACGGAGACAATACCCCGTCTTATTATGTGGTAGAAGATTGGTCAGAACGCTTTCGAATGGGACTAGAATCCTTGAAAGATGATGCAAGAACAAGAAGGACTGTGGAAGTGGTGACGAACGACAAGATTGCCCTTATTGAGGAACTCGTATTAGGCGATCGACGCTTAAAGGTGAAAGAACTATCAAAAATGTCGGGGCTTTCAGATACAAGCATTCGCCGAATCCTCCACGATCAGTTAGGCATGAATAAAGTTAGTGCAAGGTGAGTCCCCAAACATCTCTCAGCAGTTCAGCGCCATCGTCGTGTTGATTGTGCTCGATCCTTTTTGGAGCTCTGTGGAGAAAATCCAGAGGACGCCTTAAAGGCGATTGTTACATGGTTCTCTAATATGATCCTTTGTCCAAAAGATAATCGATTAAATGGAGGCGAAAAGAAGAAGCACCGCCAAGAAAGTTCAGGGTCTGTCAGTCGACAAAAAATGTGATGGCTACGATCTTTTGGGATTGTGAGGGCATTCTTCTGATAGATTTTAAAGAACGCCACAGTCAACGGGTAGTATTATGCAGCACACCTGAACAAATTACGACAAAATATTCTGGCGAAAAGACGTGGGAAACTGACCAGAGGCGTGCGTTTACTGCACGACAATGGCCCTGTGCACACTGCTGGAATTGCTCGAGCCGCAATTCGTGACAGCGGTTTTGAACAAATCAATGACCCTCCGTACAGTCCAGATATGGCCGCCAGTGACTATTACGGAAATTTGAAAAAGAACCTTCGCCATTTCAGTAACGACCAAGAGGTGAAGGCTGCAATTTGGGCACATTTTGCAGACAAACCGAAGGCATATTTTTTTAGGGGTATCGGATTGTTGCTACAACGATGTAATAAGATCACTGAGGTCAAGGGGAATTATATTAAAAAATAAAATTTAATTTTGAGCGTACGCCTTTCATAGTCAGATCGGGAAATTTTGGCGCTCACCTCGTATATGCAACGGGTTAATTCTTGATCATTAAAAAATATAAAAGCTTAACGTTATAACAATTAACCACACGTGAGAGATCAAAGCCACGAAAAATGTGCTAGATATTTTTTTCAAAATTAGCCCGTTTTCAATCAAAGAAAAAATATGTGTACACCACCATTACTTTGTTTTAAACTTTATTCCAAAACATGAAACACAAAGTCCACGATTTACAAATGATTTTTTGTTGAGAGAAACTTGTTTCCATCCATCTTCTCTTTGCTTGCTTAACTCACTCATTGAAAGGGGATTACATCATGTAGAAGTTTATACATATATGAAACGTATACTCTGATGGTTGCTTGGGGAAAGTTTGTACAGTCCTGACGCGGAATTAGTCTTGCTTCAGTATTTGTCCTGCCTTAGCAAAGTCCTAGGCAAATTTCAAGTAAACCAATCTAAGACCGTGTTGGGACAGTTCTAGGACAAAATTAGTTGAACGATATCAAATATCAAGACTTAAATCAATTCAAAGCGACTTTAGAAACGCAGTTTCTTAGGCAAATAACCAGATGAATTATTACAAGCATACAAACATCTCCGACTTCTTTAAGCTTGGTCAGGGTTTAAAGAAGGAATAACATATATACCAAAAGCATTATACGCCATCGTAAAAATTAACGTGTTGCTTACACTGATAAGCTAATATTATTCGTCCAACAATTCTTTATGAATGCGAAGTAAAATGGTGCAAAGTTATTGAAAAAATCTTTAACGGTTCCGGAGAAAAACGAAAAAACGAGACCCTTGTAAAAACGGTTTCCCCTAAGTTAAACGCCTATGCAAGTCGTATAGATTTAGTTATACAACTTCTCAAATCATAGCGCTTTTGCAGGGGTTTCGCTTTTGACGTTTTTCTCCGGAACTGTTTAAGAGGATTTCAAAAACGTTTTTTTTACTTGCAAAAGATCCGCGTATTGGTAAACAGAAAAATTCCGATTTTATCTCTGACGATCGCTTAAGTTACCTTTATTATTTAGCTTTTTAGTTTTTCCCTATCCGAAGGAATGGCCAGTGGCACGTTTAACTCTGGAAAACATTTAGTTTTGATGTTGGTGATGCAATAAACACAGCCTTGATCAAATTCTAGCGAAAACATATCTTGAACTTCCTTTCGTCAGGAAAATATATGGAGGCATAAAAAAAGGAGACTGGTATAGAAAAACAAGACGAATCAGAAAGTCATGGAAATGAATGTTTCACAAACAATGGTTCACAACAATTGCAATAATACAAAGATTAGGACGACTAGGACATATCGACAGATTACAAGGTGATAGAGTAACAAAGATTTACTAGAAAAGTGAAAAAAAGAACGACAGAAGATCTCAGGCAACTCCATGTTCGAGATTGCATAAATTTTGCAAGACAGTAGAAAATAATAAATTATAAAACCTTGGACCCTGTGGCGCTGTTGTGCACATGCAACATTGACTTGTTAACAACCATTTCTAGCATAAATTGTCATTATTATTGAATAAAACAATGGATGATTCACAAGAAGGAATCATCCAGTATTTTCAAACTAACAGAGAAACAATTTTCAACAACCGATAACGTCTTTACCGTTTGTATTGGCACAACTGCTACTATCTCCATTACTTAGCGTACTTTTGTAAATTCATACGCCAGAGAATCGTTCAAATCTTCAAGATGAACGCAAACAGTACTGAGATAACTTTCGCAAACGTTGCAAGATTAAATTGAAAGGTCGCAACAAGACTGCGTTCAAATAGAAACGAATAACTGTTTACTTTCTACGATTAAATCGCGAAACAAAAAAGCCGTAAATGAATCCTGAAAAGCTCGTATTTCTATAAAAAAGGCCAATAAAACAGCTTTAAATACCAATAAATACGATGTCTTTGTCGACGTTTAAAAAGTTAAACAAGATGTTTTTGTTGCAAAGATTAATCAAGACGACTCCGTTTTCTTTCGAGAGCTTTGATTAAATTCCTGGGCGTATTTAAAGTTTAAAGCGCCGTTGTGCTTACCAAAAATTACTTTAAATTTATTCATTGCCGTTCTATATTGTTTTCCAACTTAACGTTTAACAATGTAATTCGGTAATTACAATTCTTAAACGAGTATTACTTATGAAAGCTATATAATTAATAAAAGATTACGTCGGTTTTGATATTTTCATGAGCTTATTTTTGTACCAGAGTAATTTTCTTTGCTAATAAATAGCCGTACTTTGTACAAATTACAAAAACTTACTTTGAAGATTTAATTTTGATTATTATTCGAAATAATTTTAGTTTTTTAGGTTAGATATTAAAAGGGAAAAAAACTCTCCCCTACATCCCACAAAAAAGAAAGTTCACCAGTGAAGATGTTCAGTTTCGATCGACTGTTAGCAGTCAATTGGTTTGTAAAAATCTATCGTAAAGTGTTTAAAAAGAGTTTTGTGCCAACAAACGCCGATAACGAAACTATATAAATCTTTACGCAAAGTAGAATCAGTAGTAAATAAAATGTATAACTTAATTAGCTCTAATGTTTAGATCAGAGCAGATAAAGTGATGGGAAGTAAGACAGAAAAGCAGGAAATCAAAAGTGGTCTAACGGCAATTTGAAGAGAAAGTCAGGACAAATCTACACTCGATAAAAAAAACTTTTAACGAACTAGAAGGAGGAAAACGGAAAACAAGTATTAAATCCCAACCCAGTAACCCAAGAGGTAAAATTAAGGTTCTACAAGCACAACACCGATTATCCGGCTACTGATGGTTCGGCACCTCCCTTAGTCCAGACACAATTACGGGAGGCCACCAGACTAGTTTACTGGGCGGCCATATACGAGAGCATATTGAAAAGTAAGGTCTCCAACGATGCCATTTCCGAACGCGAGTTGCTAGGCGAAATTTGACAACAGCGCTGCATTCCTTGGTTCCTCCACCACAGTGTAAAACCATCCGCGAGACCTTGGGACGCTCAATCGCTGCGTAGCAGTCGTTTAGGATGCGGCTTCCGCCTAGCTCGCCCGCCAGGTGCGAACTGCGCTCAGTCATTCGATTTTTGAATGCAAAAAAGGTTTCTCCGATAGACATTCGTCGCCAGTTAGTGGAAGTGCACGGGATAAGGGAAGGTCTTAATGAAGAGTGTGGCTACTTCTCATGAAGGGTTATTCTCCGGTTATTGCGCACCATTTCGTCGATTCGAGCTGCCGTTGATTCCGGCAAACTCGGCCGCCCCGACCGCTGCTCATCGTGGACGTTTTCCCGGCCCTCAGAAAACTCCCGGCACCACTTCCGCAGGTTTTTTATGTCCATACAATTCGCACCGTATACTTCCACTAACTGGCGATGAATGTCTATCGGAGAAACCTTTTTTGCATTCAAAAATCGAATGACTGAGCGCAGTTCGCACCTGGCGGGCGAGCTAAGCGGGAGCCCCATCCTTAACGGCTGCTACGCAGCGACCTAGCGTTCCAAGGTCTCGCGGATGTTTCTACACTGTGGTGGGTGAACCAAGGAATGCAGCGCTGTTGTCAAATTTCGCCTAGCAACTCGCGTTCGGAAATGGCATCGTTGGAGACCTTACTTTTTAATACGCCCTCGTATGTATAGAGTTGTAAGGCGCGCTTTTTTATAGTATTCGCACTGCACTGGTTGATGAAAATACCGCAATTTTGTGAGATTCTTAACTTATTTTTCTTAAATTTAATCCTAGCTATGGCTTTACGGTTGGTCCTGCAAAATGGTTAAGCCGGTAAGACTTTGGAACCAAAAGTGCACGAAAATCAGTGTTGTGCCTTATCAGATAGATTTAAAAGTCATTACCCAAAGAACTAACTTTACAAGGTTTGTTTCAGCAGACGGTATTTTACAATATGAACTAATACATGAATTGTTTCGTGCACATGCGTCAAATTATAGACTAATAAGTGTATTTGTCGCTGTCAGAACGCTTTAACGACATGTCTAAATGACATTAGTGTGTATTGGGTTCATAGAAATGCACGCGTGTCAATATTTTAAGAAACCTGTACTACATGGGACTGAGAGGGCGAAGCATAGTTACCAGAGGCCACGTTAGTTGCGAATAGCGCATACGTGTAAGAATCTCAGCGTTAGTTCTTGCCTTCGTTTATGTCCTGCTTTAACCGTCTACAAACTAGTGCATGAATTGATTCGATAACTGCTGGAACAGCCAACTACCCGTTTTATGAACTATCAGACTGTGCTGGAACACGATATTGATACTGCGCAAACCTAGAGTTTAATTTTCAAATGTCTGTTGTTCCAAATTGACAATATTATTTTGTGAAGGTTATTTGTTTAACTTTTTCTTGTATAAAGCTATTTTAAGGAAAAAAATCAAGTTGAGATTAGTTGGCAATTCTAGAGACTCTGGTGCCATTAAGGATATTTGTTAAAATTAGCGTCAAATACAAACAGTTGCTAAGTACAGTTTGTCTTATCTGTATCTAATGATTAAAGTTTAGGCGGCATCATTAACTTAACTACTGAATTATTTGAAAGTAATTCGTTAACTCTTTGCATTGTAATAAAAGTTGCTCGCTTCCTTGGCCAATTTACAGGATGTGGGACGCAAAGAACGGAAAACTTTCGGCAATCTATACTCACTTTAACGTTCTTACGGTGAAAAACTGGGTAAAGAAGATTAAATCAAACTTATTGCAACATAGTACTTTAATGCAATTTTTTGGGTTGCATAATAATGTACCGGACTTTATTTTTGTTTCATCGATCGGGGAATTTTGATGTCGCTATATAAACGCCGGTTTTATTGCATTTGATATTCCCTGAAATGAAAATCCATTATTGTTGATCGGATTAAATTCGAATTTGCATATTATCAATTTAAATATTGGATGATTTAAAAATGTATTCCACAATCAAAGTTTAGATTAGATTTTCGAATATATCGGCGAACAATAAACGTGTAATTTATTCGATCCGCTAACGACACAATCTGACACACTTTTCATATTTTCTTTGCCACCCAATTACGCAAATCAATAGCATTATCGGTGAAAAATATCTCTATCTGTAATAATAAGGTATTGCCGAGGGGATTCTGTTCTAATACTTTTTAACAGTTTGGTAATTGAGTTTTGTAATGCCTTATCCCTTTTGGAGTTAATTGAAATGTGGCAGTCAGCCTTTATGCATCTCCAGCGAA
The DNA here is from genome assembly GCA_947652605.1 of Elmis aenea. Taxonomy (NCBI): domain Eukaryota; kingdom Metazoa; phylum Arthropoda; class Insecta; order Coleoptera; family Elmidae; genus Elmis; species Elmis aenea. The sequence goes on from OX393577.1 coordinate 16,849,232, forward strand.
TGGTAGTTTGGGCTTCTGTGCATTTTGCGCCCCTAGGGAATGCAGTTTATTCTGTTTTCGAAAAGCGAAACATTAACGGTATAACTGCTACCGTCCAGGTATATTTCTCCTAGGTATTCGACTTTTGTCAATTTAAATACTGCCGTTGGATGCTTTACTATTATTACCTCAGTCTTTTTATGCTTTTCCTAATAAAAATCGAATACAAGGTTACAATTTATTGCAATTTTTTTACAGTTTGCATATTTAGCAAAGTATGTATTTATGATTTTAAACAGGTCTATGACACCAAAAAAAGGTCAAAGGTATATGAAACAATGAAAGTATTGGGAGTGCAAGAAAAATTTGTGAGGTTAGTGAAGATGACCCTTAAGGAAAAAACCACACGATTTGGGTTAAGGGACATACAGGGTGGTGCTTTTTTCGATGCTCACCATTGCTATCTTGGAAACGGTAAGAGATACAAGGTCGGTTAAATTAGAGAAAAGTTGCACATTTTTATGGCGATTAAGATTTTATAGACTATTTATACAAATTTTCAAATTTCAACAAGTTTTTCGAAAGAAAAATGGTATGTTGGTTACCAATCTGAAAAACTAATTTTTTTGTCTGTCTGATGGTGTAAAAATCCAATATGGCGGCCATGAGAAATAAAAAAGTTGACTATCGCAACTTGAAATCTAGAAGGCTTAGAAAATTTCTGTTGACGTCATCAAACCCAGGATGGTCAAAAACATACAGTTACTAAGTTTAAATGAAATAGCGTCAATGGTAGGGAAGATAATAGTATTTTTCTAAAATCACATTTTTCAGTTTTTTTGTAATTAATCAAAAACGAATCGAAATATTCAGGATTTCTTTCCAGATTCTTAATCGCCATAAAAATGTGCAACTTTTCTCTAATTTAACCGACCTTGTATCTCTTACCCTTTCCAAGATAGCAATGGTGAGCATCGAAAAAAGCACCACCCTGTATACTACATCGGTGGAATTAAAAGTTAAGAGAGGTTTAAGACAAGGAGGAGATCTATTGTCAACACTTTTGTTTAGTGTATTTTTAGCCTTAAGAACAATTTACAGCCAACGGATACAAATTATGGCTTACGCAGATAACTTTTTCCTCTTAGCTAGAAATAAAACGAATTTATTAAAAGCAATCAAAAGGGTGGAAGTAAGAGCAAAGGAGCAAGGACCGAAGAGAAATGGAAAGAAAAAGAAGTTTATGATACTGGATGGGCAACAAAGCAGGACGCGAAACACAAAATGTGAACTGGTTACAGAGGATGGGACTCAAAATATAAATTTGATAGAGTAAATTAATTTAATTCTTTGAGAACCACATTATCGGGCAATAAAGAAGAGACAGCTGAGATACAAGAAATAATTATCAAAAGCTCAAGATACATATTGGGTCATGCAATTAAGTAAAAAAAAAATTCTCAAGGAAGGTAAAATTAATACCTAGAAAAGAATTATTAAGACCAATAGTTACGTACAGGGGGTGAGATGTGGAAAATGAATCAAAAAGGAAGCAACACAGAACAGGTCTCGGAAAGGAAGATACTAAAGAAGATATTTGGGAGAAGACAAAAAAGAGAAATATCGAGAAGATAAACAAATGAGGAACTGGCGATATTATATGGTTGCGATTTCGGCACTTACTGAACAACCATCATAGTAGCTTTGGCGTTTACACTTAGTGAAAATTAAATTTTTACCATTAATACCCACAAATTATATTTACGAAACATTTTGTTTTAATTTCAAAAGCGAAAAAACGTTTCGTTTAGTAGCTCAGTCATATTCCGTATTCACCGGATCTGGCTCCTTCGGATTACCACCTATTTTGATCTCTAAAAGTGGTTGTAATACAGAAAAAAAACGTATGCCAACAAAATGCACCTGGATATTTTTCTTTCGTAGTAAGCTGCGGAAATTTTGTTAAGAATTGAACTACCTAACAAATAGGCCAACGTCATACCAAAATATGGTTATGTATATTTTTTTTAAGTAACATAACAGTTACTGCAAAATTTAATTTTCAAAATATATAATTTGCCTTTCAGTAATATATTTCTGGTTTGTTGTATTGGATCTAATTGCTATATTTAATTAAAGCAACGATTGAATTTTACCTAAATTTCAGGCAAAGTTGTGAGCCATGTAATCATGAAAATAGGCCGCGTCAAAATACAACGCACGCGCTCTTTAGTCAAAAGTTGCAACGACTGTAGCTGAAACTGCAATATCGAATTGCTCCTCCGTCCAACTTACTCCCTCGAGTCCCAACGTGTTAACGGAGCAGTGGAGCAGTTGCACTTAGGTGAATTTGTAAAGAAAATCGTCTATTTATGGCACTATTTGAAAGTCAGCTTTTCCATTATTAATAGTTACAAATAAATGACCAAAATCTGATCCGAATAAGTATTAAATTTTTGTTGGCAATTTCCAAAACTTTTAAATAATATAAATCAATTACACATTTTAAGATGAAAGCTATTTCTTTTACCGCCTATTACTTTATTTATTCCGTTTGGTCCACATAATCTGTTACTAATCTAATAACACAAACTAATCTCAAAAAGTAGCCCTACAGACCTTTATTACATATCTGCTAGCTAGTTACCAAGATACCCTAGAAGTAACAGCTTAAAATTTAGACCACCAGGTACGTGGCAAATTTTTTTAAATAAATCATTTCTCCTGTGACAAACAATTTTTGGGACATAAATTTCATAAATTAATTAAATGAAGTACAATCATTATTGCAACACTGTCACTCGAGTAAATTTTACTAACAAAACAAGCGCAGACATTTTGAAACCAGAGCAGCTGTGTGCAAAATCCAAAACAAAACAAGGTAATTAAGTTTACACAGTGTTTTGTTTTTGAACGAGACCATTTTGCCTTAGTGCAAAAACATTTTTGAATATATAATGCAGCGTTTAACAGCTATTTTTATAATATTATCTGCAAATAGCAAATATTCATAAGTTATTCAGAAACTGAAGATTTACTATTTTTATCATTAATATATGCTGATGAAAAACCAATTCATTCAACTTAAATCCTAATTCAGAAAAAAAACTGTTTTAATTGTTTCTATCGTAAAAATTCACGATATAAATGACCAACTTGCTCATTTATTAAGGATTAATTAATTAAGTAATTGCAACTAGCATATTACAAGCATTCATTTAATTCATAATTAGATAATTACAATATTATTACAAACAAACGAATAGCATCGTTAGTTATACCCGCCACGATTAATTAATTGGAGTGATTTAAACAGAATAGATCATGAATTTCAAAGACACAACGCAGCTAATTAATCAAATGTTCATGGTAGGTCAACATCCGGGACACAAGTCCATTTGCAAATTAAACCAGCAGAATGCAGTAAATTGTTTATTTAACGGAAATTTGTCAAAGGTAATTGAGAATTTAACTATGTACTGCAAATAAGTCACGTAAAGTAAAAGGCATTTAAATGTCCTTTAATAAAAACGTGTGTGCTTACCAACCAGGTTGATGCGCCAAAACTACTTAGCTTTTAATCAGCTAATTTTATACTAACTGCTTGATGTGCTAAAATAGTAAAAACCGATTTTAGTACCTAAGAATGTAATTAAGAGTAAACATAATTTAGCAACAAATGTTCACAAAATTCTATGAAACTGTGCATAAGAAAGTTAGGTGTAATATATCGATATCACTTGAGTAAAAAAAAAATGAATATCGCTTTCTTATTAGGGACAAAAAAACCGTACTAAATGTCTTTTCTCTATCTTTTCGTTTAAGGGAGATATTTAACATTTTTGAAAAATGCCAAGAATCGGTTATCAAAAATCTGTTTGTGGCAATGAATTTCTCTCGAAAAAATAAATCGAGACTACGTAGGTACTTAGTTTTTTTCTATCTCTGATAATAACCGAGACACCCTGTATGGGCATCGAAAATAGTCCACCCTGTACAGGTTGTCCCATGAGACCCCGGCTACATATCTTTTTTTACTTTAAGAAATAGAGTTATGGTGTTCTGTTAAATTCCCAACTAGATAATTTTGTACTAAAATATGTTTAATAATAAATTTTTAATGCATTTATTGATGTTTCTCACCTCCTGTTTACATTTCATAACCGAAACCGATTACTGATAATCTTCTTCTACTGTGTATAAAATTAACAACTTTCATATAGGTAAGTATAAGTTTTGTTCCACAAAAGTTAGTTTTCATTGTTTTAATGGAAAATGTTAAGGTCACAAACTTCCAATTAGAAATAGCTTATGATATGCTTTAAGATCATCTTCAGTGCTCATATAAACGAAAGAAATAAAATGAAAATTAAATTTTGAAATCGAATAGCTTATAAGCAATTTAATATGTAGGTATACGTAGAACCTAAAATCATCTTTTAAGGCTCTTACAAGACAAAAATCTCTACAGAATATGTACTATATGTATAAAATTTTTTTTGATAATCATACACAGCTTCCTTTATCCCTTACAAATTATTTTTTTTAGGTGTGGCTGATTATTAGCGATTTACCGAAAAATTTTAATATCGTGTTTCTAAATTTTGACATACAACCACAACGATAAATGGCACAAATTCGTGATAAAACAATTGTCTTTAAAATGATATATTTAAACCATGTCATCGCATTTTATTTAATGACCTATATTTGACCACATCAAATTTTAACTGTACATATGTAACCAAAAACTATTTCAAATCAGTTTTTTTAAATAATATGTCAACAGTAGGTAACCAAATCAATGAATATAAACAACAAGAGTAATGAAAACAATTAAAAGGACAGCCTAGTACTATTTAAAACCGAAACTGATTTTAAAACCCTAAAACTTGTAGAAATACATAACGTAACGCCCTTAGAGAAAACCTACAACGTTTAAAAACGATTTTTATTGCGATCTTCCTGTTAAAAAAATGGGTTTGGTGGTCATATTGCTGTAAAAAAAAACATAGGAAATAAAATATTGGCCACCCCCCAGTATCGATTAAAACAAATGCAAACATTTTACGACTGGTGCTGCCACCTCGAGAGTTTAGCAAAGCTGGAACGCTACATTCACCAACAAGTAGTGGTTTAAAATTTTGATCAATAAGCCAAGCTCATGAAAGTTTAATACAGAAAGCTAGCGACCTCTAGCGGTTCACGTTTTAATTCAGCTATTATATGTGTGGTGGCGCTGTAGTAAATGCTTAAAAATTAAATGTAAAATTTCTTAATGCACACAAAAACATGTGAACGAGCATTATACACGAAATAAACAATAAATAACAGTTTATAAGTGTTACAAGCGTAAATTTATTAAACAACTGAAAAATAATAATCGCTAACTACAAATATAAGGCCGTACTGAGCAGCTTTCGCCATCTGTTGATTCACAGAAACATCGTAACTACGAAAGCTTATGAAAACTGTGCTAGCAAAAAAGTTTTTACACAGAAGGTTGTATTATAGGATACACACTATTTTCTGTTAAATTTTCTCTACGCCACAAAGGCCGGAATTTCAACATGCATGCCATGTCTTAACAAACAGTTATTTTACATGAAGAAATTCAATTTTTTTAAGCTAAAAATAGAATTAAAGCTATGGGGCTAATAAATGTATGTTACGTTTTTGAAAAAATATTTTTAAAAATGCCTAAAGCTATTAAAAAATATAAACAGACTTTAAAATAAACATTGTCTGCACAGATCAAAGAATATTTAATAGACTAAAACAATAATAATAGCACTGCACTTCTGACAAACTGCCAATTTTTTTTAATGTAATATACAGGGTGTCCCAGCCCAGACGAATTATTCGATAGCTCTGTTATTAGTAATAATATTAAAAAAAGTTTAATATAAAAGTTGTTTGTAGTCATTTACTACAAAACCTAAAATTATTTTCAACTATACACAGTGTTTTGTTTTTGCGCTCTGATACTAAACATTATTTTTTTATATGGAACACCCTGTATATTTTGTAATTTTTGGATGTAAAATTAAATTCTCTTTCAAAAATATTATAGGTTGTTCATGTCTAAAATGAACCGTTTTTGAGTTATTAACGTTTTTTTGAAAATTTTGACAGAGGCAGACCTTTATAAAAAATATTTATATTTATTAACGTAACAACACCAGAGCAATTTATTAGACAATAGTGTTATAGTGATTGTTGACAAGTTACATTTTAAAAATAATATACAGGGTGTTCGTTATACTCGGTCCATTTCGCTAAACATTAAACGCACATTAAGGTTTTTTTTTTAAATGGAACACCCTATGTATTTTTACATTTTCTTGTAGAAAATTTAATTATCTTTCAAAGTTGTTAAGCATGTTTTATGTCTAAATATAACATTTGTGAAGTTATTTCGTTTCTTATGATTATTTGCGAGCATTTTACGTAAAATATCGGTAGTAGCCTTTGAAAATTCAAAACAATTTGTATGAACTGTCAACCAGAACAGTTAATGTGCAAAATTTCCACTATTATGCCACTAAAAATCCGTATTTTTTAAGAGTTGTAGATACACAGCATAAATGGCAGCAAATAATACCAGAGCGCAAAAACAAAACACTGTGTATAGTTGAAAATAATTTTAGGTTTTGTAGTAAATGACTACAAACTACTTTTATATTTAACTTTTTTTAATATTATTACTAATAACAGAGTTATCGAAAAATTCGTCTTTGCTGGGACACCCTGTATATTTTGGCGCATTAAATACATTTTTATTTGAAAATTTTACTACTTCAGTACAAACTACTAATGAAGAAAAAAAAAGCTGCAATCATGAACCAGACTAAAGTTATAAATAGTTTTAACTGAAAAATACCCTATTTTATTTTGTATTTCAAACTGGATAAGAGTTGAAAATATTAACTGGAGTTTATTATAACTTTAAAAATTAAATTAGGCAATCATGTTTAACCTTTTGATACCCTAATTCATACTAAAAGCAGTTGACGTCAACAATAATTGCATGGATAAACAAATCACGTTAAAATAAGCAAAACGGATTATGTTACAAAAATTACAACAATAAATAACGTAACATGTGTTGCACTTCCACGAAATTTAATGTTTAACTTTTCTTTGAGCCGATTAGAAGTTCCGTTATTATTCAAAAGTCAGTTTTTATATAAAACTTTGTTTGACAGTATCAATCAAAGAATTACTGAATTTCCAAAAGTTTTATGTAAAAAATGATGGATTCAGCGTTAAACTTCGAAGGGTGACGTTAGCAACTTGAAATATGATATGTTATTTTGGGAAAAACTTTATTTGCCCCTAATTTATATGTGAAACCGGATATAGGATCAAGATATATGAAAAAATGTACAGCGAAAAGATTGGCGCGCAACCATTACGGGCGCACAATTATATTCTATCGGCATAAATTTAATTGCGTGCATAATCTTATTATTATTTTACGTCAAAAGGACATTAATAGTGCCTTGTACCTGACACTTACACACCTCTTCAATTATTTAACATTTGCTGGTTATCATCTTCAAATAATACTGAAAATTGTGTTGCCAAGTTAATAATCTATATTTAAAACGTATATGATTTACTGTCAAAGCATTTGCGATTATAAAACAATAACAAATGAAGAAATATCCAATCTTGGTCAACCTTCAAAATATTTATAAATGCCAATGTCAACAAAGTATATTTTTTTTTAGTATTTCTACTGCGTTTGTTTCATAAATGATAACCTCAGATGACATAAACTTACGAATAAAAATAAATTGTACTAATTAATAGATAATTAAACATAGCTGACAGTCGAGAGTGCAGACTGAGAACCGAAAGGCTAAGATTTTATTTTAAATATACAGGGTGTGTATAAATTGGCGGAAGCGCTACACGTGACGATGTTCTTCGCATAATTCTAAGTCGAAAATCTTCATACAAAAATGTTGTACCATACTTCCTATGGCCTCAGGAACCATTTAAAGAAACAAAAATTTGGCAACATTGCATACATTGATTTGCGTTTGGACATTTTATTATCAGCAATTTGTTTCGGTATTTATAATATTTGTTCGAACTGAAGGCCTTCAGTTCGCAAACACAGCTGCAAACTTTTAGGTATATGACAGCTAATGACAATGTTGCCATGTGTATTATTTTCATTAAAATATGTTAATTTTCAACACCAATTTTTGAAAGGAAAAACAATATCTAGGAGAAATTCTATTCGAAATTTATTTTTAATCTAAATTGCAGCTTTTTCACTAAAAAATATTAGGAGTAAATAATACCGCTTTTTAAACGACTGCATGTCAAAACTTTGAGGACCTCTTGCAGACAGAGCAAGTATGGTACAACATTTTTGTATCAAGATTTTCGACTTGGAATTTTACGAAGAACATCGCCACGTGTAGCGCTTCCGCCAATTTATACACACCCTGTATACCTATAACAATACTTTAGATTAGGTAAATAGCTTTAAATATTTAGGACCGATCATTGAGAACAACGAAGGTATGGACAAGGAAATAAGCGAAAGGACAGGAAATGTGGGAATAATATTTAACAGTTTAAGATCATCATTTTTTGGAAATAGGGAAGTCCCAAAACGAACATAAGTGAAAGTGGTAAAAAAGGTAGGTACTCGTAGTAACTCCAGCACTTTTATACAGCAGTGAAACGTGGACACTTACAAATAAAAATAGTAGCCGTGTGAATGCAAAGGAGATGAGATTTCAAGGAAAAATCCCAGGAAAAACAGAAAAAGATCGAATAAGAAATTAACCATAAGGAGAACAATTACAGATAAAATCAGTTAAAACAAAAATACAAGAATAAAAGGTGGGATGGATGGGACACATTTATAGAATGAAAAGGTTAACCAGAAAAGCCTAAGAATCAAGGCCACGGGGAAAATACAAGGGAGGTAGACCGAGAAAAAAATGGCGAAGTTAAAAAAGCGGCAACGGATAGAAAAAGTAAATAGGAAGAGATAAAAAAGCTAGCACGAGACAGAGAGACGTGGAAGAAAGTCATCACAACATAACTCAACAGTCCTACACCTGATGGTAGAAGGGGACGACTAAATAAAATAAATAAATGTATAAAATTATCGAAATTTTATATAATAAATAAACAAAGTAACTTGTTTAGGTAATAATAAATTTCACGATTCATACTTTCAACTGCTTAAAAGCTCCCAGCCAATCTACTTCCGAAATACTAGCAAAATTATCGCGAACAAGGAACAACAGTATTAATCTTCTCCTCAGGCAAGAATTTCCTATACCGCAAATTATCAAAAAATAACCACAAGTCGCAAATATATTAAACAAATAAATTGTAGCCCGATTTTATGTAAAAAAAAACATCGTAGTTGTACCTAACTTGTGACATTATTATTTTAATTACATCTTGTGTTATCTTAATGTACGAAACTAGATCTAAAACTTAGTCAAAACTACATTTAACTGTTCGTGTTTACATGAGTGATTAGATTGTGCCTGTACACTAGATTGTGTAGGTTTAATATAAATTTATTACAAAATTCCATTGTGCTTGTTGCAGATATGTTGAAGTCCTTTATTTTTATAAATGCATGGATAATAGACGCAATCTGTTTTGATTTAAACGACAGCATAACTTTTTGAGTTATAAAGTATTAACTTTTCAACTCCATACACCACCAAGCGATTCTGAAAAATTGAATAGCCGCTTCTACAAGTCAGTAATTGATCTAAGAAATTTTTAAATCAATTCTATGCTGTGAACATTAATAAAAGTTTTCATGCATTATCTTCACTTAAATTATTAATTTCAAATACAAAGATACACAGAATATGTATAAATTGGAAAAGAATTGGTATGTAGCAATGTTCTGTGCACAAATTCAATTAGAAACTCTTCTTAAAATATGTTCGCCCAATAAGTAGTACAATTCCGACTACACCTCATTATCTTAAGTGTAAAATGATTTAAGCAAATGCCAATTTTAACGTCAAACTTGGCACATTTCGCAATAAAAAAACAGTTTTCTGATTACTAAAAATTTTAATTTTAATAAAACCACCTTATCGTGAGTTGGCCTGATACACCACAAAACTACTAACTACACAAGAAGTAGCCCGCATATCTCGATTTACTTAGCTTTAGCGTCTAAAGCAGCGGCGTGCGGTCCATGGATGCGGTGGATGCGGCGCATCCCCTAAAATTCACGTCAAGAATATTTTTATACCGTATCATATTTGAATTTTATGTAGTTTTAGTTCGCTTTGATTTATTTTTAGTTACGTGTTATGATATAATGTTTTGCTGCTCGAAAAATTTGCATTAATCCATTTATTTCCAGAGAGCGGCTGACTACTGCGAAATGTGTGCGATTCGTAGCGCTAGCTAGCACATGTGAGCATGACTAAGGGATGCGGATTCGGAATTTGCTTCCTTGGCGCATGCGCACTGCGATGCAGTCTATAGTGTATTGCCCGTATCGTTGCGTACTTAGGCTGGCGACATACTTGCGGGTGAACCGGTGCGGGAAAAGTAGCAATCTGCGACGTAAGTTTTGTAACTCACACGTTGTTATGGCCGAAGACAAACAAAGACACAAACAATGAGTCACATTGCGTACCGGCACATCACACGTTGTTATATGCTTGCATTTGGATCTGCAGCTGCCCGCAATGCTATCGCACTTGCTGCGTTCGTAAATCTACCCGCAATGTACTAGTAATGCGCCCGTACGCAATGCGACTCATTGTTTGTGTCTTTGTTTGTCTTCGGCCATAACAACGTGTGAGTTACAAAACTTACGTCGCAGATTGCTACTTTTCCCGCACCGGTTCACCCGCAAGTATGTCGCCGGCCTTAAGATCTACGGTGGATGCGGTAACTCCGTTTGCTTCCATCGGCAGCTCGCACTCGATTAATATTTCCGCACGCTACAAAAATAATCATTTCCGTTGTTTAAGTTTTTTTTTTACTTTCTTTGAATCAAGCTTCTTCTGTTTAAATCAGCTATACTCTATTTTTAGAGCACTGTTTCGCTACATACAATTTTGATTATTATTTAACACGACCCTTAATATGGATAACCAAAGTAACGATGAAACTGTGGTTTATAATAATTGCAATTGTTTGATTGAAAATTTACAAAAAAAAAGGAGATTTGCTTCTCTCCCGTATAATGAAAAAGAAATTATTGTTAGGAGCTCAAAACCAACACCGATATTAAATATACAGTCAAAAACGAAAACATTTCAAAGATATTTTAATAGAGAAATATATGAAAAAATTGCGTGGATTTGTGGCTGCTCTCACTAACTTATCAAAATTATTCTGTTGGGTGTGCATTTTATTGTCGCAACAAGTACAGCATTCTGAACCTTATAAACTCTTTCAATTAATACAACTAACTAATCGATTTCGAGATATGGAAAAATTTTAATTTATGAAACTTTTCAACATCAGTAAATTTAAAGAATATGAAAAGAATTTTCCAGATTTCCTGTTACAATCACTTTAGCTAACTTATGGAAAATACTTTGATTTTATGAAGTTAAAAAGTGAATTAGGACGACTTTCATTTAAAATCTATAAATTGCATAAAAAAATTAATTGTGAAAGATGAGCTAAAAGATGTTTTGACAGAAGTATTTAAATTAATACAATTAATTTGCACTATACCTTCCACGAGCGCATCGGCTGAACGATCGTTTTCGACAATGAAAAGAATAAAAACATTCACCAGAAGCAGCCAAGTGACAATAGACTGTCTGCTCTCGCTTTAATATCAATTGAAAAAAAAAATTAATGCTACATATGAAAAATGCAAAAGATTGTATGATATTGTTTTAGACGAATTTTGTAAAAAAAAAAGAGCGTAGAAAAAAATTGAATTTTAAAAAATAAATTGGACGTTTTTTGGACAGCATCCCCTGGTTGAAAAGTCACCGCACGCCACTGGTCTAAAGCTTTAAAATAAACAATCTGTACACCAAAATCTCCTTAAACTTTCGCTTGCACAAAGCAGTACTTCAACAAACAAACTAGCTCCGCAAAACACTTTTGTTAGTTCAAACCGAAGTTACACAACTCGCCCAAACATGACGTTTACAGATAATATGAAAAATATATAGCCATCCATTTGGAAAAAAGGGACGAAGCTAATAATTAAATTAATGTCTAATCGATACATCGATATGCAAATAGAAACACATAGCAAAGTTAGAACAAAATATGCAAAATGTAATAACAATTAACTAACTATGTTCGTACAGTCGTATTAATGTTAAAGTTACAGCAAAACCTACCCTAGCAATGCCTGACGGATTCGACCACAGAACAGAATTATCTTCTAATAAATGTTATTTAATCAAACAGAAATCTTTTCGACATGAATATGTGAGTTTAGTAAACTTTTTAACATCTAGTAGGCTTAACTGACTTACTATTTTGTTTTTTCATTGTCATTTAAACGAATCAACCACTTCTATCTCGATATCTCGTGACTGTGCCCCATAAAAATCGCAACCGATTTAATTTTCGACATTTCTTGCTAAAAGAATTATCAAGGTGTTTTATAGCATGCACTGACGTAACATCATTGTCTAAAAGATATAATCTCATCACACTGCCCTCGATAATATGTGCATTAACACGTTAAACAGGAGATTTTATGTACTATTGAAATCAGGATGTTACTTGTGATATTTTAAGGAAAAGAAGAATTAATTACATTCTCAGGTAAAAATCTTTTCTTATTTCAATAAAAACCAAAAAATCAAGTTTTTTAGTTTTTTATATAGTGGTCACTAAAGTTTCTCATATTTGACATTTGCTTGTCCCGGGATTCCGGGAAGCAATGGTTCTTCTTAGCAGAAAATCCCGGGATACCGAGGCGTAATAAATTAAGTAAATATTTTGAATCAAGTAACCCAGAAATGGAAAGAGCGGTTTATTACTTAAAAACAACTCCTATGTCCTATATGTAATACATTTGGCTCCAAGAATATTATAAGTAAATAATAAAATAACATTTCAGAAATATTCTCTTACTATTGCAATATAATTTGTATGAACACAATAACATAATTTTTACAATGAATTTTTGTAATATGATTAAACTTAGTCTTATTCTTAAATTATTAACAGGAAGTTGCCGGCATACAATGCTTTCTCAGTTAGGAGGAATAATTGATTTAGAGTATTTAGCAGCTAAGAGACATGGTTTTGATCAATTTCACTGATAAGCTGCACGTATTTTGCTTCGCATTACCAGAGTACAAAAAAAAAACAGAGTGGCAAACGTGTTTTGATGACATAAACTTTGTCATGAAGACCGCGCTTCTTGACGCATACTATGGGTGTACATAATTTGTTACTCCAAAGCAGAAAAACTATTTTTGAATAAGAATAAAGTTTTTTTATAATTTAATTTTAGTTAAGATCCCGGAAGAGCTTGTGTACCTACTATAAAGGCTGTTCACATTTTACAGCTCCGACTAAATTATTTATAATTTTTTTTCATATAAAATAACTATTAAATTAAGTTAAGTTCTATTTATGATTTATTTCATAAATTATCATGATGCGAAGTTTTTTGTAATGACGATTATTAAAGTGGCCATTGTACAAATTGGGTATTTTTGGCCCATACTTTTAAACTAGCTTTTAATTATCCTATTTCTACATACATTGTAACTGGAAAAACATTTACCCAGCTCTGACACTTAACCCTCCGTCAGGCGCAATAGTAAAACGAATGAGTTAGGGCGCAATCTGATAGATACATTGCGTGTTATCCCGCATTATAAAAAAACGAAACTCTTTTTGGATGTTTAGGGAGATATATTTTAATAAACTTTAAAACATTTTAAGAAAACATGAAACACTAACAAAATCAGTCAAATAGAAATCATTTTATAAAATGCAGTAAAAAACAAAGATTAGTTCAAAAAATATTTTAAATTCACATTCATAATTATCAGCTTCATAACCATCCATTTTACCATCAAAGCAGGTTTTGCAGACCATATAAGCATGTTCCAAGCAAAAACAATCATTTCAAAATCGGCAAGAATATAATATCTGCTATACCTATATTTTAATTCATACAGCAAGAGATGCGCAAGCTTTAACAGTAGAAACTATTCTGACAAGTCAATTAAGCTACAAAATGGGATTAGCTTGACGCTCAAGTTTTAAACGAATCGGCTAACAAGATACTTAAAAAAATGCAGTGCAACGTATCTCACAGATAAATTGCGTCTAACGAAGAGTTAAATGACTTACTTCTATCAAAATATCGTGTTAAAATAAATCTTACAATAAGTTTCGTTGATATAGGTACCTAACTGATATGTGATGAAAATATAACAATGACTAAAGGTAGAATAATTTTTGTAGCTGTTTATTACTTTTTGCATTAAAAATATTTAGGTAGCATTTTTATGGACACAACATCCTGTTAATACCAATGACTCTTGAAAAACCAATTTAGTGTATAGTAACGAAACTAAATATCAACTACAAAATTTAAGTCAGCCTAAAACTCACTTCAACTTTAAGAACATTATTTACAACTTCATTTTTTACTTAAAGACAAATGTTTTATATTGGGCAATATAATTGAAAAATATAATTTTGTGCATTATAATTGGGCAATATAACTGGGCAATATAATTTTTGGCAATATAATTGGGAAGTATAATTTTGGGCAATATAATTGGACAGTATAATTGAACAATATAATTTAGGGCGATATAATTGGGCAATATAATTTTGGGCAATATAATTGGGAAGTATAATTTTGGGCAATATAATTGAACAGTATAATTGAACAATATAATTTTTCTGTATTATATCTTTCCATTGCGCCATTACAGACTACATTACTATGAACTGTAGATGTAAAAGTTTAAATAAATTATGCATTTATAAACAACAATTAAAACGTTGAAATCGATTCTGCATCTAAAATATTTTACAAACATCTGGCTTTAATTAGCACCAAATTGATTTTGAATTAGAAACAATCTACGAGTCACACATAAGAAATGTCCAGCTTTATTAAAACACTATCGCTTATGTCACTCGAGACACAATAGTACGCATAAAACAATTGCAAAAAACAAACAGAAGGTTATCGAACCACTTTCACGTTAGACGTATTTGATGACAATAATAAACAATATTACAGACATTTATAGCAGCAATATAGCAACAACAATAGGCGACTGATAATCACAAATCTGAAGCAATATGGAAGACGACATACATTACTGATTTTTAATTAACTTACAACCTATAAACGACTCCCACACGCCCCATTTTTGGTTATTAGTTATCTCTTCGTGCATGTTTTATGCAGAATACCCGAAGACAGAAAAAAGGTAATTGAAATGCAACACTCTAGATTTATAATTTTATTCACGCCATAAAACATCTATCTTTGAGCGTTCCTTTCAACCGTAAAGGCGCCTCGTAACTTTGATCTGCGCTAATCGCCTGTAAATATAAATTAAGTGCGACTGAGACGAAATAAAATAAATAAATGGAATTGTGTGTTGTGGAACTGTATCTAGGCCGCACTCGATAAATCACTGCGGCCGTGCATTTTTACCATTCAGCACAACTTAACGATCGCTAATCACGGAAGTTTTCTGCTAGCATTGAAAACACTTCTATGATTTGTACTGCATACAAATATTGATTAAACCAGTGTGGCGGAATTTGTTTGGAAATGGATTCGAACAAATGAACAAATAAACAATGCGTTTTGAGTCCTATACAAAACTCGCCAATAATACGAGCTATTTTAGTGTAAAACACACCATCTTCCTTTTTAAATACGAGAAGATATGAATGCAAAATTATAGTGTATGACTGCATATTCTGACATAGTGTTCAAAGCATTCAGTGCATCGCATTGAACTGAAAATTGCCAAATTTTTACATTTATTTAGTTGTTATCGACACTAAGTCATTGCAAATCAACAAACACACAATCCACTTAACTTCCAGTAGATGAACATGGAGCATAACGGGGTAGTGGGGCACAACAGGGTACAGCCTATTTTGCTCGGAAGTGGCGCAATTTTCCGCAATTATTTATAACTGCGTTGATACAGGGTGATTTACTACTGTACAATAATTGGCCGCCATTCCTCAAATATTTGTGGTAGGTCATATTTTGTGGTGATTTTACAATACTGGATGGATACGTCTTTCGTTGCATGTAGGTAAAATTGAGCTTCATTTAGATAATATATTAATATACAGGGTGGACCAAATTCAAATGTTTTACGGGGTATATCGGTTACCGCAATAGATAGCGAAAATCTGATTTCGGTCTCTTGGGCTATTTTTTTTTTGAGAAAATAACGCCTATGCAATAAGATTTTTTCTATCGGATTCCATTTCGGCACTACAGACGAAAATTGAAATTTCATCATTTTTTAAAATTTTCTATAACTTATCTATTTATTAAATTAGAACAAAATGTTATATTTTTTATACATATTTTCATGCTTAATTGGAAAACAAAAGTATATTTTTTTAGCCATCTTGACTTTTAAGATATGGAGTACACTTACATTTTTTTAAATAGAAACCCTAGTTGGCCATGATTTTATGTGAGAGCATTTTTTTTAGCTTTTCAGAAATATATAGTTTTATATATTTGTTGCAAAAAATAACCGAGACATGGCCAATTTTGTAAAAACTCGTTCATCAACGTTTGCCATGATTTCGTAAACAAGTGATGTTTGCAATTATTAAACAACTAAACGTCATTTCGAAGTACATTTGTCAACTTTAAAGCAAATCCGTGTATTTTTCTGTATTTTACAACTGTTTATTGTGGTATTGTGAACCTGGCTAAATTAGAATATTACTTTGTGAAGTGATAAAAACGTAGCGGTTGCTGCACAGTTTACTTGGCAATGACGTTTAGTTGTTTAATAATTGCAAACATCACTTGTTTACGAAATCATGGCAAACTTTGATGATCGAATTTTTACAAAATTGGCCATATATCGGTTATTTTTTGCAACAAATATATAAAACTATATATTTTGAAAAGCTAAAAAAATACTCTTTCACATAAAGTCATGGCCGACTAAAGTTTCCATTTAAACATATATGTTTAGGTACTTAATATCTCGAAGCAAGATGGCTAAGAAAAAACTACTTTTGTTTTTAAATTAAGCATACAAATCTGTAGCTATAAAAAACCTCTATATTATTTTGTTCTAATTTAATAAATAAAGAAGTTATAGCAAATTTTCAAAAATGATGAAATTTAATTTTTCGTCTGTAGTGCCAAAATGGAATCCGATAGAAAAAATCTGATTGCATAGGCGTTATTTTCTCAAAAAAGTAGCCCACGACACCGAAACAGACTTTCGCTATCTATTGCGGTAACCGAGATACCCCGTAAAACATTCGAATTTGGTCCACCCTGTATCTACTTTGATATTAGAGTATACCATTAGGTTCTAATTCCATGTTTCTCATTGAGTTTTATTTTAGAATTTTTTCGCCATGACTTTTTAAAACTTAAACTTTAAGCTAACACTGAAACCTAGGGGTGGGGCAAAATAGGTCACTACGCCGTTATTATCCGTGCGTATTCCTTCCAAAAAAAGCACCCGCCAGTTAGAAAATCCGTAGACCTAATCTCCCAAATCATTCCATCACTCCATCATGTATGAACAGAGAACAAACTGATAAAAAAAGATGAATACCTATATTGTCATGATTATTGTTAAGAAGGATGCATGTTTCTCTTGTTGAAAAATGAGCTCACAACTCTTGTGCTAGACTTGAAAGTGAAGAAAACGATGCTGTACACATTTGTGCTTATTATAAAAAATTATTTTTCATCGGAAAACTATTTACATTTCATATTATAAATTATGTTACCAAAAAAAGAAAAGTACCCCATCTTGCCCCACCTATGGGGCAAAACGGGGCTAATTTCATGAAATTCTTTCAACGTATACCTACTTCTGAATTATTCGAACTAAATTGTGATCCAAAAGTTGTTTCAAGTTCTTTATTTAATAATAAAGAGATTGATCTCACAAAAACTAAAATAATGCTTTATTTGATATAAAATATAGGTCCTAAAACGTTAAATACCCCATTCTGCTCAACGTTTTCCTACTGGTTAGCAAAAATAAAAGCTTTTTTAGTTTCAGACATAATTAAAACAAGTCTTTAATT
Source organism: Elmis aenea (assembly GCA_947652605.1). NCBI lineage: Eukaryota > Metazoa > Arthropoda > Insecta > Coleoptera > Elmidae > Elmis > Elmis aenea. The sequence continues at coordinate 16,867,463 of OX393577.1, forward strand.
ATTATGTACCATCTGCGAAAACTTAAATTAAAAGTTTAAATTAAATTTTACAGTTTTACCTGTTCAATTTAAGTATGTAATTAATTATATCAAGAGATAATTACTTTGTTTAAAACACACCTGATTTAAAACTTGATAGTTTAAGAGCGAGTTTGTTCAAGATATTTAGAAAAAAATTATCTTCTTTATCCCAATTGATCCATTATAAATATTTGTCTGCAAGCTAACTAACTATATTACATGAAATGACTCACATTTGAAAATTCAAGCTATTCTACTACTCAAAAATAGAAAGACCGACTGTTTGGCAAAAAAATAAGAAAAACATTTAAATATTTTCAAACATGCGGTGACAGATGTAAGGCACGTAAAAATTTTAACGTTGACTGCGAAATACTTCGATTCTTTTGTTTTCAGCCAGTCGCATGTAGTACAACTATTTCAAAACACAATATAAATATTTAAACTTGTGGTTAGGAGTTCGAATCACGATATATGTTGATAACGTTTGAACAATCGACGAAGAATTCTAGAATATGGCGACAAGGAAAAACGCACTGATGGAACACTTCATATTTTTTAAATGTTCGAATTGTTTAAATGAATAACTTTAAATATAAATATATAAGAATCACACCATATAGCTTGTTTTAAAGAAGAGTAGCTTATCTTTAAACTACCTATATTGATTTACCGTTATCGAATTATCAGCACGAACCAAACTATTGGCTGGGTGATGTTAATGAAACTTTTGTCATAAATGCTTTACAAATTAAGTGGCTTTCTAAAGCATATACATTTATTGAATTCACAGTGGGAGTTGCAAAGAATAAGCAAGCGTCCCTTAGATATTTTAGCTTACAAAAATCAAAACGGTACACTAGCACATGTAATTTACAGAAACCAGTAACCATAAACAGGTACATCCACAATCAATTGAGCTGTTTATTTATTATAAGTCAGTTTTATGTTATTTTAAGGTGATAAATATATCGCATTTTAATGTGCATAAAAAAGTAAAGAGAAACTTCACTTATTTTTATTATCTCGGTTACTTATATTTTTCACAGAATACAAAATTTCGCGCATACGTTAACGAATTGCCATTTTTCTTTACTGTAAAGTGACTTAAGCCACTTTCAAAGTTAATAGTTTATAAAAACTACGGAGTTATATTGATTAAGCCCGATGTCTTTCACCAAAGTGATGTTTGATACGACAGTAATTTAAGAAAATTAATGAGTAAATTATTAGTTATTTATGTAGTGTATTTCATATAAAAGGTTATTCATGTATTGAATCATTGTCATTAATAAGAGTGATGAAGTCTTCGGACGATTTAATTTGTTTTAAAACCCTCCATTCCTCGCGTTGCGTCTGTGAGACGCAAGTGGATACTTTTATAACAACCATAACTATGAAACCGGAAGGGCGGGGGACCCCCCAACCAATGTACCTTCTTGTTACTGAGCAATAATTCGTTAAAATACTTTACGCCATTCTTGAGTGATAACGTTGTGGAATAAAAAGCAATGAATTCTTAAAGGAGTCTCCCAGACGCCACGCGAGTGCTGTTAATATAATGCAAGTACAGTGTTAAAGGTTCTAGAAATGTAAAAAAAGGCTTTTTCTGCAAAACGAAAAAAAAATCGCTTGACATGATATACATGTGTGAGAGTGTGACAACTACATGCTTAGAACATGCAAATTATATTTGTGACGTTTGTAATTCCAAAAAAGACCAAGTTGCTAGATTAAAATTTTCCTATTTACAGCATTTATCTTTTATTGTTAATTTAATTTTTGTTTTGTTTTTTTTTTAAATTTTTATAAACTAATCATGTCAAGAAGTTAATATTTTTAATATTTTGCCCAAATTAAGCTATAATAATTTTATATGAATTAATTACTAACACCATAGTTACTGGAGTCTTCTAGACGCCACGCGACTAGCGATTTTACTAAAATACGCGCGAGTAACGGAGGGTTGAATTTTTTTAAAAATGTATTTGTAAAAAAAAGAGCTGCATTGGATTCATTAATCATCCTAATAATATAATGTGTTAGAAATGTAACCAGTGTGGAACCATATGTAATTTAAAGAAGTATTTTTTGACTTTGCTTTCTGTAATGATGAACTGGGCTGCAGTATTGCCATGGAGTGCTCATTTTGGTATCTACTTATTGTGGATTAGGATTAATAATTTTATTCTGATGAAGATCATTTTTCAAAGCTAATGACATTTTAATCGAGCCAAAACATTTCAAATCACAACAATATTGTGGTAGTGTTACGATAGAGTATCATGTAAAAATTTTAAGTCGTTGAATAACGTTATTGTAGTTTTTAGTATTATCTTCTACCTACAAATCTCAACAGTCCGCTCAAGTTTCTTAATTTTCCTACAAAAGCCCGTTTTAATTTATATTTCCGCTATCTAAAGCTTCGCTATCTGATTCGATTAACTTCCACTGAACTGAAAAAACCGATTACCAAAAAGCACTAAATAAAACTTTATTATTTATTGCACACTCAAGCGCTGTTAACAAGGCGAACTTAGACGCTAAAAGCGGAAATAACAAATAAAAACAAACTAAAAAGATCAGTCTTTCAATAGCGCCATTCAGAGTAATTACACTCGAAGTAGTTTTCCTTTGAATTTTAAGTATACTTGGGCAATACTAATTTTATGTACAGGAAGCTCTTGTATACCTTAAAGTACGTAACAGGCGCAGAGTAATGTGTTTCACTTCACTTTATAATTTACGTTTTCGTTGACATTATGATGGCTATCAGCTAACTCAAAGGTTAACGTTAATTACACATTGTGTTTATTGACATTCATTTTTGAGACTATGCGGAGCAGGATAATTGTCTGAAAATAACGTTTGTTATTTAAGCTATGATCAATTATTTTGCATGGTTTAACTTTCGTAAACATTTGGCTGTTGTTGAATAAATTTTAAAACAAAAACAGACTTATTACTTCTAAATAGAGCAGGTTTTACCATTAGGCGACTCTGGGCAATTGCCTAGGGGCAACAAAATACGGGGGCGCCAGTGTTACTCTTAAAAAAAAAAAACGAAATGATGAATTTGAAAAAATGTTAACAGATTTCGAGGAAAAACCGCTGAGGTCTAAGGTGTATTGCCTGATTTTAAATAAGAAAGAATTCGACTAATAAAAAACAACAATAAACAATTTGCGTATAAAGCAGAGGATTGAATCATAACAGATTTTAAACAAAAATTTAAGGTATACTATTATTTTTTAATTATTGATAACGTAATTGCATTTGTTTATAAAAAATTGAAGTATATGTCTAGTATTTATTAAAAATGATCGGTTTTCTTTAAAATACCTTACATGGATTACAAAAAACTACTTCTGCATAACTGCTTAAAAAATAATGACATTGTAAAATTACTTAAAACGTGATATTTTGAGAGATATTGATGGAACATAGTGAATCACAAATAATAGCAAGGAAGTTCTAAAGAAATATTTTTTTATTAAATGTCCATTTGTATACACGGTGTTTCTTAAATATTGAGAAAATATTCGGCAGGTGATTGCTTATTTCATAAAAAAATTTTACGTTAGACGTCTCCTTACGGAGCGATAAAATTAGGTTTTTATTTTATTTCTCAAATTTGGTTATATGTAGGAAAATGATATTTGGTAGATGTTTTATACTTATTAAAAGGTCCTTCATAGTAATATTTTCAATCATCTCCCACCTTCACTGGGGGCTGAAAAACGCGACCCCTTTTGGTTTTTTAATCAGAACTTTTAAGTGGGTTAAGGAGACGTCTAAGGAAAAAATTTTATATGAAAGACCCCCTTTAATTTTTATTAATAATTAAATAAGAAATCACCACCTGAATTGTTTTGAAATATTTAAGAAACACCCTGTATATGTTAAAATTATTAAGAAAATGGTGTTCCAATCGGTAGCAAGTTCAGAAAAAAGTTTTTTAAGTTAAAACATAAAAATGGACACAATATATCTATAGAACATGATATACCATTCAACTACAATAAATTGATAGATGAATTAATTCAAAACTTCGCCAAAGGAAAATCCTGAAAAATTATTGATGTTTCTTAATTTTTGTGTTTCTGACGTAACAATGTTCTTCCTACACAAAAATTAGGAGTAATCATTTACATATATGTAGGTACATTCAAATGTAATAATGTTAATTAATAGAAAAACATTTAAAAGTTCATCTTGATATTATTTTTGTAAATATTAATTAATATGTCCTATGAGATTCACCTGTGTGTTAACATTTGTTCATTTGCTTCTCCACGTTTTACGAAAAGTACTAAACGGCTGTCAAATTTTGCTGTGTATAACCCTGGTTTGATTTGCGACGTAAAAATGCTAATAAGAGTTTTTAAATATGCGCAATTGTAAGATAAAAGCAAGATTAACCGGCTTCTGAAGGACCGATAATTATGTACATACTGAGAAGTTCCCCGAGTGTCAGACATACATACGTTTGTGACACATCTGTGTGCTCTGTAGAAGCAATTACAGACCCATAAGATTTATAAGAACTTCACCAAAGCATTTTAACAAGCCACATAACATACTAACTACGTGGAGATGACAAACTTATACCAACCAGGTTAGTTTTAGTAAACATTTTGTCCCTTTATTTGATTCAAATGGTTCCCTAATGTCAAATATCAACAAACACCCAATTATTTTTATAAATTTTTTTTTTCGCGTCTAACAGAAAGCGCGATATTTAAATTCCAATAGGTCAGTGTTGTATTTAGTTTTTTCCTCATATTTTAGAAACGTACCCAAAGGATTCCGGTTGCGTGAGGCCGTAGTTTAACGAAGTTACCCTTAATTTAAAGAAATACTTAAATAACAAACAAATTAAGCACAAGTATTAGTTCTGAATTTGCTTCGCTTATTCGGTCCAACTTGCCGTTTAATTAAGACATGATTAAGCATAAAAATGTAAAAAGTGTAAACTTATGGCCTAGAGGAGGAAGCCGTTTATTTGATCTTAACGTTAAAGAAAAAGAAAGAATTTAGTCTCAATTTGCTCCGCTTATTAGGGCCAGCACTTGCGAAGTCACGCTACAGAGTATTTTTTACATGGTGCGTAAAAACAACAAAAAAACATGGGTTTCTTATAATTAGGCCATCGTGATCTGGTCCCTAAGTGTCCCCATTAACCGGAAACCGCTGTGTTTCATTCTATTCCAATTAATGAGATTCTCTAAGGAGACCGTATAAGAATGGTTTTCGTTTGATTTAACCTCTGCGATAATTGTTTAACACCTGTTTCGTCACACTAAAGCATAATTTCCATAAATGTAAGCGGATGCTGCTCGGATAGTGTACAGCATGGCGCCGGATGTGCATGGGTTATGTTGTGGTAACCGATAGCACAAGTCGAGTTCCGAGCCCTGATGCAATACGCCAAGGGACTATTTAAATTAAGCTCAATTATAAATGTTTACTTAAGATACAGAACGTCTCACAATCGATTATCAACATATGGAGATTTCGATTATATTGGAAAACGGTTTAAGTGGGTCTGAGTAGCAATCTAAATTATCAAAGACTTATCTCATGGGTCCATATTTTGACTAAAGGAAAATTAAATACTATTTGCCTTAAATTGTTGTCAAAATTTAATTAAACAGACATTTTAATTAATAATAAGTCAGTTTTAATAAATTCTATGAAATAATTATCTCTGGGTTTAGTATAAATCTGTTAAAATAATCGTGTTAAATTTGCTCTCTTCAAGAGTCAAAGTATCTTATATCATATTTACACACTTTCATGAGAAATCTAGATAAGTTGCTTAAGTTATAAGATAATACAGACAAATGTCTTTAATTCAGCGACGCCTTGCTACTACTACTATCTTTTAAAAATTAACACGCCAAAAATTTGTCAATTTTTTGCATACCTACATTTTGTTGACAACGATAGCCAACTATTGACGCTAATGCACTTGTGAGAAAATGAATGATTGTTCTTCATAATTTCACACTTTAATGACTTCCAAGGCTAACTATCCTTCGGCAAACATTTTTGTACAAACATTTTCGGATTAGAATTGTGCAATACGTTAAATGTTTTTACTAATTTATGCACACCCAGTATAACAAATATATGGGTTATTTATATAAATAATTGATGCAGCTGTTAACACAACAATAAAGAACTTAAGCATTGTTTAAACATTAGGATTAATACTTTTAAACGACTACGGTCTGTAACAATAAGAGTTGACCTCCATTTTTCCCAGATTTCTTTGTGCAAAAAAGTGTTGGTTGAAGCTATTTTTATTTTCTTTGTACACAATATATCGCCAACTTAATTACTCGGAAAATTAAATTTTGAACTTTCGTTCTTCTGTTTAAAATTGCCTCGGAGCATGCAAATATATGGCTGCGTTATACTTGTTCATCACCAACAAAGTAAATAAAACAAATAAGCAAGCCACCACTATAAAGGACAATTAGTCAATTTAATTCATACAGAGTAAACAAAACTAGGAGCGTGTAGGCCGGTTAGGACCGCAGGAAATACAATTAAGTAAACTACCAAGTTATAGTAAATATCAAATGCGAATAACAGCAAACAATATGCATCCTGTTTTTAAAGTAGAAAGTGATATGGTTATAGTAAAACTAATTACAAGTTCACTATGTGCATTACTTCACAGTGCAACAAACAAACTGAGTATTGTTTTTCCCGGTATAAGCTTTACAAAACGCGTTAATTACAAACATTAATGCAAATGAAACAGAATTATTATTTGTGTTTTTTTAATTAGCAAGTGGTTTAAAATATAAACGTATCATAATTTCACAAGTTTTTTTAAGTAGTGTAGTCACTTGGATCGTGACAAAGTGCTGGCCGAATTTAAATAATACAGGGTGATTCAAATTGGAGGATCATTGAAATCTCACTTATCATCATATAAGAAATATTATAATCAATAATATATTTTTAAAATCACAGTTCTAGCCAGCTATGCAGGGTGGACTCGCAGATAGGGACTGCAGGGCTTTACTATTAACTAAAAAACATTAGTTTGTCATTTATACTGAAGCTACACCAGATAGCAAAGATGAAAAGTCGGAGTCGGGAGTTGGGAGTCGAGGAGTCGGGAGTCGGAAAAACTACCGACTCCCGACTTTTTTGATTAAGTTTTTTTCGAATTGAGGGCAGAATGACATATTAAAAACAAAAATAAAATAACGATGTCAATCGATTTTTTTTTTAAACAAAAATGGGAACGATTAAAGTAACACAAAATAGTTTTGCAAGTAAATGTAAAATTTTTATCTGCAAAAAATACTTGACTGGATAAAGGTTTATAGACAGCGCAAGAATACAAAACCCATGATTCGTGTGATACAAGGTAGAGTTCTGCAGTCAACCAAATCTTACTCCGTGTTGACATTTGAAAGTTTTCAAAAGCCGATAGTGCCTTTATTTTAAAGTTTTTAAGGTCAGGGTATGTAGAAATATGGTTCTAATGTTAAAACTTTTCTAATAAGTAGTTTTATTTAATTTAATTAACCTTAGTTATTAAGAAATTATTAATTACAAAGTCAATATATAACGAGGGGTGTTTTGCAGATAAGTTTTGTGAATTCGCACGCATTTGCGCAGTTTTATTAGTTGTATTCGTATCTATTATAAGATTACCGAAAATCTCCTATAATTTGAGCTCATTTTTTGATAAATTTTGCATGTAATACGCAAGCAGAAAAAATACTTAATTTTTGATATCAAAAATAAACTTTATCTGTCGAATTTCTGTCAACAACAAGTGTGAAAATGAAGCAAAATTGAATGTGCTTTATTTTATTTGTATCGTACCTATTTCTGTTTGTTATTATTCAATGTTAAAAGTTATGGTGCACATTATAAACAAATACCTATTCACTTTACCAGATAATTTTGAGCTAAATCAAGCATGCGTGTTACACGCCAGATTTTACGGTAAATACATGACATGTAATTCATTAAAAAAAATTATCTTTAATAACATATTTTTCACATAAAAATTTGCATGTAATAAGTTTATCTTTTACATTCAACAGTCCTAGTATACGATTACAATATTATATTACTTATTTTAAGTAAAATAGCAAATACAATGAAAGTCGCTTATAACGGGGGTCGGCAAAACCTTGTAGATCCGGGTTATATGTATGATAAGCGCGGTTCAACCAAATTGTTGAAAATTTTAAATTTTTATTATAAAAAACTTAATTTTTTTACATCATCTTCATTATTTAATAAACAAACAAAAATAAACTCTGTTCGCCATCATTAAATACACGGGACCGAAAAAAAATACCCATCTTTCACTTTAGTGAAATATACTAATTACGTTTTTTTTTTTTTTTTTTTTAGTGTAAAGAGTTGAGAGCAGGAGTCTGTTTTAAAAAACACCGGCTCAGGAATCCCCATCCCTGCACATTTTATAACAATGGCTGTGTCGTATAAAATTAATACGCGCTATCATACTATAAACGAAGTGGCGAGTAGACATGGAGTGGGAATGACGCGTAATATACATGCTATTGGTAAAAGATTCAAAAGTGGATATATTAATTTATCGTTCAAAAATTCCAATACAAAACCGTCTCATTTTTTCATAATTTTACGATTGAACAAAACGTATTGTACCTACCTATATGCTAAAAGCTCCTTAAAAACTGAAGAATATAAAAAAATAATACAACGCGAAAACACATACCTACTAAAAAATAATTAAAACCGTCATTATCATAATATACATCGTATTGATAAGGCACTGCAACTGTAGAAGGATACAGATTTTTAAGTCATACTACTTCAACGTTATCTGATTACGCTAAACATTGCGCCGATTTTAAACTCAATGCATCAAAGTACAACTTCACTGAAGTGTTGTGACGATATCATTAAAAAAATAGATGCATTAAACGAAGTAACAGAATTAAATATCAATAAGTTGTTGAAAAATAAAAACTTCAAACGCAGCATATATTGTAAGTTGTGAGTAAATGATAGTTAAAAAAAACTTGTAATGGAATAAAATGTGAACAAAATGAATGTTTGCTAATAACAAAATATACCAGATACAATGCTCCTGAACGCATTTATTTTACTATTACCAAAATCGAATGATCATTAAAAAACGTACAAAATTGTTTAAAAATATCATTGCAAGCAAGTAGCTCTATTATCAGTTTCATCAACTTTTTTGACAAAAAAAAAAAACTCTTACAAGCATATCGTAATTTATGGTAAGTATTTACCTTATGAAGTGTAGAGAGACGACACGACTAGTTCCTTCAAGCACCTGCAATTAATCATAGGTTAGAAACAGTTTAACATAAATATACATTAGGTTAGATACTCAATATAGGTAATGTCTTTGGTCGTATACGACAGATAGCTCATTGGGGATTAATAAAAATTATGTAATAGCTTCAATGGCCACTAAACAAATGAAAATTCATGGCTAATGTAACGGCATTTTAACAACTTATATTTCAAGACTTAAGAAAACGGTTAAATCAAAAATATTATAAAATATACCAAGTTAACAATAATCCACCGCGTTACATAATTCACTTTATTCTTACAAAAGACAGAGTCGCTTAAATTAGCAAAATAGAAATTAAATGAGGTTTAAAAACTAATAACAAATATATGTTACACTTCGAGGGCGTAATTTTATGTAATCTACCTAGCCATGAAAATAAAATACTAAAATTAATATTATTATTCTGTTAAATAGCTCTGACATTTGTAACCGGAAGAGAAAAGTTTCATTAAAATACACTAAATCTGAAGAGTTCTCTATAACTTTTCTAAACAAAAATCAGGAAAATTAAACTCGAGCGTCTAAATGTAATAAAATTTCTCGCAAAAGGGGGTAAAGGGCCAAAAGTTATCCATCAAAGAATGACCGACGTGTATGGAAATGAAGCCCCATATTTATTCCAAGTAAAATTTTGATATAAGTAGTTTCGCTGAGGAAGGGACTCTATATAGGATGACCCAAAATCAAGTCGACAAGTTGAGGCAAGAACTGAGAAACGGTTCAAAACAATTGAAGATTTGATGCTTTTAGATCAGCGTACGACGTTGTCTTTCATTGCCAGGGAAATTGGGGGTTCCGAAATTAATGTTTGAAAAGTTTTGCACGACGATTTGGGTATAAAGAAAGTGTCTGCGCGTTGGATTCCCGTACCCCTTACGCTGAGGCAAAAATTTGTTAGGAAAGAAATCTAAAAAAAAATGTATAGCTTCACAGGCTGATCAGAGCATTTTTTAACAAATTGTTACCAAGGATGAGACTTGGGTGTTCTACTGTGATCCTGCTACCAAACAAGAATCTATTCTGTGGATTTACAAACGTTTGCCTCCCCTAAAACAAGCCAAAACACAGTCTAGGCGCACCCACATTGTACCGATTGTGTTAAGTGGCAAGGCCAAATGGCAAAGCCAGTTGCCGCTGCGGCACGCAATTCATTGCGTCCATATTGGAAATTACATTCATTCGTGATGTATACCGACGAGTAATAAATAAATCAACTTATAAGGCTCCCGGAGGCCAATTGCCACGTCCCCGCTACACGCCACGCAGCTTCCTTTGATTCGGACCAACACTCGTCGGGTTCGGGTTGGCATGCCAGTTGGCACGATTTGCCAACTGGCACGGACCGTCAAAACCATTCACATAACTCTTGGCCATGCCATTTGACCTTGCCACTTGGCATATATCAGCACAATGTGGACGCGCCTTTATTAGGTCGGAAAACTAATGGAAACCATTTGTTGGGACGAAGAAGGAGTTCTGCTTATTGGTAATATGGAAAAAGACACTACAATCAATGAGAGGTTTATTTAAAGACGATTTAAAATTTGAAAGACACGTTGAAACTGAAACGGCCTTAATCGTACCGGTAAAAGGATCTACTTCTTTTTGTTTAGAAACCTAGAAAAACATCTCAGGGGAAAATTTACCGCCAATAATGAGTTAAAGGTTGATGTCTATTTTGTGGAGCCACCGAAAGAATTTTTTCTTGAGAAACCTTGGATTAAGAGTATAAAAGTTGAAAATAGTTATGTAAAAAAATGTTTTTGGTTGTCCTACCATGATTAGGTTGATTACATAAAAATATACCCTCGTATCACAGGTAAAAAAAATTATAAATAGATGACTTTTATGTAGATAATTTTATTGAATATTAAGACACTTTTATGTTTTTATTAAGACACTTTTATGTTTTTATGTTCAAGTGTTACCCAATACAAAGTAAACCTACATTATAGTAAACAGTAACTGTAATTGCATGTAGCAGTTTAAAAAAGATTATTTAATTATAAATGTGCTTGCTGTAAAACCAAGTCGTATTCGAATAATTTCATCAACAATGTCTTGCAATGTTCGCCGCCGTGTCAGTGTAATCCAATTTTGAATATTACGGTTGATAAATTCGTTTATCTGCAAACAATTTACTTCATAATGAATAGACTAGACGCATCTTTATTGCTCGAACGGTCTTATTTCCGTTGGGGGTTGTTTTTCAATAGCCCGAATTATTTCTAATCAATAGACAACTGCGATCCTTGACACTTACTTAGGGTTTCGGAGCGGGTCTTCGGAATATCTATCTCATTTAAAGCATCTCGATTGAAAATTCTCATTCCGATTTGTATCCTTTTTTGTATTTGTCGGTTGTTCGCTGCTTGGATCAATCAAGCTTAATTATTTGTGTATTTCGTTGTATAGAATCCGCCACGACCGCGATACGTTTTCTGTTGCACGAAGGAAAAATGTGCCAGTACAAAAGTTGTTTCTTAACCTAAACGCATTTTATAAAATCATGTTTTACAGTACAGCGGGCCCCTTAAGGTAGTACTGCAATCATGACGATAATAATATTAATTATAATAGTCCTTATTTTGTTATACAGGGTGACTCAGTTTGACTGCCGTACCCTTATAACTTTGTTATTTTAAAAAGAAACCCCATCAACCTTATATTTTTGTAAATCGAGGAAAATTCTTTATCGAATGACGTTCAAATGTTTTTTTACGATGAAATATGTTAGACTAGCGAATTTCTCTTTTTTTTTAAATTACATAATTGAGGAAGTAAATAAATTTGTGTACTTGGGGACACTTCTCACAAACAGAATGGAAGACGAAAACATGAAAATTCTAAAAGCCAACAAAAGTGCAGGAGCTTTAAATAACCTAATAAGAGAAAACAGTTATCTAGGGCACTAAACTACGTTTGTATAAAACAATACTACGACCTACAGCAATCTATGCGTGTGAGACCTGGGGACTGAACAACAATGCAAAGAAAGCCCTAAGAAGATGGGAAAGAAAGATAATTCGGAGAATAGTAGGAGGGAAGAGAACAGATGAGGGATATATAAGAAGAACGAACGAGGAGGTATATATAATTTTCAAAGAAGCAACCATAGACAAAGTAATAAATGCCAGAGGAATACAATGGCTAGGACATATTGAGCGAAGGGAGGAGAGCAGAATAATAAAAGAGGAAAGTGGAAAGAGCCTGCATACAAGAAAAAAAGAGGGACCCAGAAAAAGATGGAGAGAAGCTGTAGAGGCAGAACAGAGAGAAAAACATAATGAATTGGAGAAAGAAAGCGAAAGAGAGAAGAGTGTGGAAAAACATTACCGAGCTCTGGGCCTAAACGGCCTGCAAAATAGCTTTTATATACAATAAAAGAACTGACCTAAGAGCAAAAAACACAAAAGATTTACTCTACGATGGTTTAAATTATCTGAACCGGAGGTTCCCAATCTTTTTAAGATGTTGTGCCAGTATGTAGTAGACAATATGGTGGCGTACCAGTAGTTAAATATTTTTGGAAAAACGAGTCCTAAAAAAAAAATTCCTATATTCTCAAGTGATAACTTTTTTTGCCGCTTGTCTCTCTCAACAATTTTGTCGAGCAAAAAAAAAGACTAAACCTACAATAAAACTTTCCTAAATTTTCAACAATTTTAGGTAAATATTTTGGAAACAGAATGCAATGCTATACCGGGTGATTCAGTTTGACTGTCGCACCCCTATAACTTTTTAATTATTGAAAATAACCCCAACAAACCTTATATTTTTGGAAACGGCGACAAATTCTCCATTAAATGATGTGCATTTGTTATCTCTACTATGACGTATGTCAAATCCGCGATAGGCAACTGTTTTTTTTTTTTTAATTACATAGTATACATTTTTTGGTTGATTCGGATAGAGAATTTAATTCTGAATCCGACCATGTACCCAAAAAGTATGCATACATAAGAAAATTTTCGAGAAAAATCAGTTCAAAGTTTATTCAAATCATAGCAAACAGTCTATTTAACATAACAAAAAACGATCAAATCTTAAAAATTATTCTATAACTATCAATGGAAATGTAATTAAAATTAGTTTTTAATAAAAATAAAAACAAATAATAAACGTCGACATAAAAAAATTAGACTTCCAAACAAAGTGGTCCTCTATGTGTAACTGCTTTTTTTTAGAGTCTAATTTTTTATGTCAACGTTTATTATTTGTTTTTATTTTTATTAAAAATTTATTTTTATTACATTTCCATTGATAGTTATAGTATAATTTTTAAGATTTGTTCGTTTTTTGTTATGTTAAATAGACTGCTATAATTTCAATAAACTTTGAACTGATTTTTCTCGAAAATTTTCTCATGTATGCATACTTTTTTAATACATGGTCGGATTCAGAATTAAATTCTCTATCCGAATCAACCAAAAAATTTATACTATGTACTTAATTAAAAAACAGTTGCCTATCGCGGATTTGACATACGTCATCGTATGCACATCATTTAATAGAGAATTTGTCGCCGTTTCCGAAAATGTAAGGTTTGTTGGGGTTATTTTCAATAACTAAAAAGTATAGGGGTGCGACAGTCAAACTGAATCACCCGGTACCTACATTTGTATTAAAATTCTGGGATACCAACATAAACTTGGTTATTTTATTTTCGGTCTGAAATTAGCGGGCATTAATCATTTTCGATCACCCGACATAAGCCGATAATTATTTTAAATGTACATGTGTCTACAAATCTATCACCATATCACAAATCTATCTATCTTCTTCTTCTTCTAGACACGTGATTTTATGACTGATTTTATGTCACGTTGTTACGTACCACCGTAGAAAGAGAAAGTAATCGGATTGAAAAAGGTAGACAATAAGCTCGGGTTTGGCGATGTATTGTATTTTAAAAAAAAAAACATTATTTTACGCAAAATATTGTTTTCATTATTATTTCAGCCAATGCTAAGGTCATAAAGTTGCTAAATGCCTTTGGGCAGCTTGCACGTACATAGATGCTAAATAAAAAAAATATATTATTTCATTTACTTATCGCGTACCGGTAGCTCGACTTTCGCGTACCGGGACCGGTACGCGTACCACAGGTTGGGTACGCCTGATCTGGACCATTGCAGTTTTTTTTTAGAAATTCGTTGAGTTTTTTTTTGCATTTAGCCGCTAATCGGTTCCTACAAATTCTTTATTCTAAAAATATGCTTTACATAATAGCACATACGTGAATGTGTGAACAATATTCCACAATTAAAAACCTTATTATCGTAAAGGAAATCAACACTTTCCAGTAAAGACGCATTTCCACTTAAAACGCAGGAAAACAGCCGTAAAAATAATAAATCTCGAATTATTAAGACAATGAAAGAAAATAACTACGATATGACAGGATGACAGAGTTAACTGCAGCTGTGAATGTTACTCATCCTGATAGCAAAATTTAACGTTACAACAATTTGTAAACAGCATAAATTCCATATTTCAACACGCGTGTTTACAAACTGTGTATTTAAGTGTTATATAGATATAAATTAGAAATTATAATCGTCACGAGTTTATTATATAAAGACAATCTACGACGTCCTACGCAAACCTTGGCCAATTTTTATGCCAGTTATTACACAAATTGTTGCAGCAGTGCACACGAACAAATGCTAATTGCTTCATTCCGAGAATTTTTTAATATCTCTGAAGCATATAATTTATTTTATGTGAATGAAACTTAAGTAGAAGAAATTTAGATATGGTGATAAAACTGCACGAAGTATTTAGAGTCTATATCAACTAATAAAGAGTTTTAATTGGTGACATGTAATCATGTGATCAGTTACTTACTTTCGACCAACTAATTAATTTTACTTCTATCAGCTGTTTAAGTACATCTAAGATCTCAAGAAAAGTTTCGTTTTAAACTAATATAAATTAGCTAATACGTTTGAGGTTCAAGTGCTTACAACAATATTTAATTGTGTGGCAAAAATTGTACTGCATGAAGAAAAAAAATTAAGTGCCCACATACAATTTTACATAAGTAATAAGTTCTTAAAATATCAACAAAAGACAGAAATTATTACAACTCAAATTTATACTCATCGCCCTCATAACAGTCCATTTTACCATCAAAGCAGGTTTAGCAGATCATAAATGCATGTTCCAAGCAAAAATATTCATTACAAAGTCGGTAAAAATGCATGGATTGGTTTTAAACGACTTGTTGGAATAAACCTAATATCTGCTATGTATTTTCTTTCAAACCGCAAGAGATGCGCAAGCTATAACAGTGAAAACTATAAGGCACGCAGAGGGATTAGCTTGGAGGCTCAAGTTTCGACGCGAATCGACTAATGAAATACTTTAAAAAAATGCAACGTATCTCACAGATACATTGCGCCTGACAAGGGGTTAAATGTGGAGCCTGATCTGTGACACTATTGAGAAAAACATTTTTTGTGCGATCGTACTAGAAACAGCTGTTTGACGGACGCGTTAGGAACCATAAAGTACTGCATTACCGGCCCTATCCTTAGCAACGGCCGTAAAAGTTACTTTTCAGGCCGTTACCCTTAGCAACGGCCGAAAAAGTAACTTTTACGGCCGTTGCTAAGGAGAGGGCCGGTAATGCAGTACTTTATACGCCGTCATCTGTCAGTGATAGAATGTCACGTAGTTTCTAACCTATAATTTTGAAAATTACTAAAAATTTAAATTATTTTTAATTCGATCGCACAAAAAATGTAATATGCACCTCGGCCAAAACGTACTTTTTGGCCTTGATACATAAATAACTATTTTAACTTACCTCAGTCAAACATTAATCCTAATTATTTTGCATAAACAACCCAGTCAAATAAATTTAGAGTTTATGTTTTGAAATCAATTCACCGACACAAAAAACATACATTCTTAATAAAATTTTAAAAATAGATATATATTACATCGAAAAGAGGAAGTTTAAAAGACAGAGTGTCGTGCCAAAATGTTAATTCATTGGCTGATACATGGAAAACACTAAATATTTAAAAATGTAACAAAAAAAACGATCACTGTTACAAATTTTAGGAATCTACATTAGTCACAGCCACAGCATAGCAATTCAAATAAACACTGTCTTCTATACATATAAAGAAAATTTGTTTTTTGTATAATCTACGATTGTGCTAGCGAAAGCATTTACAACTGAACTGCATACTTTTTTAAATTAATCTATTAAAGAGATACAAATAAAGAGCGCAAAAGTGAAACTACAATTGTATTTATAGTCTGCAAAAATTCAACTAAATATTGCACGTGTAACTGTTAGTTAAAACCGTAATAACTTAAAAAATATCAGTTTTAAGGAGATACTATGCTTCATTTATTTAAAAGATAATTACGTTATTTGTAGCCTGACAATTAATTTAATTTAATTAATTTTTATCTGTGACTGTAACGATTATTCTTTATTATTATAAAACTTGTTAGGGGAACAAGTCGCATAACGGGGTAGTGAAGCACAACGGAGAACAGCAAGGAAGTGGCGCTATTTTCCGTAATTATTAAGAACTATGTTGATACAGGGTGATCTATTAATGTACAAGAATGGGTTGCCATCCTCAAATATATATTTGTGTGTTATATTATGTTTTGTGGTGATTTTACAATACTGGAAACGTCTTCCATTACATGTATGTAAAACTGAGCTACATTTAGATAATTATATGGTATACTGTGATATTAGAGCATTACATTAGGTTCTAATTTCGTCTTTGTCATTGAGTTCCCCGTCAGTTTTTCTGCAACAATTCTGCTACAATTAAAATCACAGGACAGGACGCGGTATGCCCCGTTTCAAAAAAAGGCACCCACCAAAGTTAGCAAAACCTTTGGACCTAATCTTCCAAATCGTATCACAACTCCATCATATAGTAACAGCGAAGAAACTGATTAAAAAGATGAATGCCTATATCGTAAAGATTATTTTGAAGAAAGATGGATTAGATGTTTCTTTTGCCTAAAATGGACTTGCAACTCTTGTGCGCGAGTTGAAAGTCATAAAGACACATTTGTATTTACTGTAAAAATGATTGTCCATTAAAGAAAAAGTTCCATTTCCTTTTACATTACTAAAAAGAAAAGGTGTTGCTCCACATATGGTGCAAAACGGGACAAATTTTATGTATTTATTTTAACTTGTATATATCTGGAAGGCGAAATAGGGGAATACCAATACGGCTTTAGGCAGGGCAGCACTACAGACCACATTTTTACATTAAGAGAGATCCAAGCCGAAAGCTACGAGCACGAGAAACCGACATTTGTTTTGTTTGTCGACGTAAAAAGAGGGGCACTATACAAAACGTTGGAAGAAATGGGAGTAAGCAGTAAACTTATAAGAATGATAAAAAATATCGTTAAAAGGAACGGAAAATTTGGTTAGAATAGGCAACGTAACATCGGAAGTTTTCGAAAGTAAAGAAGGGGTTAGACAAGGAGATCCAATGTCGGCGAATTTGTTCAGTATCGTA